>CM075977.1:156586942-156826882 GCA_038087875.1 Malacoraja senta
GTTGGAGGAGCACTTCAACCCAAAGCCTCTGGAAATTGCAGAAAGCTATAAATTCAGCACTAGAAACCAGAAGCAGAATGAGACAATCAATGAGTACATTGTTGCCTTGAAAAACTTAACTTTGCACTGTAACTTTGGAACCTTTCTCGGACGCGCACTACGTGACAGATTTGTTTGTGGTCCATTGGATGAACTAATTCAATCCAAACTCATGAACACTCCAGTTCTTACATTCAAGAAAGCATGCAAGATTGCTACCACAATGGAGATGGCACCTAGAGAGACGAGGAAACACTTCTTCACACAGAGAGTTGTGAGTCAGTGGAATTCTCTGCCGCAGGTGGAGGCCAGTTCTCTGGATACTTTCAAGAAAGAGCTAGATAGGGCTCTTGAAGATAGCGGAGTCAGGGGATATGAGGTGAAGGCAGGAATGGGGTACTGATTGGGGATGATCAGCCATGATCACATTGAATGGTGGTGCTGGCTCGAAGGGCCGAATGGCCTACTCCTGCACCTATTGTCTATTGTCTATAATTCACGCGAGTTTCGTCCACCACAGACTGCAGTGGCCATTTACAGTCACAAGGCAGTGCCTATGGCCAAGTTCATCCAGTTGTTATCGTTGTAACAGTAATCACTCATCCCAATTTTGTTCAAAATGGCCAAGTGCTATAACTGCCAGAAGAAAGGCCATATCGCCTCAGCATGTCGGGCCAGGCTTAAAGCAAGAAACCAACAATCTGCGGGAAACAAGCAACAACACCAGAATGGAGTTCACAACTTGGAGGTGAACCCAGATGGAAATGAACTTGTACGCCATTTATGCAACCAACATCGATAAGCCTACAACCAGCCAAGGCAAGGACTTTTGAACTAAACTATTGATTAATGAACAGTTAATCGACATGTGTATTGACACGGCAGCAGATTGTTTGGTCATGAGCAAAGACCTGTACGAAACAAAGTTCCCACAGACACCATTGTTTGAGAGTAAGGTCAAGCTGAGAACCTACTCGGGTGAAGTTTTGGAGACATGCGGACAAACGAACTGTAAAGTTCAGCATAATGGTCAGTCAGTAACATTGCCCATCATAGTAGCCAGCTACAGAAATAAACCAACCCTCCTTGCAAAGGATTGGCTGAGTAGAATAGAGTTAGACTGGAAGAACATTTTCAGCGTCGATTTGTCCAAATCACGTCTTGAAAACGTCATAAGCAAACATGCAGAAATGTTTGCCGAAAGTTACATGGGAATAACAGGGTACTCTGCACACATTTGACTTAAGCAAGATGTGAAACCTGTGTATTGTCGACCAAGACCTGTACCATATCCACTAAAGCAACAAGTGATGGAAGAACTCGACAGGTTAGAGCGGAATGTAGTACTCGTGAAGACAGACCAGAGTAACTGGGCAACGCCAATTGTGGCCTTACCCACAAAACTGTTAGACTATGCGGGGACTACAAAGTCACAATCAACCAAGCTGTTGACGACTAACAATATCCGTTACCAACCTCGCAAGATCTGTATGCAGAACTTAATGGAGCAAGAGCTTCACTAAACTGGATTTGTCTCACGCATACGGCCAACTCAATGCCGACAAGGAAAGTCAGCGATACTTGACTATCAACACACATAAGGGCTTGTAGTCATATACAAAGCTGCCCTATAGTGTGAAATCCTCCCTGAAAATCTTTCAGTCTGTCATGGACAAAACGTTACAAGGCATTGCGCACTGTGCGTGCAACCAGGATGACCTACTAATATTCACAGAAGACATGGTAGAACATTTGGAAATCCTCGAGCAAGTTCTCACACGACTGAACTGCCACAATTTCAAACTGCGACAAAGTAAATGTGCATTTGCGCAGTCAGAGGTGGTCTACCTTGGACTCAAAGTAGACACCAACGAATTTCACCCTCTGAAGGCGAAAGTGGAGGCAACAGTGAATGCTCCAAAACCCAACAATGTGTCAGAGCTACGATCATTCCTTGGGATGGTGCAGTTCTATGCACGATTCCTTCCAGATTTAGCAACTGTGCTAAAGCTACTACATCATCTGCTACAAAAAGATATGAAATCGACATGGGGAAAGGAACAGCAACGTGCATATGACATCTGCAAGGAAAACTTGACAAGTGACAAACTCCATGTACACTACGACACGACACGCGAGATGAAACTTGCTTGTGATGCTTCAAGTTATGGTGTAGGTGCAGTGATCTCCCACGTAATGATGACGGACAGGAAAAGCCTTTTGCGTTTGCATCCCGCACCCTATCACCGAGTGAGCACAATTATGCACAGATAGAAAAAGAAGCACTCAGCATCGTGTTCGGAATCAAGAAATTCCATCAGTTTCTTCTCGGCAGACCATTCACCCTAGTGATTGATCACAAGCCACTACTAGTGATACTTGGTCCCAAGTCAGATATACCTTCCATGGCGGCATCAAGGATGCAGCATTCGGCAATTTTGCTGTCCCAGTATGACTACAAGGTTGAGTACAGAAGATCCAAGTGCAACGCAGTTGCAGATGCGTTGTCCCGGTTTCCCCATGAGAACTCTGACATGGGAAGTGAGAACTCAATCTACATATTGCAAGTTGTAGATGAAGACTTTCCAGTGACTGCAACAGAAACTGCAGCAGAAACAGAGAAAGACACTGTGCTGAAGAGGGTCTATGAACAGACATTGAACGGTTGGACTGAAATCGATAGTGGATTGAACTCAGTTCTGAACTCAGAGCTGATGCCTTTCCATAATCGACGCCATGAATTATCATGTGAGCAGCGATGCATTAAGTGGGGTTACAGAGTTGTTGTACCAGAGTCTTTGAGAAACAAAATTATATGAATGAACTTCATGCCGAACATCCTGGCATAGTAAGCATGAAATCAATTGCCAGACGTTTTGTGTATTGGCCTGGTATTGACAGTGACATCGAGTCATTGGTGAGCAAATGTAGCGTCTGCCAAAATTGCCGGAAAAAATCACCAAAAACACCACTGCAAACCTGGTCATGGCCAAGTAGACCTTTTCAAAGAGTTCATGTACGTTTTTGTGAAAAGGGTAATGATCACTTTCTGGTACTAGTAGATAGTCATTCCAAATGGATTGAGGATAAGCATATGGGGTCAAGCACTACTACTGCGTGTACCATAGATGAGTTGAGATCAATTTTTGCATGCCAGAAGAACTTGTTTCTCATAACGGGCCTCTGTTTCATTCAGAACGGTACAAAGAGTTCATGCAGTGGAATGTTGTTTTGCAGGGTAGTTCAAAGCTCAGCATGAAACATCGTTTGGCTAGTTTATTGCTGAAGTACAGAACCACACAACACACAACAACAGGTTACTCACCTGCAGAACTGTTGATGAAGAGAAGGCTAAGAATAAGTTCAACCCAATTTGGCTTTGAGAGTTGAGAAAAAACAGTTAAGTCAAAAACGCCATTTTGACTCCCACAAAAAGGAGAGGAACTTCAAGACAGATGAACACGTTTGTGCTCTTAGTCCTCCCAACAAGTCCAGTCAAGACAAATGGGATGTTGGGAACATAGTGGGAGTGTGTGGAACAAAAAGATACTTTGTTGAAGTTGGAGATAGGATCAAAAGTGTTCATGTTGATCAAATGATTCCAGCCAAAGATGAACCAAAAACTGAGCATGATGTCCTAATCCCTGAGGTTTTATCTGTTGGAAGAGTTGGAAGAAACCACTGTGATTGAAACACAAAGTTAAGTTTGTACAGACAAAGAAACAGATTCCTCTGGTCAAAGTCAGGGTACTAAAACAGAGCCAAACAAGCCTACAGTAGAATCAACACCTAAACCTGTTTCACCTGTTACTGTTAGATGATCAGGCAGGATCCGTAAACCAGTAGTCAGGTTTGGTTTGTATGTTAAATAACTCACTGCACAAGTAAAACAAAAATGTGTAGATATGTAAAATAAATACTGGTTTAAATCAAGTATCACAATCACAAAATTGTAACCGATTACTTAGATTTAATACTTTAAAAAAGGAAAGCAGTGTAATGTATTCATACATATTCATGTGTATGTTAATGAGTTTGTGTTCAATATAAGCAGGGAATGTTGGGTAATATTTCTCTCTCTCGTGATCCAGGGAATCAGTGTGTAAGTCTTGTTCTTCATTCTGCCATCTGGAATATAACAAAAGGGACCTACATTTTTCTTCACTAATATTTTATAATCAGTTTTTATATTCCCTGCAAGCTTTCTTTCATGCTCTTTTTCCCCCCTCTTAATTAACCCCTTTGTCCTCCTCGGTTCTAAATTTCTTCCAATCCTCCGGTTTGATGCTTCCTCTGGCCAATTTATATGCCTTTTCCTTGGATTTAACTCTATCCTTGATTTCCCTTGTTAGCCATGTTTGAGCCACCTTCCCCGTTTTATTTTTTCGCCAGATAGGGATGAACTATTTTTCAAGTTCATCCATGCGGTCTTTAAATCTTTGCCCTTGCATCTCCACTGTCAACCCTTTAAGTATAATTTGCCTGTCTATCCTAACCAATTCCCATCTCATACCTTCAAAGTCTCCTTTCTTTATGTTCAGGACCCTAGTCTTTGAATTAACCGTGTCACTCTCCATCCTAATGCAGAATTCCACTATAATATGGTCCTATTGCCCAAGGGGCTTTGCACAACAAGATCACTAACTAATCCTTCCTCATTACACAATACCCAGTCTATGATGGCCTGCCCTCTAATCGGTTCTTCTACATATTGGTTTTAAAAAAACTGTGGCCTGACAGGCTTGAGGAGCCTTTTCTATTCCTGCTCCTATTTTTATGTTCCTAATTGCTTAATGAGTTAAAGCTAACTGCAATTTGTGAGAAGTGCAAAGCATTTGTTCCATAGCATAGAGTCATAGGAATCAATGGGGAGAAATTGTACCCAATGGCTGGTCATTGGTAGAGATGTCCAATATATCCCACTCCCCTGCTCTTTCCCTGGAATTAATTTTCTCATTCAAGTATTTATGTAATTATGTAATATTGAATCTGTTCCTATCAACTGTTCAGGTAACATCTTCCAGCCTGCAATAAATTACTGCTAAACACATCACCTTTGTTTTTTTTAAATAACTGCTTTAAATCTGCGTCCTCTGACTACTGACCATTTTACCACTGGAAACAATTTGATGTAACTACTATGGCATTCATGAATCATTCAATCAAATTGTCCCTTAATCGTCTTTGCTCTAAGGAAACAACTCCTGGTATCTCTATATAATTGTTTTTTTTATTAAATCACTGGTAGCACTCTAGTAAATCCTTTCCGTGCATTCTCCACATCTTTGACATTTTTCCAAAGACCTGGTGCTCAAAACTGAGCATGACATTCCAACTGAACATTAACAGATATATCATGAAGGCTTAATGACCTGCTTTTCATTCTCCTATTAATGAAGCCAAACACCTCAAATGCTTCTTGTTGCACATAAAGCCCAAGTCTCTGTGCCTGCACTCGCTCTAAAAATGCTACCCACCTGAAGTCTATTAACACGATAACGCCTATTTCCAAGATTTTTTCCCCATTTGTATTGCAAAGCCACTGTTATGGACATTCAGGACTTAGATAAACTCATTTCCTTAGATAGACTCAGTGCTCATTTTTTGCAATAGGTGTAATATTCATGCTGTAAGTTAGCTTCAGATAGGAAGAAGAATATTTGAAGAAGACCCGCCTGGTCAAAGCAACTTGTCCAATTATTGGCAAGACTTTTGCAGCAGTAAACTCAATTATCATGGTTGTGAATAGAAAGTTGAGTCCTTTGTTTTTGAGAATATAGAAAAGATCAATTGTTCTTTTTATTTTAAATCATAGAAATCAATGTGTTGCACCAATTCACTTCAGACATTTCCGTTGTTCAAGAAAATAATTATCTTCTAAACTCACTTTCTGATCTCTTTTGGTCACACGAGGCCCGAGCTTTCTTTAGCCAGCTATCTGCTGGTGCGTGGGAGACATCAATTAATTTTCTGCCTGACTTACTCCTTTTTCTGCAAGGAATCATTTGTTTCTTTTGGGAGAATTCGATACTTCATCACGATGCAAGCAACTGCCAAGCTAAACTTAGTAAAAAGCACAAGAGGGCACAAGTTTGGTCCATTGTTCATTATTATCAATGCTGCAGCTTCTGATGATGGGGAGAAGGGCTTCAAGGATCATGCCTGTTGTTGATAGGAATTTTACCCTGGGATTCCTTCTTCTACACAGCCTATCTCTGCCAGCTGAAGGCAATGGATATGTTGGAAGAAGTCTGGTATCTTTGGGGTGCCAGATACTTTCTTTGGAAACACAAGGAACTGCAGATGCTGGAATCTTGAGCAAAACACAAGATGTGAGAGGATCTGACTGAAGAAGGGTCCTGACCCAAAATGTCTCCTGTCCATTCCTTCCACCGATGCTGATTGATCTACTGAGCTCCTCCAACACTTGGTGTTTCACCTTCTCTGGAAAGCCTGTACTTTGGGTCTTGTGCCAGGGAGACAACAATTAACAAATGGAAATGTAGTCTTTTGATTTTCAGGAATCAGACCCCAGTGTCGGTCTGGGCTTCTGGGTTGGTCGCATTATCACCAGTTTTACGTATGATGAAGGCAAGTATCACCTTGACAATACTGCATTGAATCTGTCAGAGGGCCAAAGCGTGGCTGCTCACAATGTAGAGGCTGATAACCTGGCTCTCTCCTTCCATTAATGGCCTTTTGTGGGTAAATCCAAGTTCCATTCCCTTTCTAAAAAGGATATGCTGGAATCTTAGTTCCAGCCAAGTTTCCAAGATTATGGCAGTCTCCACTAAATTTATTGCAGGACCACACTGAATAGCCGGGAAGTTCTTTGTGGTTATTATATACAGTGGCAGGTAAATTAAAACCAGTCAGGTACAATCTCAATACATTATGATGACACAGTGTCGCAACTGGTAGGGTAGCTGCCTCACAATGTCAGAGACACGGGTTCGATCTTGAGCTTGGGTGCTACCTGTGTGGAGTTTGAACGTTCTTTCTGTGACCACACAGATTTTCTCTGGTTGCTCTGGTTTCCTCCCACATTCCACAGATGTGCAGATTTATAGATGAATTGGCATCTGTAAATTGCCCCAACTTGTCAGAAGTGAATGAGAAAGTGGGATAACGTAGAAGGAGTGTGAAAGGCTGATCAATGGTCACTGTGGACTTAGTGGGCTAAAGGGCCTGTTTCCATGCAGCATCTTTAAACTAAACAAAAACATAAGCAAGGACTCCAGAAGGAAAACAATTATAGGCGTATGTAATCCTTTAGCAAAACAGGTGATCCATGCTAAATTAATGACTACATTTGAAAAGGGGAGGAAGGATAATACATAGATTGTATAGGCAAATAGAACTGAAAATCTGCTCCCAGGAGGTGCTAAATTCATTGCAAGTACTAAAGGCCTCATTTCTTGATGAGGAAGGGTGAAGGCAAGGAGAATGGGTTTGAGAGGGAAAGATAGCCATGATTGAATGGCAGAGTAGATCCAAATGGCCTACATCTGTTCCTATGACTTATGAACTCACCCAAAGGACTGGTCTTTTTCACTGACCCAGTTTTGTACCTGCTTATCATAAAATGAATATTTCATAGCCACTCTCAAGGCCACCATATTGGAGATCTAAAGTATCTTTGGTTGGTTCTTTGTGATTTGGCGGCAGATAATTTTGACTTAAATTCAAATAATTTAACAGACGAATCCAAATGGAAATTCAGTCCCATGTGTCCAATTTATAAATAACTACCAAAACCACCTTCCGTCAAAACACCAAGAACAAATTTGTTCACCTACACCCGCACTTCACACCCTTTCCAATATTTAAAAAAATGAAAATGCCAACCTCATTACCCTTTATTTGATTACCTCAGTCAAAAACATCTTTGGCTTTGGTCAGTTAGGGAGGTAGACAACCATGGGACAAGGGGCAATGGGATGAATAAAGACAGTGCTGCCTCTTTACTGATACCTTCCCTACAATGCATGAACTGTAGTAAGAACTGAAAGGAGCACTGAACCCTGCATGTCATTGAACATTAACTGTACTAGAACATTCAGATCAGCATCCAGCAATGCGGACAATGCCTATTTTTGGTCAGTATAATAGTGGGAAAAATAGAACCCTCATCTGTATCAAAACCAATTTGTTATTTCCCATTTCATGGAAATACACTTTGGAAAATTATGTATTTGCGTCATGCGATTTAAGTGCTTGGTTAGCACTAGTCTTTTCCCACAAATTTGTTTCTTCAGTATGTGTCTGATTTTTTTTCAGATTAAACTGCAATTGAATCCATTTGTTGCAATATTAAAGATGAGGATTTAGATTGACAAGAATGTTTTGCAATATAAATATTAGCTCTTCTTTATCCCAGCATTTAGCTCTCTTTAAGGTCATGTTTATGAACATTAAAATCTTGTTGCACACTGTCCTGATAAAAAACGCAGTGGAACCAGATTCAGGTCTGCCCTTCAAAGCTCACTCTACCCTTATGTGTACCAGTCATTGTCATAATTAATTTGCGAGTATTCTATTCAGGGTAGTTCAAAATACAGATTTTAATCTGTTTTGCAAAATGTGTGGTCTATTTCAGACACACAGATATCTATTATTAAAATTCAATACAAATTCAGCCCTTTGACTGTCATCACCTTCAGAAGATTTTATGTCTTGCCTCTGAGCTGAATAGATTTTGTTTAAGAAAGAAACGAAGCCAATTTTATTTAATGATCTTTACAGTAAGTCATGCCGGCAAACATTTATCAGGTTTGACAACCCCTCAATGGAATAGATTTCTGGTTCTCAGTTAAACATCCTTGCACTGTTTTGCCCCATCCTATTTCCTTCAGTCCACTGCCCCAACTTGGTATTTAGTTTAGTTTAGTTTAGGTTGGAGATACAGCATGGCCCACTGAGTCTGCACCGACCAGCGATCCCTGCACATTAACACTATCTTACGCACACTAGGGACAATTTACACATACATCAAGCCAATTAACCTACATATCTGTACATCTTTGGAGTGTGGGAGGAAACCAAAGATCTCGGAGAAAACCCACGCGGTCGCGGGGAGAACGTACAAACTCCGTACAGACAGCATCTGTAGTCGGGATCGAACCCGGGTCACCGATGCTGCAAGCGCTGTAAGGCAGCAATTCTACCGCTGCGCCACCGTGGCCATATGAGGGACATCTTTTCCTCTCAAGTCAAGTCAAGTCAAGTGAGTTTATTGTCATGTGTCCCTGATAGGACAATGAAATTCTTGCTTTGCTTCAGCACACAGAACATAGTAGGCATTTACTACAAAACAGATCAGTGTGTCCATATACCATAATATAAATATATACACACATGAATAAATAAACTGATAAAGTGCAGATAACAGATAATGGGTTATTAATAATCAGAGTTTTGTCCGAGCCAGGTTTAATAGCCTGATGGCTGTGGGGAAGTAGCTATTCCTGGACCTGGTTGTTGCAGTCTTCAGGCTCCTGTACCTTCTACCTGAAGTTAGCAGGGAGATGAGTGTGTGGCCAGGATGGTGTGGGTCTTTGATGATACTGCCAGACATTTTGAGGCAGCGACTGCGATAAATCCCCTCGATGGAAGGAAGGTCAGAGCCGATGATGGACTGGGCAGTGTTTACTACTTTTTGTAGTCTTTTCCTCTCCAGGGCGCTCAAGTTGACGAACCAAGCCACGATGCAACCGGTCAGCATGCTCTCTACTGTGCACCTGTAGAAGTTAGAGAGAGTCCTCCTTGACAAACCGACTCTCCGTAATCTTCTCAGGAAGTAGAGGCTCTGACACTACCTTTGAACTCTGAGGTCAAATACCTCAGTTTGCAATTTCTGTTCTGGATTCAACCCCAAATCTTGTCTTGTCTTCTAAACTAATCTTATAGTACATGGAATTCTGGAAATAGCCTTGATGTATTTTTCATATTAAAGAAACATATTAATTTATTTTTTACTTCAATTGGCAATGTCGAGGGATGGAGCTAATTTTTATGTGAGGAATACATTTCTTGGCATAAATTAAATATCCACTTGCAAGAGTTGGCAAGTGTTCTTGACCAATTTATGGATTTGCCTACTGAATATCTCCCAAGCTTGGACGTGTTACAACACCAAAGTCCAATAATCAGATACCACAGTTGTTAGAATTACCTTTGCAATCTCGTGCAAATACAGTGACTGGAGATTATGAAAAGTGCTAGGAAGCAGATTGCAGTGATGGTCAGATTGAGATCATGGTGGAGTTAAATATCACATTGAAACCAGAATGGATTGTTAAAAAGGCTTGAGGTGCAAAGGGGATGGAGATTGGAGAGACATCTGAGGAGTAGGAGTGGGGGAGAGTGGAGAAGGATATAAACCTGGAGTATTGTGGAGATTTAAAAAAAGAGGTCATGAGAGAATGTGAGAGAGATGATTGGGATCTGTGGGTTTGGGCAGAGGGATTATAACAAAGGGAAGGGAGAGACTTGGAGAGGGAGATTCAAAGGGGCATTGAGAACAGAGTGGATAGGGGTTGAAAATAATCAAATTTTAGACCAACAACCAAAGTTAATGTTGGACCATTGACAATAAAAACAGAACATGTTGGAAAAACTCAGTTATCATCTTTGGAAATAGAGGGAGGCACAGTGGCGCATCAGTAGAGTCGATGCCTTACAGCACCAGAGACCTGGGTTAGATCTTGACTACGGGTGCTGTCTGTACAGAGTTTGTATGTTCTCCCTGTGACCATGTGAGTTTCCGGTTTCCTCCCACATTCCAAAGACATGCAGGTTTGTAGGTTAATTGGCTTCTGTAAATTGTCGCTAGTGTGTGTCGTTGATCATTGGTCGGTGTGGACTCAGTGGGCCGAACAGCCTGCTTGGACACTGTATCGCTAAAACTAAAACCTTTCAGTTAGATGACCCTTTGAACTTGGAAAGTGAGAAAAGATATTAATGCTAAATGGCTGAGAGCTGAAATGTCAGCAGCGTATCCGTTATTTTTACTTTTTTAGGTTTTTTTGGTTTGTTTAAGTGTTTGTTTTGGGTGTTTCTCGGAGTGTCTTGTGTGGGGGTGGTGGGGGGGGGGTGGATAGGGGGAAACCATTCTTCAGTCACCCTCGACGGAGAGGCGACTTTTTCCATGTCTCTTCTCTGCCTCCCCTCTCGCAGCCTAGAGCTTGGATTGGAGCGGCCTTTCCTGGAGTCGGCCCCGGAGCATCAGCAACGGGCGCAGCGTGGACTTTTTCCATCGAGGATCGGGCGAACCATTGCCGGGGGATGCCAGAGAGGAGTGCTCCGATCGCTGGCCTGTGGACCACGACATCCTGAAGCCGCGGTCTGTGGAGCTTCTAACCGTGGGAGCGGTGTGGACTTTCCATCGCGGAGCCTGGGATCCCTTGCCGGAGAAGAGTTCCGACCGCCGGCCTGCAGCCTATAACATTCTGATGCCGTGGTCTGCGGAGCTTCTAGCTGCGGGCGGGGCATGGACTTACATCCGGAGCCTGGGATCCCTCGCCGGAGAAGAGCTCCGACCGCCAGCCTATAACATCCTGAAGCTGCGGACTCCGTTAGGAAAGTGCCGATTCGGGCACTCCAAGTGTGTTCGACCATTCATGGCCCCGACCATGGGTGAACAAGGTAGGAGGACTGGCTGAATTTTGTGCCTTCCACCACAGTGAAGAATGCTGTGGTGGATGTGTTTGTTAAATATTATTGTCTTATTTGCCTCTTGTATAAAACTTCATAAATTTTGGAAAGGAATCTTTGAAATCGTCTCAAAATTATTAAAAACAAAACTGGACCCCCATACAGAATTGATTATTTTTGGCATAACAGGAGTCTGCGCTAGGCTAACAATATTTCAAAGACGTTTCCTTAATTATGGCCTGATAATGGCAAAAAAACATACTTAAATATTGGAAAAATGCTTCTACCCCAACTCTCAAAATGTGGATCACAAGCATGTCTGAGACGCTACATCTTGAAGATATGAGACTCGTCTTAGCAGGAAAATCAGAGCAATTTTTAAAGATATGGTCTCCTTTTATTGATTCATTACAAGTATAGTATGGTGCAACACAATTCTGGAATTAAACCGATTCACAGACAGGGTGATGGGTGTGGTGAGAAATGAAGCAGGTATATCAACACGTAATGGTCCCTTTTTTTTCTTTTTTTTCCCTCTTCTTTATTATTCAAGGTGCAGGGAAGAGATCTTGCTATTTTCTGAGGTAAACTATTTTTAATTTATAGGTTTGAGATTTTTATCAGGTCAAATTAAATAAATTACTTTAACGCTTTTCCAAATGTAATATAAACTTTCAAGACAGCAATGGTAGAAAAATACAAACAGATCACCCAGAATAGGGGCAGTGGATAAGATAAAGAGACTTGGCAAGGAGAAAATGAGGAAATGAAAATATGCTTAAACACACAAATAATTTACTTTTCGTTCTATTGATCCAGAACAATGCAAGAAATATAGAGTAAAAGAGAGATGACAAGAATCACAGATGGTAATTTTGAATCCCTGCAGTAGTAACCAGGTAAAGAGAATCAAATCCAAGTAAACCTAAAGTTTCCCTTATGTAAAGTTCTTTCAAATCTAATGATTTCTGTGAGAAAATGAGAAATTAAATGGATCATAAAGCATGCAGGAATGAAATAAATAAAGCATAATTAAAGTTAATATCATGGAGATAACCAGCAGATCATTGTAATGACATTTTATTTAATAAAACCTTAACCTAAAAATGATTCAATGTATTACTTCCAGCAATGTGTCTACCATTCTAATTACCTCATCAAGCCCTTCTTATGTATTAAAGCATTATTATTCCACAGGAAAAATCAATTGAACTTTTTGCCTTTATCTAGTATTTTGTCTCATTTATGAACAATATGTTAATCTGTTTGCTCCTTTTAAAATCAAATATAATGGAAGTCCTATTGTCCACAGTTTAAAATCCATAACTATCTGACAGAGATTTTTCTAGATTTGTAATCCAGCAGCCTGGACAAGGGGGAGCCAGGAGAATGTAGTACCTGGACTTTCAGAATGCCTTTGATAAGGTCCCACATAGGAGATTAGTGGGCAAAATTGGAGCACATGGTATTGGGGATAGGATACTGACATGGATAGAAAATTGGTTGGCAGACAGGAAACAAAGAGTAGGGATTAACGGGTCCCTTTCAGAATGGCAGGCAGTGACTAGTGAGGTACCGCAAGGCTCGGTTCTGGGACGGCAGCTATTTACAATATACATTAATGATTTAGATGAAGGGATTAAGAATAACATTAGCAAATTTGCAGATGACACAAAACTGGGTGGCAGTTTGAACTGTGAGGAGGATGCTATGAGGATGCAGGGTGGCTTGGATAGGTTGGGTGAGTGGGCAGATGCATGGCAGATGCAGTTTAATGTGGATACATGTGAGGTTATCCACTTTGGTGGCAAGAACAGGAAGGCAGATTATTATCTGAATGGTGTCAATTTAGGAAAAGGGGAAGTACAATGAGATCTGGGTGTCCTTGTTAGATAGAGCTCTTAAAGATTGCATAGTCAAGGGATATGGGGCGAAGGCAGGAACGGGGTACTGATTGTGGATGACCAGCCATAATCACAGTGAATAGTGATGCTGGCTCGATGGACTGAATGGCCTACTCCAGCACCTATTGTCTATTGTCTATTATCTTAAAATGCATTTTTAATATCATCATGGCTGCTGGAGATATTAAATTCAGTTCATTAAATAATCTGGAATTTAAAACAAAAAAAGTCTAGTATTATCTGACTCCAAAAATTCCAATTTCTGTTGAAAGTTTCTGGCTCCCTAATGTTGTTCAGGAAAATAAATCTACTTCTCATCAGCTATCCTTATAAGAGCCTTTGAAGTCCAGACCTACAGCATTGAGGTTAATTCTTAATGGCCTTCTGAAATAATATAAAAATCCACACTTTTGTATCGAACTGCAACATTAAAATGCATCAAGAATAAAACTCACCAACATCACACTGATGACAATGTGACTGTTGACACATTAAAGACCAGCTGAGTCGATCTTACAAGTTTCTCCTCAGGATTGAGGACTGATCCCACAGAATGGTTAGGAAACAGCTTAACCAAGTCACATTAACAGAATCATACTTACATTCAACATCCTCCATTGTGTTTTTTTTACATTAGCTCTATTCCAGAGCAGAAGAGACAACCAGAGGCAGGAACGCAAGATGTGTTGGGAAATGGTTGCCACGGAGATCCTCAACATTGATTGCACAGCACAAGATCAAACACAAGCAAGGAAACCACCCCTTAATTGCCAGCTACTGCCTTCCCTCAGTCGATTTGTGATCTACATCAGTTGAGAGATGCAGTGAGTGGCTAACACAGCCACAGAAGCACTCTTGGTGGGAGAACTTCAAAGCCCATCATCAGGAGTAACGTAGAGATACGACCGAGTTGGCTTGGCTCAGGACAAACTTCATTTACAGTCAGAATTTTCAGCAAGTGGCAAGAGATCAAATACAAAAGACAAACCAAACTGACATCACCAACCTATTTTCCACATGCACACATATGCAATAGCACTGGTAAGATTTACCACTGCACGGTTAATTTAGAGACACTTCACACCACCACCACCTCCAATGTGCTGTGTGGCACAACCATCGCAGTAAATGGGATAGGCCCAAAACAGTTGCAACAGGTCTGAACTGGGCATCGCAACGTTCTGTGGGCCATTGGCAGGAAGATAATTAAATTTAGTATTTTTCATTGTACCTGTACCTCACCATACTTGTACAATGGACCAATAAACTCAACCTGACCTGACTTTACCCCAATCTGTAAACTGCATGGCCTGGCGTATCTCTATCATAAGGATGGAAAAGCCCTGGTCAATGAATTGTTCAGAGGGTTGTACCAGGAGCAGCATCTAAAAGTGAGATACCAACTAACAATGTTATATGTTTGCTAAGTAGCAAAAGCAATCCACATTAGTTGGAGACAAGACCAAAAGCCCAGATTAAATCTGAGAAGTACAAGCAGTTGTGAATATTGATTGACAATTAAACAACGAATGGGTAGGAGTTTTCAAGAACATTCCTATCAATGGTGGATCTCAGCACGAGTGACAAGTTCAAGGCTGAAGCATTCACAATTATTATTAGTCGGGGAAAAAAAGACACCAAGTGCTGGAGTAACTCAACAGGTCAGGCAGCATCCCTGGAGAACATGGATAGGAGACATTTCAGGTTGCGACTCTTCGGACTAGAGGGGGGTCCCGACCTGAAACATGACCTATCCATGTTCTCCAGTGATGCTGCCTGACCTGCTAAGTTACTCCAGCACTTTTTTGCCTTTTTTTGTAAACCAGCATCTGCAGTTCCCTGTTTCTATGTTGTAAGTTAGATGAGTGCTGAGCAGTTGATCCATTGTGGCCCACTTCTAACAGCTCATCCTCCCAGTAGAGAGCCTTCAGGCAATTCAATACACTCTTGATTATATGTAGAAAGAAGTAAGCACTGGATGTAGCAAAGGCAGAAAATGTCACTTCATTGTGCTATCGTCATCTTTTGCAGCCGGGCATCAAAATCCATGACATGAATTGGCTCCTACAGCTTAAAGGCAAGAAATCCCACAAGAAGCATGCAGCTTCTGAAGCATCCAATTAGGGTATGTGCACTTTCAACACAGTAGGTGTCATGGAGTACATATACTTGGAAATGCTATTTAGTCACACAAGACTCTGCAGGCTCTCTGCCTTAGGCTTTAATATCCATCTTTTTTTGGAGTAGAAGGATGGCAACAGGACTGAAGGCCTATTGTGCAGAACTAATCATGCATCTTACCAAGCTGTCCCAGTACAGAGACAATGCTGGCATCTCTCTGACCATATGTAAAATCGCTCACATATGCACTGTCTACCTTCAATCATTCGCAAAGTTCTGGACAATATCATTGAAACCAGCATTTACTCACTCTTGTTCAGTGTTGTTTTCCCTGGGACCAGACCCAGCTCCAGTACTCAACACATCATTGGTCCAAACATGAGAAGAAGAGCCGACTTCCAGAAAAGACACAAGAGTGACTTCACTTGACAGCGTATGACATTAGGAACCAAAATCAATCAGAGTCAAGGGATGGAATGGTGGTTTAGCAGTTAGCACAGTGGTTTCACAGCCCCATAAAGCCAGGTTTGAACTAAAACTTTGGTAGTGTTGTGTTTGTACTTTCTCCCTGTGACTGCGTGTATTTCTTCTTGGTACTCCAGTTTCCCGTTGCATCTCAAAGACATGCTGGTAGGTTAATTGGTTGCTGTAAGTTAAATCAAATTCCTTAAACATTCCCCTTTAATTGTTTTGCTACTTGCAAAGTAACTTATCGTACTTACTCTAAGTGTCAAAACATCCAAAGGGGAATTGTTGGGGAATTTAACCGATTGAATTACTCTGTTGAAACTGGCATGCACCTAATAGTATGAATGTGTTTCCTTCTGTGCAGTAGCAAGTAAAATTCTCCACAGCCAGGAGTCGTAAGGGAGATTGGAATGTAATTATTGGATTATTTTCAACTATTCCAAAGACTCTGAATGAAGTTATGGATCGCCTACAGTCATGCCCCCAGCAAGAATGCATAACTCATGAACTAAACTATCTTCAACTGCTTTAGCAATGATTTTTTTCCCCTCCAACATGTGGACTGAAGTGAGGGCATTTGCTAATGAGTGTACAACATACAAAACTCTTTGAAGTTCCTTGGAAAATGAAGCAATCTGCATTTTTAATGTTGGTTTGGCCTCGCAAGGCCTTGGTCTCATATGGATGGTAACCCTGGGTCTGTTTAGGATTTGGACCATTTTTGCCTACAAGTTTAAAGGAAGGAGAAGTGCTGAAGCCAGGAACAGCATTGTGAGTTTCCACACCTTTGTACTTACAAAGACAGAACATTTGGGTTTGGTATGCTACGTGAGAAAAAAAGACTGCCTGAGAGTCAGAATTATTCACGAAAGAGGGGGTTGTAGGTGAGGTTCATGTTTTAATTATTTCCACAAATCACAGAAAAAAATGTTTTTAAATATATTAAACCACCTCCCTGAAGCAAAACCCTTTGTATCCCATTTTCACCGCATCCTGGCCGGCCGCGGAACACTATTTTTCAAGTGCCTGGGCAGCCTATCATCTCTTAGACAGCAGATCTGTGTGAGTGCCATTGCCTTTTCTCCACCCATTCTAGGGGTGGGAACCAATAGAGGTCAAGTTGCAGCCCAAGCATATTATCAGCTTTGTGACCTGTGGAAATTCAGATCAATAATATTTACATTCATTTTCATGTCAGATATTAATTTCTCTTCAGTTTGAACGTACCCTCTGGACTTTAGAGATCCAGCTTGGAAACAGGCCCATTGGCCACCGAGTCTGTGCCAACCAGTGATCGCCCAGAATACTAGCAATATCCTACACACAAGAAACAATTTACAACTTACAGAAGCTAATTAATCTACAAACCTGCATATCTTTGGGATATTGGAGGAAACTGCAGAAACCGAAGAAACAGGAGAAAGCACATGCGGTCACAGGGAGAATGTACAAACTCGGTACAGAGAGCACCCTTAATCAGTATTGAACCCGGGTCTCTGGCGCTGTAAGGCAGCAACTGTACTGCTGCGTCACTGTACCGCTCCTCTACGCTAAATTTGTGACTGACTTGTCTCATCACAACAATGAGAGTATTGTCGAGTAAGTGAAAGGTTTCTACAAATAATAGCAAGATTTCAACTGCATTTAGGGTTAAATTAAAATCTGATACCTCCCTGCTGTCTGTTTTGGGTAGATAGTGAAGCATTTAAGGCATGATACAGGAAGGTCTTCTGATATCCTACGGGTCAACAGTGTATAAAACAAATATTTTATTCCTTAAAATCCTAATAGCTTATGACATCTTACTGTGTGCAAAATGACTGCCAAGTTTGGCTGTATGGGAACATTCATGGCATTTCTAAGTGATCAGCACAGCAGGAACACGCATTGGGTGTCTGAGCACAGAGGTCAGCATGAATTATTTTCCTGTCATTAAAATTAATGGCTGGAAAATAGTATGGAACATGTTGACCACCATCTCTGCTTTAATGGTTTGCAAACATGTCATGCTAAGTTCTATGTAGGTGTGCTAATTCACAAAGGACTCCCTGAAGCATTGAGAGAAGATTTGGCTTATACGACGTGTGATAAAACAGAAAATGGTAGTCAGACCAATGTAACACGCTGCAAAAATAACATGTGGTTGTAAACAGAACAAAAGCCTGGCAACAGAATCAAATATGATGTCCCAAGCCAGGTGTTGCCATTATAAAGATTAGTCATTAGTCACTTGTAAAACTGACAGGTCAAATATTAACCTAAACGAAGAGATCCTAATGTGGAGTTTTGCACTTAGTGATATATTTCTTTACTTCCATTCTAGACTTGGCAATAGCACTGCAGATGTCTTTCTTCACTCCTTTTGCATTCATTCTGAAGGTCTGAGCATCTCCAGTGAAGCCTGCATTTATTGCACAGCCCTCATTGGAAACCCTCAGACTATCATTGATCGCACTTTGCTACTAAATGCCTTTGAGAAATTGAGTTTGAGTTGAGTTTAGTTTATTGTCACGTGTACCGAGGTACAGTGAAAAGCTTATGTTGCATGCTAACCAGTCAGCGGAAAGACAATACATGATTACAATTGAGCCACCCACAGTGCACAGACACACGATAAAAGGAATAATAATGTTTAGTGCAGGATAAAGCCAGTAAAGTGAGATCAACGATAGTCTGAGGGTTTCCAATGAGGTTGATAGTAGTTCAGGACTGCTCCTTCATTGTTGGTAGGATGGTTCAGTTACATGATAACAGCTGGGAAAAAACTGCCCCAGAATCTGGAGGCAAATCTAATGGCCATGTGGCATATCAAACTGCTGCAGAGCTTCTGCTGGAGATACTCCCAACATGCTGTTGGTTAGAATACCGACCTAGGAAGAATGATGGTGCAGTGATGTATATACCAGTGTGTCTGATGAGGGGTCACTGCATCTCTGTGCACCAGCTGTCCTTTATCTTCTTGGTGTGAAGAAGACCAAGAGTCAAATGGGAAATTGGTGAAATGCTCAGTGAACTGCTGCAGGCACCCTTTTAATGTCGGTGAGACCAAGAGTCAACAAGGCAACCATTTTGCTGAACACTTGCGCACAGTCACAGAATGGCCTGCTGGATCTCACTGATGCTAACAATTTTTAATTCCCATTCCCATACTGACCTCTACATCCTGGGCCTCTACTATTGCAGAGTGAGGCCACACGCAAACTGGAAGAACAGCACTTCATATTCCACGGGTAGCTTACAACCTAATGGTATGAACATTAAATTCTCCAATTTTAGGTAAGTAACCAACACCTCCCCTCCCTTTTCCTCCCCTCTCTTCCTGTGCCCCGCCTGGCTGAGCATCCATATCTCCCACATTAACAATACTTTTTCCCCTTCCCCTGTTTCCTTTCACATATATTCCTTCATCTGGCTTCACATTTCAAACCTCTTCTCTCCTTACCTCCTTATCTCATACATAAAAACATAGAAACATAGAAAAGAGGTGCAGGAGTTGGCCATTCGGCCCTTTGAGCCAGCACTGCCATTCAATATGATCATGGCTAATCATCCAAAATCAGTACCCCGTTCCTGCTTTTTCCCCATATCCCTTGATTCAATTTGCCCGAAGAGCTAAATCTAACTCTCTCTTGAAAACATCCAATGAATCGGCCTTCACTGCCTTCTGTGGCAGATAATTCCACTGATTCACACTCTCTGGGTGAAAACGTAGTTCCTCTTCTCAGTCCTAAATGGCCTACCCCTTATTCTTAAACTATGACCCCTGGTTCTGGACTTCCCCCTACATGGGGAACATATTCCTGCATTTTGTCTTTTTATCTTTCATCTTTGTCCACCCATTTTCAAATCACAACCCCGCACTCACCTGTACCTACCTAACACTGTCCAGGTTTTGTCCTGCCCCCATCTCTCTTTGAAGCTTTCTCACCCCCTTACTACAATCAGTTTGAAGAATGGCCCTGACCCAAAACATTGTCTACCCATATTCTCCAGAGTTGCTGCCTGAGCTGCTGGGTTACTCCAGCACTTGTAATTCAGCATATGCAGTTCCTTGCGTCTATCCTTTTAACAATACACCCTCCAGCCTGGGTATGCTCGGAGCAATGGAAACAGTGTTGAGGCAAATGAATGGACTGTGGAGCAGGTGCACTGGAATGGTGTCAAGCTTCTTTATGTTCTTGGAGCTTCGTTGAAGAAGATCCGTGGAGATTATTCAATCACATTAGTCTATTTCAAATAACACAATGATAATTTAAACCAGCTGGGAACTGATCAGCCACTTGTTCTGAACAGAAATTAAGATCAGTATGAATGTGAAATAGGCAATCATTCTATTCTCTGCTGCTACCATCACCTCCTCCCTGGGGAAGATCATGCATTAAACCTTAATTGTTTAGTGAGAAGATAAATGCCATTTAGAACAGCTTAAGATATTTTTGCATTATATTCATGTTACAGACCAATTAAACTTTCACTCCAGCCGAAGTAGTTTTTACTTTTTTGTCAAGACAAGTACAGATCCATCGTCCATATCGAACTGCAGAAGATGGTTTGGATGAAGTATTCAATTTATCCAATTGCATTATAATGCATGGACACAATGTTACATCCATCATCTTCACAGACTTAAGGCTCTGTCTCACGGTGTTGCGGTCATCAGCGGTGAAGCGCGGCGTCGCCGGTAGAGGGGACCGCACGGCAACGGCGAGAGCGCCGAGCCTATGCCACGGGAGCGCTGCACGGGTGCTGCGCGGGGGCCGAGTGATTTAAGTATGGCTGGTCCCACGAGCTTGCGGTAAGTAAAAAAAAAGGGCGGCCGACTGCGATGACGTCATTTCAGATCTGCGGGGCTGTGGCGGCGGCCGTGCTGATCGCGGCGCTGTGGCGGCGGCCTTGCCGCACACGTGCCTCACTGGCGGAGGCTGTGGCGGCGGCTGTGGCGGCGGTCGTGCCTCACTGGCGGAGGCTGTGGCGGTGCAAGTTCGACGCACGGCGCTCGTGCCACACTGGTGGCGGCTGTGGCGGCGGCCGTGCCGCACTCGTGCCTCACTGGCGGAGGCTGTGCGGTAGGAAAAGTTTTTTGAACAGTGGTGGTTTTATTTTAGCACCGTGCGGTGTTGGGAACAACGCCGCAAGGCCCCGGAATTGTGCGTTTGACCGAGTGCGCGGTCTATGGCGGCCCAGGAGCGGTAGATTCTTCCTGTTTCGCCGCCAATGACCGCAGACTCGGGAGACAGGCCTTTTAAAGCTTATCTCCGGACTATGTTTCAATTTTCTCCAACTGTATAATCATCTCCCTGGTATCAATAATATCTACAATGCAGATAAAGGTCATTTGCAAGATCTGTTGACTGACAATTTTTGATTGTTAATTATGTCAATCTATGCAGCCGAATACTGGTGAGAGATGGGAATAATAAGCAGGTCTCTGATCAGCAGAAACTGGAATAGCTAATCGTGACACCTACTGCAACCAACAGAGACCCACACCTCATCCAAAGTGTGGGTGAGCCAGTTTAACTTAACCCACTGCTTCCTAATTTCTGTTGCGGTAATCGTTCTCCAGTTTTATCACAGGTGCAGCAGTTAGTGCTGCTGACTAGGCTCGAAAAACCTCACCTTGTTTGTGACCTTGGGTGCTGTCTTTACTGAGCTTGTATATTCTTTTGTGACTGTGCGTAGGTTTCAGCTGAGCGCTTCGGTTTTCTCCCTGATCCCAAAAGACCTGCTGGTTATTTAATTGTCGTCTGTAAACTGTGCAGCAATTCAAGAAAACAGCCCATCTAGTATCTGTCAAATCGGGAATGCAGTGTCTGCATTGAAATCATTATAAACTACTCATGCTTTGCTCTGCAATTACATTAACTGAGACCCTAATCAACTTTTAATTCAATACCTTCCATTACAGTGTATATAATACAATCCTGTGAATAAATTGCATCTTTATGCGTTTTACTATATTGTGCTTTTAACTTCAATGCTCAGCACTATTGCCACTCATGGCATTCAGATACTGCAGATGAACAGCTGGAGTGGAGGTTCTGGAGTTATGCACTTGCGTAATTTCTTTAACCCGTGTATTAATAGCACAAGAAGCTTTGTACATAGACACAAAAAGCTGGAGTAACTCAGCGGGACAGGCAGTATCTCTGGAGAGAAAGATTGGGAGACTTTTCGGGTCGACACCCTTCTTCAGACCCGAAACGTCTCCCATTCAGAGATGCTGCCTGTCCCGCTGAGTTACTCCAGCTTTTTGTGTCTAGCTTCGGTTTAAACCAGCATCTACAGTTCCTTCTTACACAAGAAGCTTTGTAGTTCATATATGCCTTAGGAATTACCTTGGGGCTTTGTGTGTGTATTAAAAATATCTAAGATCTCAACAAAGGCACAAATGAACAGTATTATTGTGACTTTACACTTGAGAATAACATCAATACAACAGCAACTGTTGATTATCCACATCAAAACAACCTGCTGTTCAAATGATCATTCAGTGGAGAGGTGAAAGGAATAGTCTGCAAGGTAAAATGTTATCTTCTGAAAAAATGGATTGACTTCAATTGAAGGTAAAATTGGGCAGTGTGTGATGTCCCTTCATATATGGAAATAATTGAATCTGATTGTCATTATCAATCAATATCGGGTCACATACAAGTGCAAAAGACAGAAAACCAAGCCTAATTTCTGACTGCAATGCAAGACAATGTCCGCATTGCTACTTATTGACATTTCACAACCTTTGACAAAGCTTCAATGGAGACCATCACCTCTCCAATGTAATTATATGTTTTCCTAACTAATCTATATATCTACAGATTTCTAGTTTGTAATTTGTCTATCATAATTATCCAGAGGTAAATTTGTTTATTTATTCACTCATCACTGCTAGGCTTGCCCAGCTGAGTTACACCTCAATTTTAAAATCCTCAAAAATTCTTCCATGTGGTCTCTCTCCTCACTGCTTATGTAATCTTCTCAAGCTTTACAATGCTCAGCAATAACAGTGCTTTCCCAATCCTCCAAAAGGCAGCCAGCATCATCAGAGACCCGCACCATCCTGGCCATGCTCTCATTTCACCCCTGCTATAGGGAGGAGGGGGAGCCTGAAAATGTATAGGTGCTCCAGATAGAGGAGTAGCTTCTTCCCAACAACCATCAGGCTATTAAAGTCTTAAAGAATAGTGAAAGGCTTGGATAGAGTGGATGTGCAGAGGATGTTTCCACTAGTGGGAGAGTCTAGGACTGGAGGTCATAGCTTCAGAATTAAAGGACGTTCTTTTAGGAAGGAGATGAGGAGAAATTAATTTAGTCAGGGGGTGGGGAATCTGTGGAATTCGTTGCCACAGAAGGCTGTGGAGCCAAGTCAGTGGATATTTTTAAGGCAGAGATAGACAGATTTATGATTAGTACAGGTGTCAGAGGTTATGGGGAAAAGGCAGTAGAATGGGGTTAGGAGGGAGAGATAGATCAGCCATGATTGAATGGCGGAGTAGACTTGATGGGCCAAATGGCCTAATCTAACTCCTATTCCTTATGACTTATGACCTAAAACTCAACTACCTCTGGATAAGATCTGAACTACATAGACTTGAGAGGGTGGGGGCATTGATTTTGTCTTTGCACTATTACTTTTTTAATATACCAAATTACTTTTTGGTTGTTTATTAAGATGTTTACAGAGTACTACGTTCACATATCTGTTGTGCTGCTGCAAGTAAGAATTAAATAACTTAAGATAGCATCCTTGGAGAACATGGGTAGGTGACGTTTTGGGTCTGGACCTGCATCAGCTGATGTGCCTTGCAGATGTCAGGATATGGGTCTCTCACTTCAGGCCACCAATCTCTGACCTGTTCTTACTGGTCAAGCTGAGATGCTCCCAAGGCTCACAGGTACTGACTCATTTTTGAGGTTTCAAATCAAACTGAACATTGTGTAATCATCTATGAATATTCAGATTTTGTAAATAGATAGACACACAATGCTGGAGTCAGGCAGTATACCTCCTCAATCGACTTCATCCAGTTCTTTCAGGTGAGGCAGAGGTTTACTTGCACCTCCTGCAACCTCATCTACTGTATCCGATGCTCCCGGGGTGGGCTCGTATATATCAGTGAGACCAAGTATAGAGCAATATTTCAGTCAGCCTTGGCCTATGCAATCTCCCGGTTGCCAAACATTTTAAATCCTCCTCCCATTCCCATATTTAAATTTCTGTCCTGGGGCTCCTCCACTGTCAGAGTGAGGCCACACACAAATTGGAAGAACAGCACCTCATGTTTCATTTGGGTAGCTTACAACCCAGCGGTTATGATAGTTGATGTCTCTAATTTCAAGCAACTCCTGCATTCCACCCCACCCCCCCCCCCCCCCATCCTCCTTCCCCCATTCTACTCGCAATACTAGTTCCACTGTTTGCATTCTTGTATCCCTGTCGTTAGTACATCTTCTCCAGCCAAAAATGGGCCATTATGGACTCCAGCCTTCCTGAGGTCTATTGTTTGTTCTGGCCTTCTCTATCTTTCAGTATGAAGAGCGGGTTCCAACCGGAAACGTCACCCATTCCTTTTCTCCAGAGATGCTGCCTGCCGAGTTACTCCAGCATTTTGTGCCACTCTTCGGTATAAACCAGCATCTGCAGTTCCTTCCTACGCATTCAGATTTCTTACTTGATGATTAACAGAAAGTCATTGCCAAAACAGTAGAGGGTGGGCCTGTGGCAGTGCCTAGAGCAACTGCTGCAGAGATGTACTGGGGCCAGGATGAGTGACAATCGATGACTGTAACCATTGTCCTTTGTACAGGGTATGGCTACTGCCTTTGGAGTGTTTCATCTACATCCCCATTGATTTCAGTTTTACTAATGCTTCTTGAAGCCACATCAAAAGTCTCCTTCTTGTCAAGGTCAGGCACTTGTACATCTCTTCTGGAATACAGCTCAGTGGTCTATCATTGGCGCAGGCAGTGACGAGGTCTGGAGCCTAACAGTCTGAGAGAAATCCAAAGTAAACAAAATGAGCAGACTATTGACGTTTGTGCTTAACAGCATTTTCAGTGATGTCCTCCATCACTTTGCTGATGATTGATGGTATTGGCAGATTGGATTTGTTTATTTTTGTGGACAGGACACACTTGATTAATTCTCTCCACTGTTAGAGGAGATGCCAGTATTTTACTGAACTGGACCCACTTAACTAAAAGCATGGCATGTTCTGGAGTGCTGGTCCTTGCTTTTAAGCAGATACCAGGAATGCAATAATGTATATATCAAGATATAGATAGAGATTTCAGCTCTTTATTATTTTCTTGTGGATTGAAAAGAGACATTTGGACAGGTACATGGATAGGCTTGGTTTAGAGGGATATGGGCCAAGCGCAGGGTGTAGATGGGGAATGTTGGTTGGTGTGGGCAGGTTGGACCGACGGGCCTGTCTTCACACTGTACAACTCTATGACTCTATGAATCAAATCATATAAAGACTGGTTTCTGCATTGATGGTGAGATCAGGTGGAATGCTGGCTGATGTTGTTTCACCTCCTGGCACTTTTAAATACAACAAAGGACACAAACTGCTGGAGTTATTCAACGGGTCAGGCAGCATCTCCGGAGAACATGAACAGGCGGCGTGTTGGGTCAAGACCCTTCTTCAGACTTACAAATACAGTTCACTCCCCAAAGCTCACAGACTGGAAAACTGTGACCTGAGGAAGCCTTTAATTAACAATGGTTCTTTTTGTTTGTTCAAATTATGACATTTTCAAAGGTTCAAAGGTCTATTTATTGTCACGTGTACCAATTAAGGTACAGTGAAACTCGAATTACCATACAGCCATACTAAAAAAAGCAACAAGACACACAACTACAAAAAAGCTAACGTAAACATCCACCATAGCGGCTCCCCCACATTCCTCACTGTGATGGAAGGCAATAAAGTCTAATCTTCTTCCTCTTTATTCTTCCGTGGTCAGGGCAGTCGAACCATTCGCAGTCAGGGTGATCGAAGCTCCCACAGCCAGCGATCGAAGCCCCCACATCGGGGCGATCGAAGCTCCCGCGTTGGGGCGATCGAAGCTCCCGTGTTGGGGCGATCGAAGTTATCTTGTTGGGGCGATCGAAGGTCCCGCGTTGGGGCGATCGAAGCTCCCGCATCGGGGCGATCGAAGCTCCCGCGTCGGGGTGATCGAAGTTCCCGCATCGGGACAGTCGAAGCTCCTGCTTCGGGGCGGTCGATGTTCCCACGTTGGGACGGTCGAAGTTCTCTTGTCGCGGTGGTCAAAGCTCCTGCGGCTTGGGGCTCCTGAAGCTGGTCTCTAACCAGGGACTGCAAGTTCCACAATGTTAAAGTCCACAGGCGCAGTCTGAGGTCGATCCCTGGCAAAGGGATCGCCAGCTCTCCAATGTTAAAGTCCGCAGGTTGGAGCTCCCAGGCGTCGATCCCCAGCAGAGGCCACCAGCTCCTCGATGTTAGGCCGCAGTGCGGACGGAGATACAATATGGAAAAAAATCGCATCTCCGTCGAGGTAAGAGATTAAAAAAAAATCTTCACCTTCCTATAATTTTATACTGGAGGTAACCTGGTGTGAATATGCCAGGTTCAGGTAAGGTGATGTTTTATAAGCCTTCTGTACACTGCCCAATCATGCTCACATTTGAATGGAACGAACCCGAAACCCCAGAACACGAAATGCTGGTAAAACTAAAACTAAAATCAATGGGTGGAGATTGAAGCAGCCCCAATGATAGTAGTTACACTTTGCACAAAGGAAGAAAGATTGATTGTGAGACATCAAAGGTAAGTGAAATTAGGCAAAGTATGAAACTTGGTCAGCAAGCCTTCCACACTGGCCAGACTAGGTTCAAATTACTTCAATTTACAATTGTGAATGAAGTATAATGTACCTGTCCTTCTAATTAGAGGATAAATCAACTTAGCATGAAGATTGCCCCTTGTATTTAGGATTTTGATGCAGTGCAGACTGTTTAAGCTCGACAGTGAACCATTCTAAATAGGCCTCAACATGAATGAAGGGCCAGGCTGAGAAAGCAGGGGGTTCCCATTTGCCAGTTTCTACTCCATTAAATAATTGGTGTCAGAATGAAGTAAAAATGTAGATCATCTAAAAGTAGCATGAGAAACACTGGAGGTTATTTTCTAGAATAATCTAGATATTGTTCCCTGTGTTTTTCCACAAAAAAAAAAAGTGCCCAATGTTTTTTGGCTGCAACAGAAGGAGGTGTAGGGGCAGTGGCAGCAGCAGACGTCTCCCAGGAGGCTGTGGAAAAGCTGGGTGGCGAAGCCCGCCTGGATCAGTGGAGTCTAGCGGTACAACAGGGCCCCGTGTCGGCAGCATGGCCTTGGCGGCGGTGGAGCCTCACGAGTCGACCCGTTCTGTGGCGGTCGATGAGGGCACGGGGAAACTACCGTGAGGGGGGGGGGACGGGGGAAGAACAAAGGAGGACCTGGCATGGGGTGACCGCTGTGAGGAGGGAGAAGGGAGGGGGAGGGAGAACAAAGGAGGAGCCGGTGAAGGTACTTTGTAACTTTGTCAGTCCTGATTATGTGGCGACTCTTCGCATACCTTGGGTATGCAAGCAAAGAATTTCATTGTGCCTTGTCACAATAAAGTATTCCATTCCATTCCAGATGATGTGCAGGCAGAGGCCTAGCAGGGCTGTCACCGACTGTTATGTTATCTCTCTTCTCCTTTCCCTCACACACACTCATAATAGTGCACATGCCTGGAACTTGCATGTACATTGCCGGCTTGGATACTCTGGTAGTGTGTCACTGCAATCTGAGCAAATCTATTTCCCTCTGTAAAGCTGATCTCTGTATATTTGAAGTTGATGTGCCTCACACACAGTTTTTCCCACATCATATTTTAAGCTTTATAATTCTTAATTGCACTGAACACAACATATCACTGGTGTCATACAAAATGGATAAATATTTGCCATGCAAGCTTGCGATTAGCTCAAATGTTATATTCATAATGCAGTAATAAATAACTATTCAGCCAACAGATGAAAAAGCAATCAGCATATAACAAGCAAGAATGAGAGGCAGTCTAATAAAATTGAGCTGCAAATACAAATCAATAAATGGCATACCAAATGAAATGTCATTATATTTAGTTCATCACTAAGCATCTGGTAATAACAAAGGACTTGCTAAATAAAGGAATGGCAATGAACTGATTAAAATTATTCAGAGCGTTTATAGCATTTCTGTGTTTGAAATGCATGTGGCATTTATTTCTTTTGGATGCTTCTGCTCGTTTGATGCTTCAACCTTCAGTTCATGGCACTTCCAGGTTTGTCAGCACTGGCTAGAAGTACCAGCAGATTGCACCCTAAAGCTGCTGAGGACATACTTGGTGCTGGAGTTCAGGGAACTGTTTAATACTGTTATCCAACATTTCAGTCCTTTTTTGGTTCAAGAACAAAATGCATCCCCCCAGCACCTTTCCCCTACACCCCTGCAGGAAAAATGTTCCCGATGTTGGGGGAGTCCAGAACCACGGGTCACAGTGTAAGAATAATGGGGAGGCAATTTAGGACTGAGATTAGGAAAAACCTTTCCACCCAGAGAGTTGTGAATGTGTGGAATTCTCTGCCACAAAAAGCAATGGAGGCCACTTCACTGGATGTTTTCAAGAGAGAGTTAGATTTAACTCTTAGGGTTAACGGAATCAAGGGATATGGGAAGAAAGCAGGAACGGGGTACTGATTTTGGATGATCAGCCATGATCATATTGAATGGCGGTGCTGGCTCAAAGGGCCAGATGGCCTACTCCTGCACCTATTTTATATGTTTCTATGTTTCCACCTCCCCACCAACTGCCCCTGCACTATTCCTCTCGGACTGTAAAGCAAATATGGACAAAGAGCCTCAGGCAAACTCCCTTCAACAATGTCTCAATTTGATAATTTTTGTATATGCGTCGTGTTTTATATATGGAATCAAATGTTGGAGCACAGCCAACTCTGTTGATATTTGCCAGTAATGTCAAGGTGAATGGAAATGGTAACAGATATCTAGGTGACTGGTTCAAGGCATGAAATAAGGAATTTTTATTGAGAGTAGCCAAATTCTATGTAACACTGATAGACACAATGTGCTGGAATAACTCGTGGGGTCAGGCAGCATCTTTGGAAAACATAGATAGGTTACGTTCCGGATCTGGACCCTTTTTCAGGCTGATCAGACTGTTCAGTCATAAGGTTCCCAATCCAAAACGTCCGTGTTCTCCAGAGATACTGCCTGACCCGCTGAGTTACTCCAGCACTTTGTACCCCATTGTGCAAACCAGCATCTGCAGTTTCTTGTTTCTACTCTATATATTCAACACTGATTAGTGGAGAGTGATGACTCTAAAAAATAGTGAACAATCCATAGTCTAAATGCAGTTAGCTTCTGGTTACAGTACATCAGAACCATGAGAATAGGTCCATGGAACTTGTGGACAAGACTTCAGTCAGGAGGATTCAAATGCAGCTGCAATGGAGCATGTTAGTTAGAAATGAGGTTTCTTTGGTAGCATTGATATTCATCACAACATAAGAGGTGCTGGTAGGGTCCTTGTGTCAGATTCCTGCCACTTGCTGCAAGCTTAGTTTGCAGCCATTTCCTTCAGGACTCAACTAGCTCCGTCGGTAGCAGTGTAACTGAGGGTAGTAAACAGTGTAGTTAAGGGCCTTGAAGTGCCATCTGTAGAATACCTCCTATGATTTAGTGCTTCCTCTTAGTGTTGTTAATCACATGGACATCTAACTTAATGGTTTCTTGGGGTACTGACTGCAAAAGTTTTTATAGATATGTGAAGAGAAAGAGATTAGTTAAAACAAATGTAGGTCCTTTGCAGTCAGAAACAGGTGAATTAATCATGGGGAACAAGGATATGGCGGACCAATTGAATAACTACTTTGGTTCCGTCTTCACTAAGGAAGACATAAATAATCTGCCGGAAATAGCAGGGGACCGCGGGTCAAAGGAGATGGAGGAACTGAGTGAAATCCAGGTTAGTCGGGAAGTGGTGTTGGGTAAATTGAATGGATTAAAGGCCGATAAATCACCAGGGCCAGATAGGATGCAACCCAGAGTACTTAAGGAAGTAGCTCCAGAAATAGTGGATGCATTAGTGATAATTTTTCAAAACTCTTTAGGTTCTGGAGTAGTTCCTGAGGATTGGAGGGTAGCAAACGTAACCCCACTTTTTAAGAAGGGAGGGTGAGAGAAAACGGGGAATTACAGACCAGTTAGTCTAATATCGGTAGTGGGGAAACTGCTAGAGTCAGTTATTAAAGATGGGATAGCAGCACATTTGGAAAGCGGTGAAATCATTGGATAAAGTCAGCATGGATTTACGAAAGGTAAATCATGTCTGACGAATCTTATAGAATTTTCCGAGGATGTAACTAGTAGAGTGGATAGGGGAGAACCAGTGGATGTGTTGTATCTGGACTTTCAGAAGGCTTTCGACAAGGTCCCACATAAGAGATTAATATACAAACTTAAAGCACACAGTATTGGGGGTTAAGTATTGATGTGGATAGAGAACTGGCTGGCAAACAGGAAGCAAAGAGTAGGAGTAAACGGGTCCTTTTCACAATGGCAGGCAGTCACTAGTGGGGTACCGCAAGGCTCAGTGCTGGGACCCCAGCTATTTACAATTTATATTAATGATCTGGATGAGGGAATTGAAGGCAACATCTCCAAGTTTGCGGATGACACTAAGCTGGGGGGCAGTGTTAGCTGTGAGGAGGATGCTAGGAGACTGCAAGGTGACGGATAGGCTGGGTGAGTGGGCAAATGTTTGGCAGATGCAGTATAATGTGGATAAATGTGAGGTTATCCACTTTGGTGGCAAAAACAGGAAAGCAGACTATTATCTAAATGGTGGCCGATTAGGAAAAGGGGAGATGCAGCGAGACCTGGGTGTCATGGTACACCAGTCATTGAAAGTAGGCATGCAGGTGCAGCAGGCAGTGAAGAAAGCGAATGGTACGTTCGCTTTCATAGCAAAAGGATTTGAGTATAGGAGCAGGGAGGTTCTACTGCAGTTGTACAGGGTCTTGGTGAGACCACACCTGGAGTATTGCGTACAGTTTTGGTCTCCAAATCTGAGGAAGGACATTATAGCCATAGAGGGAGTGCAGAGAAGGTTCACCAGACTGATTCCTGGGATGTCAGGACTTTCATATGAAGAAAGACTGGATAGGCTCGGCTTATACTCACTAGAATTTAGGAGATTGAGAGGGGATCTTATAGAAACGTACAAAATTCTTATGGGGTTGGACAGGCTAGATGCAGGAAGATTGTTCCCGATGTTGGGGAAGTCCAGGACAAGGGGTCACAGCTTAAGGATAAGGGGGAAATCCTTTAAGACCGAGATGAGGAAAAACGTTTTCACACAGAGAGTGGTGAATCTCTGGAACTCTCTGCCACAGAGGGTAGTTGAGGCCAGTTCATTGGCTATATTTAAGAGGGAGTTAGATGTGGCCCTTGTGGCTAAAGGGATCAGGGGGTATGGAGAGATGGCAGGTACGGGATGATCAGCCATGATCATATTGAATGGCGGTGCAGGCTCAAAGGGCCGAATGGCCTACTCCTGCACCTATTTTCTATGTATCTATGTATCTATGTATGGCTTTGATGCTGAGGCATCCTGCCCCACTTCACTTGATCTTGTGCTACTGTCTGTGGACCTGAAGTGGGTCTGTCAAACCAACAGTGAAGGACATTGCCATGGAATCAAAACCAAAATACTGCAGATTCTGGAAATCTCAATATAAGTAGCAAATGATGGGAACACGCAACAGATCAGCCATTGAAAAAGGAAACTTCTGAAGAAGGGTTCTAACCTGAAACGTTGCATATCCATGTTCTCCAGAGATGCTGCCTGATCTGCTGAATTACTCCAGGATTTTGAGTCTATCTTTAGTATAAACCTGCAATTCCTTGTTACAACATTTTTAGCTGATGACCTATCATTAAAACAGGGAAAAATTGGAAATAAAATAATTTGATGAAGAGGATAGATAGAGGAGAGTGTGAAGAACTGAAGAAAAAGATGAATAAAAGTGGTGGATTCCACGACAATGTCTTTCCCTGTGGTGGAGTTGTCAGCTGATCGAGGGTGGTGAAGGGTAGAACAGAGACAAAGAAAACCTGAAATAGCAGTAGCAGTAGAGCAAAATAAAGAGGAAATATGAATTGCAATACTGGAATGACAGACCATAGGAAATTGCTGAATTGGTTTTTGGATCCTTAAAACGATAATGTTTGAAGCTGGAGGTTCTCCTCCAACCTCATTCTATTGGATCTGCTGTTCTTGGTGTAGACATATATATCGGCAGGACCAAGTGCAGGCTCGACGATCATTTCGCTGAACACATCAGCTCAGTCTGCCTGGGCCTATGTGATCTCCTGGTTGTTAAGCACTTTAACACCTCCTCCAATTCCCATATTGACATTTCTGTCCTGGGCCGCCTCGACTGCCAGAGTGATGCACAATGCAAATTGGAGGAACAGCACCTTATATTTCACTTGGGTAGCTTACAACACAACGGAATGAATATTGACTTCTCTAACTTCAAATAACCCTTGCTTTCCCTCTCTCTCCATCCCTCCCCATCCTAGTTCTCTGACTAGTTTTACTGTCTTCCTGATTTAATTTTACTGATTGTATGCCTCGTTGTCACCTTCTCCTTAGCTAACAATGATCCATTCTACCTTTTCCTTGATCTCTGTCCACATTGAACTCTCGTTTTCACACCTTACACTTTCAAATCTCTATGTTTCTCTCTCTCCTGACTCTCAGTCTGAAGAAGGGTCTCGACCCGAAGCGTCAGCCATTCCTTCTCTCCAGAGATGCTGCCTTTCCCGCAGAATTACTCCAGTATTTTGTGTCTACCTTCAGTGTAAACCAGCTTCTGCAGTTCCTTCCTACACTCGAAACTGACAGTCTGTTTTGTTGGTTCTCCTATTACAGGATGGATGTAGAGGCCATGCAGAAGAGTTTACCAGAATGCTGCCTTAGGAGAGGGTATTAGTTACAAGGTGATGTTGGACAAACCTGGAGTGTTTTCTCTAAAATGGAGGAGGTTGATGAGAAATCTGATGGGAGTTTACAACATTTTGAGTAGCATTGATGTGCTAGACAGTCAGGACTTTTTTCATTAGATTGAAATGTCATTGACTAAAGGGCAGAGATTAAAGGTGAAGGGGAAACATTTAAAGAAGATGTGCAGGGCAAGGTTTTTTTTACACAGAGAATGGTGAATGCCTGGAATGCCCTGCCAGGAGCAGTGCTGGAGGCAGACATAATGGTGTCATTTAAGAGATTTTTAGATAGGTACATGAATATGCAGGGTAGGAGGGATAGGGATCACGTGCAGGCATAGGGGATTAGTTTGGCCTAACATCATGTTGCACATGGACAGTGGGGTGAAGGGCCTGTTCCTGTGCTGCACTGCTCTGTTCTAAGAGTGGAGGAAGCCAAAGATAGGGAGATCAAAGTGGGAATGGGATGAAAAATTAAAGCAACAGGAAATGAGAAGCTCAGGGACTGCGTTATCAACCAAAAGTTTCCTATAAGATGATCACCCACTGTATATTTAGCTTCTGCACTCAAGAGGTTTCACGCTCGGACCAGTGAATGCAGCTCACTCTTTATTCTTCTTCATGGGATCTTCATGAAATGTGGTAAACATTGTAATATTTATTACTAATATATGACAAGTTTAAACATCTACACCAAGAGGAAAAAAAAATAAATCAGCCATCCCCAAGGTTAAAAAACATTGCCTTTATATTAAGCAAATCAGGAAGATTAATTTTAAAATGGGGAGCTCTGTACGCAAAGGGAATTGTGCCGGTAAACTTGATAATAACACACGATTCAGGTGATATTCCCTCAAACTCTCAACTTCATCTCAATTGAAGAAAGGCAAAATTGAAAAGAAATTTCCTATAGATGGTAATGGATTTTCTCACAATTCTTTAAAGAAGAATCATTTCAAAATACATTAGCCAAAGTATTTTATATGCTGCAATAGCAAATGGAATCAGTTGTTAAGATGAAACATGCAGTGGGAGTCAATTGAATTATACCCCTCAGTTTAACTGTTCTCAGCTAAGTAAGAAATAATGCAGATAGATATTTGACTAACTCTTCATCCAAGACTTTTAATTGTGCTAACTATTATTTGCAAGCACTTTTGTTTTAGCCCGGCTTTCATCTAAACATTGACGGAGTAATGTCAAAGTTAGAACTTTCAGATAAGAAAAGTTATGCTTTATGTCAAAACATTTTATTGTATGTCGCAATTTAAAAATGCATAATGACAAAACCATTTCAAGCTAAAAGCTAATACTATGCGTCAACATTACTGTACTTTTAAATTTCGACTTTGCACAGGTATAATTTTGGCAACTTCAGGCAATATTGTCACAGAAACATTAAAATAAAAACTAACTGATTTGCAAAACAAAATACTTTCATTTTGACTGGTCACAGGGACGATGCAAGCAGTCCTTTTTAATATGAACAACATGAGCTCCGAGGATTTAGCACCTCACAAGCAGGGCTGTACGATTTTAAACTTTGGCCACCATACATATTGAACAAAATCACCTTTGCAGCATGGTTGAAAATATATTCTTACTTTTAGGCAGCTGATTCATTGATCCTTCTTTCGCCCATACAAATTCCTATGTGCTCTGTTTTGCAACATTAATTCCTGACTGTGCTCGAGAGAAATTAATCTGCCATCAAAATCTGTAAATAAACAGAAATATTGATCTTTTGGAATCCAGTTTCTAACATCTTCAGAATACATTATCATTGAATGAATTACACCGAAGAGAATAATCATAAGTCAGGGTGGTGTTACCGGGCTGGAATACTAACACACATTAATAGTTTGAACAGCATTGAGGGCAGGAATTAAACAAAGTAATCCGAATCCTTAACGTGATTCTGCTTTGGAATAGGATTTATTCTTGGTATATTCAGCAGGGATTGGGGAATGTTACCATTCCCTTTGTCTAACCAAAAAGGACGTGGAACGTCAGGTCAGATTGCAGCTTCTGCCCTCATGTTTGTTCTTATGATAAGAAAAGGTATTTGCAATCCTTTGCAGTTAAATAAATAATGTCTCTGTATCAGGAAACACAGAAATAAAAAGAACATCAATATTTGGCCCATCTTCCTGATGCAGAGGATGGCTCATGTATCAGTAACTCTGCTGGTGGCGGCACGGTGGCACAGCGGTAGAGTTGCTGCCTTATAGCGCTTGCGGTGCTGGAGATCCGGGTTCAATCCCGACTACGGGTGCTGTCTGTACGGAATTTGTATGTTCTCCCCGTGACCATGCGGGTTTCCTCCGAGATCTTCGGTTTCCACCCACACTTCAAAGACGTACAGGTTTGTAGGTTAATTGGTTTGGGTTTATATACTTGGTATGTGTAAATTGTCCCTAGTGTGTTAATGTGCGGGCATCGCTGGTCTGTGTGGACTCGGTGAGCCGAAGGGCCTGTATCCGCGCTGTATCTCTAAAACTAAACTAAACTAAAAACGATGTATCCAGGAGTAGTCCATTGATGCAGAACATGATGTGCATGGCGAATAGATCTCAGGCATTTGTTCCTGACACATGCTCCAGACCATCAGTAGCCTGGGTTAAATCCCTTTGTGTCACCTACCAAATAGCATATCTTTAGCACGTGGGAGAAACCAAAGCACCTGGACAAGGCCTCAATCATCACAGGCAAAAAAAACTTGTTTAAATTAAAGAAGTGTGAATGTGTATTACTGTATTAGAAATTAAACAATATATTATGATGAAGTTAGATTAATCTTTTGTGAAGATTAGTTGTGAAGGTATCTAAAGCAATTGGATCTATGTATCTAATTCTATGTATCTCCCTCTCCCCTGACATTGGTCTGAAGAAGGGTCTTGACCCAAAACGTCACCCATTCCTTTTCTCCAGAGATGCTGTCTGTCCCGCTGAGTTACTCTGGCATTTTGTGTCTATCTTCGGTTTAAACCAGGCACCTGCAGTTCCTTCATACACATAAAGCAATTAGGATCAAGCTACCTGCACCTATCTACTTGACTGGCACGAGGTTGTGGGAACACTAGCACTTGTGGATGCCCACTAGTCTGACTGAGAGCTTGCAAGCACAGCAGGGCCACTGAAACCAATGCAAGAAATTGGCTGCTCGGCAGAAGGCAGTGCTTGTTTTGTACATTAAAGGTGCTGGGACGTATATAAGAGCTCACATAACACTATTGACTGCTGTACATCTAGCTAGTTTTTAACTTTTTAGAGGTGCTGCTACGCCATACTGATGCATACCAATGAAAGCTAATAGTCAAATCTAAAATGGTCATTCTTCTACAAAAGCATGGTCTAGTAGAACAAAAGAATGGCTCGGTGCCAAGTCTGAATGACTTTGCAAATTATATGGAACACAATATGAAAAGACAGGTTGTCTTTTTAATAAAGACATTAAGATGGATGCCTGCTTAATAACGTGCTCTTTCAAGGCCATAAAGAAGTCAAGATTGAAAAAAATAGCTGACGCTCCAGAGATAAGTAATAACTTGTTATTGGATGAGCTTGATTCGGACCCAGTTTTTCCTATATTCTGAAAGGCGATATAATCTTTCAGTCATGCCATATTCAGACACAGGTAAGAGTGTTTTACTGATAAGAAAAATGTATAATTGTGCTAACTTTCCTTTGTTCTGTGAGTGGAGCCCGAGAAGCACTGAGAACGTTTGTGCTCATTGTAGATCTTGCCACTCCCGTCTGACAAATCAATTAAAGATTGCCATGGTTTACCTTTAACAATTTAGTTGCTATCTGCTTTTTAAGAAACAAACTTTGACACCATCACAAAAAAAGCACTGGTAAAATATAGCGTTTTTGTTAGATTGAATTAAATCAATGTTTAAATTTTTTTAAGTGGATGTGAAGTCTTTTTTAAATGTTACTTAAAACATCATTCTTCATTTAGGGTTGGGATTTGTGGATTTTTGAATAATATTCCCATTTAACTTAAATAATATGTTTGGCATTTGTTGAGCAGGAAAGCAGGAATAATGGTAGGGTCCCACTGCTGCCAGTACTGCCCAGATACATCAGCCAGCCTTGTGTCGGGAGAGGCTCTGATTAATGCTGCTGCACTGGGTGGAAGGCAGCCAGCAGACTTTACATTGGTATCTTTAGAGATACAACACGGATACAGGCTCTTCGGCCCACCGAGTCCACATTGACCAGCAATCATTGCATACACTAGCCCTTTCCTACACACTAGCACAATCCTACACACCAGCACAATCCGACACACTAGGGACAATTTACAATTACAGAAGCCAATTAACCTACAAAACTGTATGTCAGTTGAGTGTGGGAAGAAACCAGAGCACCCAGTGAAAACCCACGCGGTCACAGGTAAAACGTACAAACTCCATACAGACAGCACCCGTAATCAGGATTGAACCAGAGTCTCTGGTACTGTAAGGCAGCAACTCTACCACTGCACCACTGTGCTGCCCCAACAACGGCTTACAAAGAAACCTGGTCCATGGACACTGATGATGATAAAGTCGGGGCAGCAGTAGACTTGTCCCAGTGCCTCTTGTCAGTGGAATTCTAAGAAGGATTACGTTGCAGAAGAGTCAATAAAATCAGTAATTTAGAATTGTAGTTCTAATGACATCTTTATAACTCTAAGCCAGAAAATAGCACTAGTGATAAAAATGGAGAACTGTTTAAAATAAATAGGCTTAAAAGATAATCTGGAGCAGGTCTAAGGATGCCTTAAGCATTTAATCACTAATACTTCAGATAGTAATTTTTATCCTTTTAAACAAATTTGATGGCAGGAAAGGGGTATTTTTATGAGCTCCAACAATCATTTACAGTCTAAGTCAGAATAATTTAGCTATAGATCATTAGATAATGCTCACTCTCCACTACATGCAAACAACACATGGCTAGAATGCATAGGTGTGAATAAAATTGTTTAGCTGCAATAATTTTTACTATAAGAAAGAAGGTTATCATAACAAATCTCTTCTGCTATATATTGAAGCAATTAATAACATCAATCCAATTAATGAACTGAGATGGTAAAACAGATTGTGATGCCGCTAAATGTAAAACTGGTGCAAAAGACAGAAACACAGCTCCGTAAATTTATTTGAGTAAATGCTGGTGGATTGGTGAAATAGCTTTCTAATCTAGAAGATAGAATCAAACCTCTTGTGATAATGATATTGTATAAAATATGAGAATATGTTCTGAACATTGTCTATATTTTTTCTTGTATAGTGTATTACTGATACTTACTAGAATATGCCCTTGATGTGTCTGTACATTAGAAACTCTCTTTCCATCCAAGAAATAAGCAGCCATGATACAGCAGCCAAGAAATAATTCAAAACCTACAGACATTAATATATTTGGGATGCGCAACTCCCTACAGCAAACTGTGAAGGGAAGCTAAATCACTGCAGTTCAAATTGAGATAAAATACTACTTTAAATCAACTCACAAGGTCTGATGTCCATTGATATTCACAATGAAAAACACTTATCATCATATAACAAATATAACAAGCTTGACATAAAATTGCCCCTGAACTGCTATACCAATATAATATCCTTACATTTCAATGTCATACTTGGAAGACCATACATTTTTACCATGCAAATTTTAATGACAACTTTGAAACATAAAAAGGGAATTCAGAAGGAGCTTGCTTACCCAGAGAATAATCAGAATATGGAATTTGCTGCATTGAATAGTGTAACTGCGTGCAAAAAGGAAGCTATCAAGGCAACAGAAGGTCATGCAGATAGAATTAGAAATTGAAAAACGTGGGGAGGCCCGGGTGGAGAACAGTGAAATGTTTGGCCACATGGCCTTTATCTGTGCTGTACATTATATATATTTGTATTTACCTTAGCCCATTCTAATTTTGTGATCATTAAGTAGCTATAATTCGCGAGTGAATGAATGAATTGAACACATACCACTATTTAAGTTCTACTCCATCTCCAAAAATCACCCTGAACATGAACAGTCTGTAAAACTTAAATTAAACAAAATCTGTTGTACTTTTTGAAAATTGATTATTTCCATTAAAGTTAAAGCTTTCTTACTAGCATTAAGTTATTCACAAAGAATAAACACACATATGATGTACTGTGTGTTAAGAACAATGTCAAAGGTGTATATTTATATATGAAGTATAAGCATGACATTAATATGAATTAATATTTCTGTCCTTTTTTTCTGAAATAGATTGACTCAAACTGGTAAACTAAAGCTCCCAGCAAAATTGGGAATTATCTGAAGCATGTTAGTAACTGATCTTGCTGCCCATTAAACTTCAGTGAAGGAAACTGGAATTTCAATAGAATATGAAAACCAAATATGATTTATTAGAAATTTATTTTGGATAATTTCTGCAACTATAGCTATTTGTCGAAGATGGTGTTGTAAACCAGGTTAGTCAGTTTTGCATTTACCAACTGTCAGGAAGCACCGTCCTTTTACACAGCAACCTACATGATTGATTGATTAATTGATTGATACTTTATTATCGTATGTAACATGTCACAGTGAAAATCTTTGTTTTGCACACCCACACAAGGTATGCAAAGAGTCGCCGCATATAGGACACCGACAAAGTATTAATTATAGTCCCAATGGTCCCTCTTCATTCTCGGCGGCTTCCCCACGCCGGGTCCCTCTTTGTTCTCGGCGGCTTCCCCACGCCGGGTCCCTCTTTGTTCTCCGCTGCCCCCCTCCCCACGCCGGGTCCCTCTTCATTCTCGGCGGCTCCCCCACGCCGGGTCCCTCTTTATCGGCAGCCCCCACGCCGGGTCCCTCTTTATCGGCGGCCCCCACGCCGGGTCCCTCTTCATTCTCGGCGGCTTCCCCACGCCGGGTCCCTCTTTGTTCTCGGCGGCTCCCCCACGCCGGGTCCCTCTTTATTGACGGCTCCCTCACACCGGGTTCCTCTTTATCGGCAGCTCCCTCACACCGGGTCCCTCTTTGTTCTCGGCTGCCCCCCCCCCCCACGCCGGGTCCCTCTTTGTTCTCGGCGGCTCCCTCACACCGGGTCCCTCTTCATTCTCGGCGGCTTCCCCATGCCGGGTCCCACTTCAATCTCGGTGGCTTCCCCATGCCGGGTCCCTCTTTGTTCTCGGCGGCTCCCTCACACCGGGTCACTCTTTATCGGCGGCTCCCCTACGCCGGGTCCCTCTTTGTTCTCGACGGCCCCCACGCTGGGTCCCTCTTCCCCACTAATCTGATAGCTTCAACATATGTTTTTTAATAACTTACTAAATAACATCTGCAGATGCAAAGCGCTCAGCCATGTTTGGAAGATGGGATTAGGAGGCAGAGATCAGCCATGATTGAAAGGCGGAGTAGACTCGATGGGCTGAATAGCTTAATTCTACTCCTATAACTTGTGACTGCAAGAAATTGATTCCATCTACACTTCACGCTTCCTCAGGAAAGCAGCCGAACATGTTCAAAGACCATTTTTATCCTGGCCATTCCCTCTTCTCCCCTGTTCTGTCAGGCAGAAGATAGGTAAGCTTGAAGCAACTGACCTCACTGGGGACCCTGATGTTTCTATCTGTACTTTACCTGTAACTTATGCGATGATGCAGTAACACTATATTCTACATTCTAGTATGTTTCTCTTTACATTACCTGTTGTACTTGTGTAAGGCTTGATTGTACACATGTAGCATGCAGACAACGCTTTTCAATGTATCTCGGTACAGAGGAAGATAATAAACAAATACCAAATTATAGCAATAATATGGAATTATTTAAAAAGTATGGTAAAACTAAATGTCCCCAGCTTCCCTGAGAAGCAACAACAGTGTTAATCCCACACATAAGAAATTACACACATTGGAGTTTTCAATAATGTAGAGAATGTTCCATCCAATCAAGGCACAAATGCAACCTTGCTGACAATTAAATATTAAGTATCTTGATTGTCAAAATATATTTAAAAAATCAGAAATATGAATACCTTAAGAATAGGACATATGCACCTCAACCAACATTTACTGAGATCTTGGCAGAACTTCTACACCATGTCCACTTTCGTATACATTCCTTTGTTCTTTTTAGCTAAATTATTATATTCAAAGGAGGCTCAAGGAGTAGCAGATGTTGGTTTACAAAAAAATGCTGCAGTAGCTCACCGAGTCAGGCAGCATCTCTGGAGGAAAGGAGTAGCTGACATTTCAGGTCAGGTCTGAAGAGGGGTCCCGACCCATATCATTACCTATCCATGTTCTCCAGAGATCCCGCCTGACCTGTTTGAGTCTGTCCAGAACGTTATGTCTTTTTACTACATTCAAAGCTTCAGCATCTACAGCTCTGATCTGAAGAATTCCAAAGACTCCCAGCCCTTTGAGGAAAGAAACTTCTCTTCAACTGTCTGAATAACTGTCCACTGCATTAAATCCATGGCCTCTAGTTCTAAACATTATTGATAGAGTAAAAACCTCTATTGTCTATCCTGTTAAGCCTGCTAAGCATACATATAGGTGCAACGGTAACCAAGTTATCAGTGTTATGTAAAATTAAGATACATTTTTCAAAGCATATATAAACATAGAAACTGAAGAGTTTAGATATACTTTGCTCCTCCATAGGTATGCTGTTGTTATCAACATTAATGGACTAATAAACAGTGATTTGATGTGAACTACAACTCGTTATGAATATTCATATAACCCCACAAAATTATCTAATCTCCATGAATACAGTACAGTTACTTTTTAAAATATCGCAGGTTATACTGAAGTATAATTTAGGTTTCCTTTAGTTTAGGATACAGCACGGAAACAGGCCCTTCAGTCCACCTAGTCCACGTCGACCAGCAATCCCCGTGCACTAGCACTATGCTACATACTAGGGACAATTTACAAGCGTTGCCGAAGCCAATTAACCTACAAATCTGAACGTCTTTGGAGTGTGGGAGGAAACCAGAGCACCCAGGGAAATCCCACACAGTCACGGGGAGAATGTACAGCATCAGTAGTCAGGATCAAATCCAGGTCTCTGGCGATATGTCGCGGGGTGACACATGTATGGTTGTGAGTAGTCGCCCTAAGAGTCGTACCTTTTTGTGATCGCCGCTGGATTTTCAACATTTTGAAATTTTCCGGCGACCTGCTGCGACTATGACGGGTGCCGGCAAGCCGCCGAAAAAAATTGCGTAAGTGGGACAGGCCCTTAAGGCAGCAACTCTACCGCTGTGTCACCGTGCTGCCCCATAGGAATATAGGAACATTGATTTCTACATGGTTCTCCACAATATTTTCAGAAGAAGGACAAAATAAATCTCCTAAATCGTGACATAACCAATAATGTGGTGTTTTTTGAGTTTCTTCTGCATAATCTCTGATAAATCATTACAAAAATATGGTCTAAAATGTATTAATCAGGATGAACTTCTTATCTTTCAAATGCAAACCTATTTTAAACCATCTCAACTTGTTCTGGTGAAATGACTCGTACTTCATAAACATTGAGTACAAGAATGACTCACATTCATTTCTGGTCCAGGACATGAATAAAACCAAATAATAGTTATGATTATGGAAATCTTCTCATATCCAATTGGTAGCAATATTTCAAGGAAGTTTTCTTTGGCATTTAAAGTTACAGACCTGCCAATGGTCATCAGGCAATTCTTTAGAGTGCATTGGAATATGCTGTCTGAGCCACAATGGAATGCTTTAAACATTTTCTGGAGGTGAACGCTGACAGGATCTGCAATAGACAAAAGACTGATGTTTAAAATAATCTAAATTCTGAAGGAAATGAATACAAGCCTAATGCTGTATTATTAGTATCTCCAGTTTAAATGGAAAATAAATCATTTGAGAGTAACATTACAGCTGACATGCTTTTGCAATACTTTTAATTGAAACTGCATGCACTTGTATTGAGAAACTTAGATGAACAACTAAGGTCCATCAATCATCAGGGTTGAAAGGAGCAAGAGAAAAGCGCAGTAAATCAAGAACGTGGTATCAAGCTTGGAGTTTTAAAAGTAGGAAGGGAAGTTAATGAATTTCATAGTGGTGAGATTCAAGGAGATCTCTAGAAAGTAGAGGCTTATTTTTAGTTTATTTTCAGGCCAGAGAACGAGCTTCTGACTGTTAGTACCATCAATCCAGACAAACCAATGTCAGAACTGAGACTTCCAAACAACTTGATTGATGCTGACATTTAAACAATGACTGTTTGGTTCTGTTGCACACATTAATATGGAGTCTTCTACCTCTGTGAAGCTGCATTAAATGGCCATGAAACTGAGCTGCATAGAATAAACCACACTCCTTGGTAAACACGTGCCTGAAGTATGCAGAGTGTGCAGTTGAAAACTTCAATCTTTATTGACTTGATGAGAGCTTGGCAATGATTTTCTTAATGCCTTACTTACAGTATAGACAATAACCAATAGACAATAGGTGCAGGAGTAGGCCATTCGGCCCTTCGAACCAGCACTGCCATTCACTGTGATTATGGCTGATCATCAGTACAATTCCTGCCTTCTCCCCATATCCCTTGACTCCGCTATCTTTAAGAGCTCTATCTAACTCTCTCTTGAAAGCATTCAGAGAATTGGCCTCCACTGCCTTCTGAGGCAGAGAATTCCACAGATTCACAACTCTCTGGGTGAAAACGTTTTTCCTCATCTCCGTTCTAAATGGCCTACCCTTATTCGTATATTGTGGCCCTGGTTCTGGTCTCCCCCAACATCAGGAACATGATTCCTGCCTCTAGCGTATCCAATCCCTTAATATTCAAATACACCTGGACCATTTCCGACATTTCCCTACCATTTCTTGACCTCACTATCTCCATCGCAGGTGATAGACTTCTGACCGACATCCACTATAAACCCACTGACTCCCACAGCTATCTTAACTACTCTTCCTCCCATCCTGCTTCCTGTAAGGACTCCATCCCCTATTCCCAATTCCTCCGTCTTGACCGCATCTGCTCACAGGATGAGGTGCTCCACACCAAGGCATCACAAATGACCCCACCACTCGCCACATCTTCCCATCTCCCCCCCTGTCTGCCTTCCGCAAAGACCACTCCCTCCGTAACTCCCTTGTCAATTCTTCCCTTCCCTCCCGCTCCACCCCTTCCCTTGCAACCGCAAGAGATGCTACACTTGTCGCTTTACCTCCCCCCTCCACTCCATTCAAGGACCCAAGCAGTCGTTCCAGGTGCGACAGAGGTTCACCTGCATCTCCTCCAACCTCATCTATTGCATCCGCTGCTCTAGATGTCAGCAGATCTATATCGGTGAGACCAAGCATAGGCTTGGCGATCGTTTCGCCGAACACCTCCGCTCGGTCTGCATTAACCAACCTGACCACCCGGTGGCTCAGCACTTCAACTCCCCTCCCATTCCCAATCCGACCTCTCTGTCCTGGGCCTCCTCCATGGCCAAAGTGAGCAACACCGGAAATTTGAGGAACAGCACCTCATATTCCGCTTGGGTAGTCTGCATCCTCTTGGCATGAACATTGAATTCTCAGAATTCAGTTAACCCCTGCTGTCTCCTCCCCTTCCTACCTCTCCCTCAGCCCCCGGGCTCCTCCTCATCCTTTTTCCTTTCTTCTCCCCGTCTCCCCCCACCCCCCCATCAGTCTGAAGAAGGGGTTTCGGCCCGAAACGTTGCCTATCTCCTTCGCTCCATAGATGCTGCTGCACCCGCTGAGTTTCTCCAGCTTTTTTGTGTACCCTTAATAATCTTATATGTTTCAATAAGATTCCCTCTCATCCTTCTAACTTCCAGTGTATACAAGCCCAGTCATTCCATTCTTTCAACATATGACAGTCCCACCATCCCGGGAATTAACCTCGTGAACCTACGCTGCACTCCCTCAATAGCAGGAATCTCCTTCCTCAAATTTGGAGACCAAAACTGCACACAATACTCCAGGTGTGGTCTCACTAGGGCCCTGTACAACTGCAGAAGAACCTCTTTGCTCCTATACTCAACTCCTCTTGTTATGAAGGCCAACATGCCATTAGCTTTCTTCACTGCCTGCTGTACCTACAAGTTTACTTTCAGTGACTGATGAACAAAGACACCCAGATCTCGTTGTACTTCCCCTTTTCCTAACTTGACACCATTCAGAATAATCTGCCTTCCTGTTCTTGCCACCAAAGTGGAAACTGCATCTTCCATGCATCTCACCCAGCCTGTCCAAGTCACCCTGCATCCTCATAGCATCCTCCTCACAGTTCACACTGCCACTCAGCTTTGTGTCATCTACAAATTTGCTAATGTTACTTTTAATCCCATCATCTAAATCATTAATGTATATTGTAAATAGCTGCGGTCCCAGCACTGAGCCTTGCGGTACCCCACCAGTCACTGCCTGCCATTCTGAAACTGACCCGTTAATCCCACTTATGTGGGAATTACTCTTAAGGGCCTGTCGCACGGGCATGCGACTCCATGCGGCAAGCGCGACCTAATCGCAAGTGGGGGCCGTGCGGGGGCCGCGCGAAGGTCGTGGGGTCGGTCCCACTTCGATCGCCGGAGCCATATGGAGTTGTGCGGAGCTGGTCCCGACATCGCGCGGGGCTCCAGAAAAACTGACACTGTTCAAAAATTCCGTGCGGCAACGGCCTGCCGCCCCGCAGCCGCATCGAGGCCGTGCGCGCCGCATCGACAGCCGTGCGCACTGCCTCGATGCCGGACGCAGCCGCATCGAGGCCGTGCGCACCGCCTCGACGCCGGATGCAGCCGCATCGAGGCCGCATGGCGGCCCCCGCTTGCGGTTAGGTCGTGGTTGCCACATGGAGTCGCATGCCCGTGGGACAGGCCCTTAAGTAATAGGAAAACAACACCAACCTCACCTCCCTGACCCCTTAGCACATTGTTTGAAGGGATCCTCAATGGATAGAATCGATAGAGCAGCTGGACTTGTATACTCTGGAATTTAGAAGGATGAGAGGATATCTTATTAAACATATAAGATTATTAAGCGATTGGACACACTAGAGGCAAGAAATATGTTCCCAATGTTAGGGGAATCCAGAATCAGGGGCCACAGTTTAAGAATTAGGGGTCAGCCATTTAGAAAGGAGATGAGACAAAAACTTTTTCACCCAGAGAGTTGTGAATCTGTGGAATTTTATGCCTCAGATGGCAATTCTCTGGATGCTTTCAAGAGAAAGTAAAATGGAGCTCTTAAAAATAGCAAAGTCAGGGGATATGGCGAGGGCAGGAACGGGGTACTGATTGTAGATGATCAGCCATGATCACATTGAATGGCGGTGCTGGCTCGAAGGGCCGAATGGTCTAATCCTGCACCTATTATCTATTGTCTATTGTCTATTGGCATGCCAGCTTGCTGAAGAGTGATTGCGAGTAGAGTTATGCCCCTGTCCCACTTAGGAAACCTGAACGGAAACCTCTGGTGACCTTGCGCCCCACCCAAGGTTTCCATGAGTCGCCAGAGGTTTTGGTCACTCGCCTGGAAAGCCTCGACCGAAGCGTGCCTACAGGATCTTTGCTACCGACCGCACACACACACACACACAAACACATCGCGAAGGTGGGGGCCAGGGACAGTGGAGGAGCGCTGTCTGCGCGATGAAGAGGAAGCTAAACGGCTGCCACAGAGCACGGTAAGTCCTTTAGAGAGTGCGGGAGGGAGGGAGAGAAGGGGAAAGAAGGGGAGAGAAGGACAGTGAAGGGGAGAGAGAAGGGGAAGAGAAGGGGAGAGAAGGGGAGAGAAGGGGAGAGAGAAGGGGAGAGAAGGGGAGAGAAGGGGGAAGAAGTGGGGAGAGTAGGGGAGAGAAGGGGGAAGAAGGGGAGAGAAGGGGGGGGAGAAGGAGTGGAGACAGTTTTAAGAAGTTTAATAAAGTTAGCGGGCATTTTACCGTCCGGCGGATCTTCTAGGACCTGAAAACCAAAGATCCTATAGGATCTTTGCTGAAAACTCGAATGAGCCAATCAAAATGGCCGGTCAGCGAAGGAGATTGCCTTCGACTGCCTGTAAGTAAATAGCAACCCCACTCCACTCGCTTCGACCAAACGGCAACCTATTTTTAGTCGAGGCCGGTTTGATTTTGTTGAAATAATTGCAGGAACATAGAAGAAGCCTCGACTACGCGGAAATCACTTTCGACCGTTAGGGAGAGAGACCAAAACCTCCGGGAACCTCACGGAAACCTTGGGTGGGGCGCAAGGTCACCAGAGGTTTCCGTTCAGGTTTCCTAAGTGGGACAGAGGCATTAGTCTTAAAAAAATAGAAGTGAATGTTAATTTTGGAGAAGATAATGCAACAATGTGTCTTTGAGGGCTTTGCTGAGGCTCAGGGCATCAGTATTGACAGAACCAAACCGTGACACACAAAATGGACGATTTGTTATTGGTCAAATGTCTTGGCCAGCTCTGTGAACTCCATCTCAACACCATGAATATTGCGGTTTGACATGTGTGCCCAGCCAACTAACAACATTCTAGATAATCAGGGATATGAAAGATAGGGAGGTGAACTTAATGTGTCTAAATATTCAGGAGTGGAGGCCCTCTACTCAAATGTTTATATATGCATAAGAAATAAATACAGGGGGTGGCCACTTGACTTTTCAAACTTGCTCCATCATTCAATACGATCCAGGGCAATCTGCCTCATTTCAACCATCCAACAACATCCTTTTGATTAACATTGAATTCAAAACTCAATGTGAGTTTACCCAATAAATGAACACCCAGTGAATGGTTACATGGTAGATCTCAGGGGAGTGTTGTAGAGCAGAGGGATCTAGGAATGCAGGTACATTGTTCCTTGAAAGTGGTGTCACAGGTAGATAGGGTGGTCAATGTATTGAGTACAGAAGTTGGGAGGTCAGTTTCAGTTGTGAAAGCCATTGGTGAGGCCACATTTAGAGTATTGTGTTCAGTTTTGGTCTCCTAATTTGAGGAAGGACATCCTTGAGGCAGTACAGCGTAGGTTCACGAGGTTAATCCCAGGATGACGGGACTGTCATATGAGGAAAGATTGGAAAGACTGGGCTTGTATTCACAGGATAAGAGGGAATCTTATAGAAACATATAAAATTATAAAAGGACTGGACAAGCTAGATACAGGAAAAATGTCCCCAATGTTGGGGGAGTCCAGAACCAGTGGCCGCAGTTTAATAATAAAGGGGAGGCCATTTAAAACTGAGATGAGAAAATACTGTTTTACCCAGAGTTGTGGATTTCTGGAATTCTCTGCCACAGAGGCAGTAGAGGCCAATTCACTGGATGAATTTAAAAGAGAGTTAGATCGAGCTCTAGGGGCTAGCGTAATAAAGGGATATGGGGAGAAGGCAGGCACAGGTTACTGATTGTGGATGATCAGCCATGATCACAATGAATGGCGGTGCTGGCTCGAAGGGCCAATTCACCTCCACCTGCACCTATTTTCTATGTTTCTATGAAAAGGGGTAGAGAAGATTTACGAGGATGTTGCCAGGACTCGAGGGCATGAGCTATAGGGAGAGATTGTGCAGGCTATGAGTTTAATCCTTGGAGTGCAGGAGGATGAGGGGTGATCTTATTGAATTGTACAAAATCATGAGTGGAATAGATAGGGTGAATGCACAGAGTCTTTTGCCCAGATTAGAGAATCGAGAAACAGAGGACATAGATTTAAGGTGAGGGGGCACAAGCTGCCGGAGCAGGTTGTTGAGGCAGGGACTATCGCAAGTTTAACAAAACATTTGGACAGGTACATGGATAGGAAGGGTGTTATATTTCTGAGTCTCTGCTGTTTACTGCTTTGGATTTGGTGAATTTTACTTCCTGTAATTATTTCAGAACACTGGACCTATAGAACAAGGAGATAGGCACAAAAAGCTGGAGTAACTTAGTGGGACAGGCAGCTTCTCTGGATGGAAGGAATGGGTGACATTTTGGGTCAAGACCCTTCTTCAGACTGAGAAGTCTGCACTCTAAAGAAGGGTTTCGACCCGAAACGTCATCCATTCGTTCTCCCCAGCGATGCTGCCTGTCCCGCTGAGTTAAGCGCCTGTCCCACTTGGCCGTCATTTATGCGACAGGCGCGCGCGTCATCACGCATCTTCATGCGTCAGCACAACCGTCTGGAGCCGCGTGACGTCATTTGAATACCCAGTTTATGATATTTACCCAGTTTATGATATTTATGGTGATTTTCTATAATGTTCCAATTTCTTGAGTGGTGCTAGCAATTGGAAAACTGTAGATGTAATGCCCCTATTCAAAAAAGGAGGTGAATGAAAAGTAGCAAGCTGCAGACCAAATGAATCTGTAGGAAGGAACTGCAGATGTTGGTTTAAATTGAAGATAGACACAAAATGCAGGAGTAACTCGGCAGGACAGGCAGCATCTCTGGAGAGAAGGAATGGATGATGCTTTGGGTCGAGACTCTTCTTCAGTCTGAAGGGTCTTGACCCGAAACGTCACCCATTGCTTCTCTCCAGCGATGCTGCCGGTCCCGCTGAGTTACTCCTGCATTTTGTATGATTTATCTGGTTTGCTCTTCCATTTCTACCAAATGCACCCCTTCTCATGTCATTCGTTCATCCAGCTGTAGGAGATACAAGATTTGTCTTTTTCACCTCTCCCTTACCCACAATCCAGGGACCCAAGCAGTCTTTGCAAGTGAAGCATCAATTCACTTTTGCACTTTCCGGTTTAGTGTATTTTGGTTTTCACCACGTAGTTTTCTCTACGAAACTGTGCACATTTTAAAATCTCGCGAGCTTATATCCATGACGCGTAAAAGGCGGGCCGACTGCGTATGGGCGACGCAAGGCGGAGCATGGTTATGCACGGTGACGTAATCATGCGTCACCATGCACTACATGTAAGAGGTGCGACCGCAGTACGTCCGCGTGCGTAAGCGATAGCCACGCGGTGGCGCGCGAAGATTTTGTGCAGCACGAAATCCTGGAGCACCGCGCGATACCGCGCGCAAATCCACACTCCTCCATGCCTCTCCATGCGCCCGCCCCGCGCTACCCACACGTTACCCGTGCGTCACAACGCAACGACCAAATTTGTGGAGGTCGCGTAAATGGCGCGCAAATGACGGCCAAGTGGGACAGGCCCTTTATTCCAGCTTTTTGTGACTGTAGGTGTCATTCATGCTAAAGGGGCTGTCCCACTTGGATGACCTAATCCGCGAGTTCTATCGAGTTTGCTCTCGACTCATACTCGCAGCATGGTCGACACGAGGTTGTAGGAGGTCTTCGTAACTCTTCTTCATGCTCGAGAGTGGTCTCCGCTAGGACGCAGTGTTTTTTTCAATATGTTAAAATATGCCCGTGAGTAAAAAAAGGTCGCCATGGAAAAAATCGATACTTTTTTTACTCGTAGGTTTAGTCGTAGTAGGTCGTAGTAGTTCATAGTAGGTCGGCATGTTATTCGTAGATAATCGAGGGTAGTCGAAGGTAATCGTAGGTAGTCGTAGATAGTCTTCATCATAGTCGAAGGGAGGTCGAAGGAGATCGAAGGAGGTCGTCTTCACTCTCCACTATTCGGTGTCCAATTTTCCTGAAGTTAGTCATAGCTAGCCGTAGCTAGTCGAAGCTGGTCTTCAACATAGTCGAAGGACGTCGAAGGAGGTCTTCTACATAGTCGAAGAAGGTCTTCAACATATCATTTTTTCAAACTCTTCTAAACTCGCCAATTAGGTTGCCCAAGTGGGACAGCCCCTTAAAGGGCCTGTCCCACTTGGGCGACCTAATCCGCGAGTTCTGGTGAGTTTGCCCTCGACTCATACTCGCAGCATGGTCGACACGAGGTCGTAGGAGGTCTTCGTAACTCTCCTTCATGCTCGAGAGTGGTCTCCGCGTACTCGAGGCTTCAGCTAGTTCGTGGCGTTTTTTTCAATATGTTAAAAAATGCCCGTGAGTAAAAATACAATGGAAAAATTAGATACATTTTTTACTCGTAGGTTTAGTCGTAGTAGGTCGTAGTAGGTCGTAGTAGGTCATCATGTTATTCGTAGGTAATCGAGGGTAATCGAAGGTAATCGAAGGTAGTCATAGATAGTCTTCATCATAGTCGAAGGGAGGTCGAAGGAGATCGAAGGAGGTCCTCTTCACTCTCCACTATTCGGTGTCCAATTTTCCCGAAGTTAGTCATAGCTAGTCGTAGCTAGTCGAAGCTGGTCTTCAACATAGTCAAAGGAGGTCGAAGGAGGTTTTCTACATAGTTGAAGGAGGTCTTCAACATGACTTTTTTTCAAACTCTCCTAAACTCTCCTAAACTCGCCAATTAGGTCGCCCAAGTGGAACAGCCCCTTTAAGGGCCTGTCCCACTTGGACGACCTAAGCTGCAAGTTTAGAAGAGTTTGCCCTGGACTCAAACTCGCAGCATGGTCGACACGAGGTCCTAGGAGGTCGTATGAGGTGGCTGGAACTCTCCTTCATGCTCGAGGGAGGTTCCCGCCTACTCACGGTCTCAGTTAAGTTTTTCAGGATATTGAAAAAATTTCCACGAGTAAAATTTGGTCGGCATGGGTCTTTTTCACTCGTAGTGCAGTGGAGTCGGGTCGCTATTTATTTACAGGCACTCGAGGGCAGCCGTAGGCCATCTCCTTTGCTGATCGGCCATTTGATCGGCTCATTGGAGTTTCACAACCTAGAAAGACCTACCAGTAGGTAAAATGCCCACTAACTTTATTAAACTTCATAAAAATGTCTCCATTCCTTCTCCCCCTCCTTCTCCCCCCTTCTCCCCCCTTCTCTCCCCGTTCTACCCCCTTCTCTCCCCTTCTGTCTCCCTTCTCTCCCCATTCTCTCTCCTTCTCTCCCCCCCATCTCCCCCCACCCCTGCTCTCTAAAGGACTTACGGTATTCTGTGGCAGCCGTTTACCTTCCTCTTCATCGCGCAGACAGCGCTCCTCCGCTTTCCCTGGCCCCCACCTTTGCAATGTGTTTGTGTGTGTGTGTGTGTGCGGTAGGTAAATGCAGCTCGCGGTTCGGTCGATCCAGGTCGCGGTTTCAACGCGGCCGGTTGATCCAGCTCGAGGCTTTCCAGGAGAGTGCCCTCGAGCTTGAAGGTCGAAGGCACTCTTCTGGACTCGTGGATTAGGTCGCCCAAGTGGGACAGGCCTTTAGTTTGCCAGGATCTTTTTCAAAGTTACCTATAGCAATCTCCTTTCTTTTTTGAGTCAACAGCAAGAGCAATGCCCTTGGTTTAAGAAACCAAGCGACCGCAGTCTTCAGCTTATTCCAAGATGAGAAATAGGTAATTAAGTAGTTCGTTGAGTCCAATGGATCCTTGACAATGACGTTCACGGTGATATCTTGCTTGATTTCCGGATCATTAACAGAGATTTCAGATTCCAGGTTAAGCTTTGGCCATTCTCTGTCTGCCTTACAGAGAAACTCTGGTCTCTTGATCCATCTCTTACTGCTCAAGAAGCAGTCTGCTGTTTGTCCTCTAGAGGCTTCATCTGCAGGATTTTACTTTGTGCCAACGAATCTCCAGTGTGATACATTAGTAGCATCACTTACAAAAGAGATCCTGTTTGCTACAAATGTTTGAAAGTGTTTGTTTTTGTTGTTGTTGTGCTATCAGTCCAGAAGATGGATTTGTCCAGTGGAAGCTGTAATTCCTTTTGCAACATTATGTCAACTCTGACAGCTAGGTTGCAGCTGTAAGCTCCATTCTGGGAATTGTCATTTGCTTCAATGGTGCCACTCTGGCTTTTCCCATTATGAATGCAACATGCACTTCTTTCTTATCATCTTCTGGTCTTAGATATGAAACAGTACCGTAGCCATTTTCGCTTTCGTCTGAAAAGTGGTGCAACTGTGTCAATCTAATTTGACCAAAGTTTGTGGGCTTCATGTGAGTTTGTGGGTCCACTTTAAATTCCGACATCTTGTTGAGACCTGCTATCCGTTCTGTCCATCACTGAGAGAAGGTTTGCGATTATGCTCTCATCCCATTTGAGTCTTTCCTTATAGAGCTCCTGCATACTCAGCTTGGCTGGCAGAGTAAATTGTGCAAGAAATCCTAAAGGATCATATATAGAGCCAACTACAGATAAGATACCCCGTTGGGTGTATGGTCGTTCTTGTACCACAATTCTGAACTTGAACACATCCGTTTCAACACACCAGTGCAATCCCAGTGCTCTTTCCAGAGGCAGATAGTTTTTGTCCAAGTCCAACTCCCTGGTCTCCTTTGCTCTGTGTTCTTGTGGAATGGATGTCAATACAGCAAGGTTGTTGTTGATCCACTTTGACTGCATGAATCCTCCCTTTTGGCAGAGGGAAGTCAGGTGTGCTGCTATTTGAATTGCTTCCTGTTCTGAAGGCATGGACTTTAAACAATCATCTACATAAAAGTTGGTCTTTACTGTGTTTGTCACCTCTGCTGGGAAACAGGCTTCATTGTCTTCAGCAGACTTCCTTAATGCAAAGATTGCACAACTTGGTGATGACACTGCTCCAAAGAGATGTACCTTCATCTGGTATTCAACAAGATCTTGCTGTGCATCACCCTCAGGCCACCACAGGAATTGCAGATAGTCAATATGCTTTTCTGATACCTTGACCTGATGAAACATTGCTTTGATATCAGCCATCAAAGCAACCGGTTCTTGTCTGAATCTGATGAGAACTCCAATGAGTGAGTTGGTAAGGTCTGGACCCTGCATCAGTTGACAGTTAAGTGTTGTCCCATTGGAGACTGCACCATAGTCAAAGACCACCCTCAAGGTCCCTTTCCTTGAGTGATACACCCCATGGTGTGGGATGTTCCAGAGCTCTCCATCACTTCGATTCAGCTGGTCCATTGGTACCATTTCAGCATAACCATTATCAATCATTCCTGTGAGGAAAGATGTATATTCATTATGAAATTTCTTATTCTTGCCAAACCTGTGTTTCAAAGTTCTGGATGCAATGCAATGGTTATTCGGCAAACTGATGCTTTCTTGTTTGAAAGGTAAGTCACATATAGACAATAGTGTCCATCTATCATCTTTACTGAGTGATTCATAATATCCAAGAACTTTACCTCTTCTCTGGACATTTCTTCTGATTCCTTGCTGGTTCTTTCATTGAAGTCGTGATTGTATTGCTTGGCCAGTAGCTCCTCTAAGTTTACGGTAGATATTCGATTGACAGCAGCAGCAGGGTAGCCATTTTCATCCCTACTTTTGTCGTCTCTTCTCAGGGGACCATAGATGATCCATCCGAGTCAGGTCCTCACAGCAAATGGTCCTTCCCCTTGGCTGTTGACCAACTCCCAAGGTTCCAATACCTTCGAAGCATTTGTTCCGATGAGTAGGTTGATGCCAGAGCCTATTTTAGGAATCTTGATAACCTTCAAGTAAGGCCATTGTTTCAGGTCTTCCTGCTTGGGAATGTTTGGATGAGAAACAGGCATGGTCTTATGTGTAAACACATCAGATAGTTGTATAAAATTATCTTTGTCCAGACCAGATATTTCCAAACCTGAGGCACGATGACTGAACACAGACTTCTCTTCATTTATGGTACACAAGAGAATCTTAGTCTTTTGTCCTGTAATGTCCAGCCTTCTCATCGAGCTTTCTGTGCAAAGATTAGTTGAATTCCATGATCCAAAAATGTGTATGTTTGCAACACCATGTCCCCCTTGCGTCTCTTTGCCTGTACTGGTAAGATGGAGAAGATACAGGTTTCTTCACCAGCCCCAATATGCGCACTCATCCCAGATGAGGAAATAGCATCACTCACAGTTGGCTTTTCCTTCTGTTCTGTATGCTCTGGCTTCTTCTCTGTGTTCTTCTGTTCAGTGTGAAGTAATTTGGGATGATCTTGTTTGCACACATCAGATTCCCTTCTCCTTTAAGAAGTCAACATTTAGAAGCTACCTTATCTCATATGTTTGGAAACTGTATAAAAATAAAAAAATTCTGGGTAAATATTTTTAGTATAATATCTAAAGTGACCAGCACACAATTGGACCCGGATCCATAATTAATAATACTCGGAACATTAGAATTAAATCAAACATTTACAACAACACAAAGAAACTTTATTGATTATAGAATAATAACGGGAAAAAAATTAATTCTAAAATTTTGGAAAGGCCCTATAACCCCCACAATCAAAATGTGGATTATAGAAATGACAGAGACCTTAAACGTGGAAAGAATCAGATTTTCCCTGTTGGACAAACAGGAATTATTCGTTGGAACATGGTCTCCCTTTATTGATTATTTAAAGGGTCAGAATGGTTCAGCACAGGAACCTGACTAACACTCGGGCTAAAGAATGGATGAAATGCTATACTCTGAAATGTACGAATATATCTCGAATTAAGTTTTTTATTTTAATAAATGTTTCCATTCTTCTTTAACTATCTTTTTCTTTTCTGTTTTGTTTTTTGTTTTTTTGTTTTTTGTTTTTTTATTTCTTTTTTTTTCTTTCTCTCTCTTTTCTTCTCTCTCTTTTCTTTCTTTACTTCATCTATCTTTTTAGTTCTATCTAGTTTAAAAAAAACAAAAAAAGGCAAAAGGTATTGGAGACAATGTAATAATAATTGACAATATTATCAATTCAAAAATGTAAGACTGTAATGATGTTAATAGGTTGTGTACTTATCTCCAATAAAAAATATTTTCAAAAAAAAAATAAAAAGAAGTCCATCTTTTCTTTATGCCCCTTCTGCTTGATCAGTCGACACCGCCCTAATGTGTGACCACTTTTCTTACAGAACAAACAAGAACCTTGAGTGTTAATGGTAGATGTATCTCTTTTCATTCCACCTGTTGTCGGATTTCCTTTCACTGCTGTTTCTACAGGTATTACAGCGGTTGCAAAACTGCTTTCTTTTGGTCCTGATCTTTCTCTTGTTTTAGCATAAGTAGAACCTTTGACAGTTGCCATTGGTCTAGGATCCTGAATGCTTCCAAAAAGTGGATCTGACATTATCTCCACTTGCCCCTCCAAGAAATCCACCAGATTAGGAAACTTAGCACGATGTCCATGCATTTTCTGTATCTGACATGCACTTTCCCTCCACTTGTCTCTAAGCCTGTAAGGCAATTTTAGGATAGTCTTCATGTTGGTAGCAACATTCATTTTCTCCATATAGGTGAGATGTTCCATTGCATTGCAACAACTTGTAAGAAACAGCAAAAATCCATGCAATGCCTTCACATCCTCTGCCTTCATCACTGACCAAGCAAAAGCCTTGCTCATGTATGCACTGGCAATATTGTGTTCATTACTAAAACATTTTTTAAGCAGAGCTTTCGCCTTTTGATAGGCATCGGCAGGAGGCAAATATCGGCAACTGTGGACTAGCTCCTTTGGATGCCCTCTTGTGTATTGCTCTAGAAAATGCAAGCAATTGCTCTTATCAGTAGTTTTCCTCTCCACTCCTTTCTCAAATGGCGTAATGAAATCTTCATACTGCAAAGGGTCACCTTTATAAACAGGAATGCCTCTTGAAGGTCAAGTAGAAGAGAGATTTTGTTGAGTTAGAAGAGCAGTAATTTCATTCTGCTTCTTCAGTAAGTTACAGAATTCACGTTGGTATCCATCATTCGGCACAGAGGGAATAGTGTTAACAGGCCTCTGCGCACCATTACTCATATGAGTATACATTTGGCCTCTGAAAAGAGTACTGAGTTGGATGAGTCTTAACAGGTGGTTCATGAGTTGTTTGTTTTGGTCTAACAACTTGTTGCTGCGAGGAAGCTTTGGCTCCCAACAACATATTCTGTCTGTTGCACTTGATCAGACCAATACTCATCTGTCTGTAGATTTAATTTAAATGATGTTTCCCTTTGAGCAGCTCCTTTTCTCACATAAGAGCTCCTCCCATGAAATACTATAGAGCTGCTTCTTGACCCCTTAACATCAAGTACATTAAACCTTGGTTCGGTTTTCGCCAGCTCCGTCTCTGGTTCAAACTGTTCCATCTCTCTTTTGAAGTGTTCTTCTTGTGCCTCATGCTCAAGCTTGTCTTTGGTTTCTGCCAGCACAGTCACTCTCTCCAACTATTCCTTCTCTCTTTCCAACTGTTCCTTCTCTCTTTTCAACTGTTCCTTTCATGCCTCTAGCTCAAGCTTTGCTTTGGTTTCTGCCAGCTCAGTCTCTCTTTTCCATTGCTCCTTTTGTGCCTCTAGCTCGTGCCTTTTTCTCATGGCAACAGCCTGTTCCAAGAGAGCAGTCCTATCTGCTTGAATTTCACTACGAGCCGAGACCCTTGAAGCTGCACATGATGCAGAACCAAATTTGTGACTTGATCTTCGTATTGATACATTTGAAATACTGTCTTCAAGTCTAATATCTTCCGTGGCTACAACACTTTGTTGTGTGGCACCTCCAACTGTCGAGTGCGTAATTTGTTGTCCAATTTCAGATAACCACCTATTAACATCTTCCATGAAACCATCAAAAAATCCCACCATCTCTTGAAACCACTGATCTTGCCTTTCACGCTCCTCTTCAGGCAGTGGTACCTTCACCAATGACTCGTAGTTTTCTCTTTCATTGCAGAGCTTAATTAATTCAACCAGGTGAGATTGTATGTCCTTCGCATTTTCATCTGATTTCATGAGCTCCTTCAGCTTTTAAACTAACTTGTTAAGAGGAGGCTTTGGCCTTACGACAAGTAAACCAACTTGGCGAAAGGCCACAACATCAGAGCGGAGGACGTTGGTGGTCGAGGAGGTGCGGCGACAGGAGGAGGGCGCAAGAAGTGCAAAGGCGGTCTCTCTTGCCAAACAGGGGCAATGGATGCAGTGGGAAGGTGGAGCGGAGGAAGATCAGCTGGAAAGAACTATGGGAAATGGAAGCAAGCAAGATCAGCTTCATCATCAGAGCGACATATGACGTGCTTCCATCACCAAAGAACCTCCATCAGTGGTACAGCGAGGATCCAACCTGTGCCATCTGCCCAACTCCAGCGACCCTCAAACACATCATGGTAGGCTGCAAGACCAGCCTCACGCAAGGGAGATACACGTGGCGGCATAATCAGGTACTAAAAAGCCTGGCATCAGCCCTTGAGAACAGGCGGTGTGCGACCAACTCCTTGCCTCCGAGAGCAAGCAACCCCCCCCCCCTCCCCCCTAAGGGTAACAACCTTTGTCCGAGAAGGACAGAAAACATCTAAACTTCCATCCACCAGATCAGAAGAAGGAAACCTATGCAGGGCCCGTGACTGGTGGACGCTGGCGGACATCGGCCGACAACTAATTTTTCCACCTGAAATTGCTTCCACTAACCTCAGGCCAGACTTGGTGTTCTGGTCCCGTTCACAGAAGACTGCTTACATCTTAGAGCTCACAGTTCCATGGGAGAACTCTGTTGAGGAGGCCTAATAGCGTAAGAAGCTGCGCTACGCAGAGCTTGCAGCAGAGGCAACGCAGCGTGGCTGGAACACCAAAGTCTATCCAGTTGAAGTGGGATGCAGAGGATTTGTTGCATCATCTACCATCAGACTGCTGAAGGAGCTTGGAATCCACGGTCAGGCTCTGCGGAAGACCATAAGATCACTCTCAGAGGCGGCTGAAAGAAGCAGCCGGTGGATTTGGCTCAAGCGGAAAGACCCATGCTGGGCCCCAAGTATGTCGGGGTGAATCTTTGGGACGGTTTGACACGGGACACGCGCTGAGGGGTGATCATCCTGCAGCGGGCCGCCCTTGTGGAGGGTGTATAGTGTTAAAAGGCCGAAACACCCAGTGATGCAAGGGTACACTACTGATGATGTGTCCTGTGCCCAACTGTCCTGAAGGTTACCCCCCCCCCCCGATGTTGAGCGTCTACCACTCTCAACAATCAACGAATGTCGTGAAATGCTCCCCACCTATTGGCACAAGGGACTTCTTAACATCTTGTCCTGTGTACTTGATTCTGGACTTCTGGTTTCTTTCCAAGAACAATGCTTGGCCTTTGTCGGTGAATTTAATGGTTATTTTTCCCATTTTCCAGAGTCCTCTTGTGGCTGAGCTTTAAACAAACTGGTGACTATCCCTTTAAGACGTATTGACGTAATAACTTATTTACGTAATGATGTGTGGACGTAAAGCCGTATGCTTATCAGGCTGGAATTCAAAAAAATCAGCGGGAATTCAAAACATCGTTAGCTTTTGAGATTCTCTGGGTCACTCCTTATGTTTCCATCGTAACAATCCTTCTTCCTTCACAGCTCATCAGGCTGGAATTCAAAACATCATCTAGAGTTTGAGATTCTCAAGGTTACTCTTCAGGTTTCCATAGTAACAGCTGTTCTTCAAGTCTGCTACTTGCAGCTTTTCTTGAAGCTGTTCCACAAACAGCCTTTTAATACAGCCTTCTCCTATAGAAGCTGTTCCTTAAAGCCTTTTAGCTTTATCAATACAGCATAATGCAGCTTTCCAATAGAATTTAATGCAGTAGCTGTTCATTTACTCACGATCCCCTGCGCTGGTTTTCGAAGTTTCCAATCTTCATTCTTCAGATAGCACAGGTTTTGACCGTGTCGAGTTGATGGCATCAGGCAGATTCTTTGTTCCAGTTTTGGCTCCACTCATAGAGAACAGTTTTTTACTTTAATGTAATGGCAATTTCAAACCTTTCCATTGTCATTACTACGCAGGCAAGGGGGAGCGAAACAAATTTACGCAGTCGATGATAAAAACAAATCTTCCAGTCGTTATTTCCAGTTTCATTGATTTTAATTAAAGTTGTTGTAAATACAAAGAAGTGAACATACCAGATCCTCTTTATTCTCATACAAATTGTAGCTTTCCGTTCTTACTATCTGAACTGGTAAAAAAAAACTATATCCCTTCTCTCCTGCTCACTCCAGTCGATCTGGCCACTACCAATGGTTTCGCTAGCCTCATCTGATGTACGTCACGCCCATCTGCGTATTAAAATCCCACCCACAAGCGTACAAAATAATTCTGCAAGAATATCCAGACGAAATAATAAAATATGCTAACAGTAACTAGCCTAAGCACGAATGGCTCCTACAGTGTCTATCTTTGGTTTAAACCTGCATCTGCAGTTCCTTCTTACACTATAGAACAAGGTTATTTATTTGAACTAATTATGTAACTCTTACGGCTTTAATAAGACCATAAGGCATAGGAGCAGAATTAGGCCATTCGCCCTATAAAGTCTGCCATTCGATCATGGCTGATCTATTTTTCCCTCTCATCTCCATTCTCCTGCCTTTTCCCCGTAACCTTTGATGCCCTTCCTGATAAAAAACCTATCAACCTCTGCTTTAAAAATACCCAATGACTTGGCCTCCACAGCTGTCTGTGGCAGTGAATTACACAGATTCACCACCGTCTGACTAATGTGAAGCACTGCATATACTTTGATCATGAGTTATTTGCATAACTTTTATCTTCCGTTTTGTATTATGTTTACATATTCTGTTGTGCTGCAGCAAGTAAAAATGTCATTGTCCTATCTGGGACACATGACAATAAAACTCTCTTGACTCTTGACGATGTACAAATGCATCACAATGTTGGCATGGGTTGTGACTTTGGATGCAATGTTGAAATAAAAACCTCAGTTCAAGTGAGATTCTGAAGCAAAATGAAAATGGCTCATTGAATAAAAATGTCCATACCTGTGTGCAGCAAACCCAACCAACATTCAAAACAATTAACCAAAACGTCACCCGTACCCTCTATCCAGAGATGCTGCCTGTTCTGCTGAGTTACTCCTGCTATTTCACAGTGCCAGATATGTTTAATCATGACATTGAGCACTATCTGTATGGCGTTTCCCTGTGATTGTGTTTGTTTCCTACAGGTGCTCTGGTTTCCTCCAACATGCCAAAGATGTATGTTTTGGTAGGTGAATAGGCCACTGTAATTTGCGTCTAGTGTATAAGCGGTTGGTAGAATCCGGGAAAAGTCGATGGGATTGTGGGAAGAACAAAGTGGGATTAGTGTAAATAGACAGTTTATGGTTGGCATAGACTGAGTTTGCCACAGGGCCTGTTTCTCGGTTGAATGTCTCTATTACTGAAAAATTATGGTAATTACTTTCACTCTGCACATAGCGCTAACAAAAACAGAGTTATGTATCAGAGTTATGTTATGAAGACATGCACCTTGTATGTTTAGCAATGAGAGGAATCAGAACTCTGAGCTTCCTGAAGTCATTAATTTATTTGAAAAATAGCCATAATTGAAATGTGTATAGCAATTTAAAACAATATAAATCTTTCAAACAGATAACTTCAATGTGAATATCTTGGCCCCTATGTATCGATTGTCTCTACCACTCTACAGAGAAAAATCCAGGGAAGAAAAAACCCAGATAATGTTACTTCGATTGCTCAAAGACTGATGCATTTTAAAGAGGATGCAAAACTTGCGATTAAGGTGAAACTGAATTCTGTTCCAGAGAGGAATCTGAAATGATTCCTGGACAAAGATGGGGTACCTAACACTATAGAGAACAGTCGTTACCAAAGTCTAACAACATTTAAATGCTGTTATGAAGGATTATATCTTTAAATGAAGGAATACACTGCAACAAAAGCAGGATGACTAATGATCACGCTGAAAATTTTACCTCAGCAGCAATAAACTTTAATAATACACTCTTTGGCTGTTATCAATAACTCCTGAAGGCATCCATATTTTATTCCATGGTTTTAATATAGAGCAACCACTTCTGACAGCAAGGGTCCGTTCAGTTAAATGTGCCTTTATCTCTATTTCATTTAAATGTAGAGATTGAAAGAGGAGGATGTAACTTGAGGTCATAAGAGCCAAAATTGAAAAACTTCTGCATTCATTGTCCTAAAGCACAAAGATTAATGTAGCATTACACTGTAATATATATGCCCATAGATAACTATTTAAATTACTGCACCTACCTCTTCATGACTAATTGTTTGCCTGAAATCTTTGCACACTTCATTTAAAGATTGGTGAGGGATTGCAAAGCTTCCTACCATACCAGATAGAATAAGAAATACAATAACACTGGACATTGCTTTGAGATTAAATGCGAAGAGAAAAATCAATCATCTTCCATTGGAGCTTAACAGATGTTGTTATAATTGTGGTGCACCCATTAAAGTTGTACGTTATTCTCCCATTGGACATCTACATTTATGTGCCCTGGCTCTAGAATACTAAAGAAAGTGTTTCCATTAACATCTCATTTTAGAAGATTTATATTGTTTTTAGATTACATTTAACATTTCATTTGTGATATTTTCCAATTAAATTGATGTATTTGGTGATTTGAGAACTCTGATTCAAATGCTTCTTGCTAAAGGTCCAGTGTCCACATTTCTGTTTACCATTCCCATTTATTTGGAAGAAACAAGCAATCAGCTCCTGATAGTTCTGAATGAGAGTCTGCTGTTGGAAAATCTATAATTACCACAAAGAACAATCGGTGGGAAGAAAGTTTTCTGTGTTCCCTGGTTCACTTCCTTCATTCCTAATGGAAATAATATGAGCTGATTAGACAAATGAGGAAAATATTTTCATGTTTCAATTGGTCAGATCCTGTTTCATTTAGGCACACCTGTATTTAAATCTTTTTGGATAGAATATATCCTTTTCTTGAAAAAGGAATTGTTTAATATAGTGGAATAACATAATAATGCACCTCTATCTTCCCTGCAGTAACATATTGGTCTGGTTGTCCATTAAAACATTAGTAGTTCCCCTTGGGTTTGTTGACTTTTACCTCAGTTACTGTGCGGGAGCTTATAATTCTCGAGCAAAGAATAATATCCCAACTTGCCGCACATTTGATCATTCAGAGATTGGGACAAAGATGTGCAGCAAGATAGAATTATTGGTATTGTATTGTATTGATAATGGTTTACATTGTCACCTGTAATGAGATACAGTGAAAAACCTTGTTTAATCATACCCCAAAAATTGTTCTCCGTACAACCATGTGGATTTCCTTGGTGTTCTCTGGTTTGCACCCATGTCAAGAGATGTTCGGCTTTTAGGTTAAATAGCCTCAAGTGAAAAAACAATTTGCTTCTAACATGCCAGGAGTGGATGAGAAAGTGGGAAAATGTAGAACTAGTATGTACAGTTGATTGATGGTCAACGTGGACTCGTTGAACCAAAGGGCCTGTTTCCATGCTCTGTCTTTAAACCATGTGCCCCAATGAAAAATTAAGTGCCTTGAATCTGCTGCTTGTCCAATGGTTAATTAAAAAAAAAATAATAATAATAATAATAGATTTTATTTATATAGCGCTTTTCAGGACTCAAAGTCGCTTTACAATTGAGAGTCAGGAATAAACAAAACAAAATAGAGCAGTAAGACAAAGGGGAGGGGAACATGGGACTAAGGGTATGCAGAGGATAAATGCACGCCTATTGTTAAAATCTTTTTCTATCAGTCTGTCTACTAGTTTTCCCCACCAGGTTTTGCAAGTGTCTCGGAGCTTTAAAAGCTTGAACCATTAAACCAATTAATTAATTCATCCATTTGAATACATAGCAACCGAAAAATTTAAAACAGCAGGTCAGCATAAATACAATACATTCCATTATGTATTTTTGATTAAGCTGCCAAATAAATGAAACTGGTTTGGAATAACCATCAAGATGTTTTCAAAATAGCACAGGATTGATATTTCCAGATGCACATCCTGTTGCAAAAAAAAGCCCTTATATTTTGTATATATTTTAAATGTAATCATGGAACCAATATCTGTGGAAGTATGAAGGAGTAGTGTGGGCTAAGTGCTGTCTGCAGCTCTTTTGTTGGTATTTCATTATATTTCAATCACATTTGTATCATATGCATTTCATAAACCGTTATAAATGCGTGATTCATTTAATAGCTTGCTTGGGAAAACCCACCATCAACCATACCCATGAGTCCACTAATAAAAATAAATCTTTGAACAGAATTAACAAATTCAGGTCTATAATTAACATTAAATATTTTGTGATTAAAGTAAATAATAGTTTTTAACCAGGACATCTATTAATAATCCTACAGCTACAGTAAACACACGGTATGAAGCCTGCAGATCATTGTAATTTCCCTATTCTGCAGTACTTGAACTGCACACAATGTAAGATAGATTAATGCTGAAAGATATGGCTCTAGGTTTGCTTCAGGCTGGTATTTACTTTCTTTGTTTATGTATCTCCTCTGTCTAAAATTAACAAAGACCCCGTGGCTCAATTCTTGTCATTTATCCTTCATTTCATTCTTCATTAGTTTTATATCAATAGTGCATTTATTCTAACACTTTTCGTTGGTTTTATAGAAGTGTTGTATCTCAGCTGTTACAATAACAAACTGCACAGATAGTGGGTTTTATTCTAATTAATATCCAATACTGAACATAATTATGGAATTAACACTTGCATTTTCTACCATCACGGCAAAGGGTTCAGAAACAGGAAACAAGGAGAAAAAATATATCCTTAAGGTTGTGGGGTCAGTAAATTGAGAGCACAGATTTAAGATTATTGACAATAGGTGAAGTCAAGGAGAATATTTTTCACCCAATGGATTTTCTTGATTTAGAACAGCTGTCTATATAGATCACCCACATTTACTATTCCCCCTGATGTTCTGATCCAGAATTATCGGCCAGTCTCTTCCTCGGCCACTTTCACAGTGTCAATCCCAGTTGTATTAAAAAGATTAAAATCGAGAGCTTAATATTAATTTTCTTTCTGATCACAGAGTACTCATTTAAATTTTATTTTATGCTTTCCTTTCTCCAAATCTACACAAAGACTTTGTGTAGAAATTCAACCCTGATCTGTAGCAGTACTGGTCTTCCCTGGATTACGAATGTCTGATTTACGGACAGCCCTTATAAATGAGTATTTGGGGTACTGGAATGGAAGGGGGTGGATTTGTCTGTGTCTGTGTGGCCTGCAGACATCTTCTACTGGATGGGAATCTCATTGGAGACCACCGGACTATCTTTGATCAGACTTTACTGGCTTTTTCTTGCACTAAGCATTATTCGCATTATTCCCTTTATCATGTATCTGTACACTGTGAATGGTTTGATTGTAATCATGTATTGTCTTTCCGCTGACTGATTAGCACAGCACAAATACTTTTCACTGTACTTCGGTACACGTGACAGTAAAATAAACTTAAACTAAACTAAACTAAACATTTCCCTGCACCTTCTCTCCTGACTCTTCTCCAAACCCCTTAACCACAACAATCGTGGGCCACGGTGAGCCTAGCAGAGCTGAGAGCGCTAAGCAGTCTCTCTTGTTCACTCACTGGGTCAGTGATGCAGGCTAGTGGCCACTCTTCCTGTACCGACCTGCTTTCCTATCATGGCTGTTTCTGTGATCCTCTCCCAAACACTCTTTTTGTTCTTTGCCAACTAATGAGCAGTTCCGGTTATGGCAGAAAGGATTGGACTTCATTTCTCAAAGGAAGTGGAGTTCTTCTAGCCGCTGTTAACAAATAGTTAGTTTAATGCTGCTGACAGGCGAATAGTTTCCTGACTTTTATCGGCACTTCATTGGGAAGATATTTGCAGTTTATTAGCTGAACACTAGATGTCCCTCTTATGTATTGAGCAAACTTCATCCCTGCTTCTTGTACTGGAGTAACTCAACAGGTCAGGCAGCATCTGCGGAGGGATTGGATGGGTTACATTTCAGGTTCAGTGATTACAGGGAGGGGGAGAAGGGGGAAAAGGCTAGCAAAGAGAATTACCTTCCCTCTTGATTTGCAAGCTTTCCTTGAAAGCCTTCGTCCTCTGTCAATTCTGAAGCTTACTTCAGGTGTACATGGGGTAGGAGAAGGTTAATGGAGAGTAATGTGAGGCACTGGAACTTTTTCCAACAGAGTGAGAAAGACCAAAGCAAGTTTAATGGAGATTCTTTAAGTTTTTGAAGGGTTTTGATGGGTTGGAAAGAAAAAGGCTATTTTCTTCGCTTGACGAAAGGTCATTATTTTAAAATTTGTCAGTGAAAGAGTAAGAAGTAAGAAGAGATTTCTCTTTGCAGAAAATTGTTAGAGCAGTGAATGGGTTGCCACAGGGAATGGTTGAGGCAGTTGCATCTTTTAAAGGATTAATAGATAAATATTTGAGACAGAAGAAGAGATAAGACTGTGGGCAGAAATCAGGGCAGTTTGGATTGTTTTCACAAAGAATGGGAGTTAATTTAATGGCCAAGTGATCTCTTACTGTGAAATAAACTATTACAATTCTTCAAAGCACTTCAGATCTGTTCCTTCTTTCCTCATCTTCCCCAACTCAGTAAAATCCACATCTACTTCTCCATTTACCATTATTTGCAGTTTGTGTATTTTGTTTTTGTGCCCTGGGCTATGCAGTCACATTAATTATTTTTTCTCTTCTGCTTACTGAACCACGATGACTGCTCCCTAAGAATTGGACAAAACTGCGATCCATTCCTTATTTAAATTCTTTGTGACATCTTCATAAATGTTGATGTTTTATTGGAACATCCAAAATTGATGATGAGCAAATAAAAATAAAATATTCCATATTTTCTTTCACATAAACCCAGATGTCATTCTGCCAATGACGTGAGTTGGTAGGTTAATGAGCCACTGCAATGCTCCTAGTGGACAGATAAGATGTACAGGGGGAGTTGAAGTGCTGAGCCACCGGGAGATCAGGTTGCTTATTGCAAACCGAGCGGAGGTGTTCGGCGAAGCGATCGCCAAGCCTACGCTTGGTCTCACCGATGTAGATCAGCTGACATCTAGAGCAGCGGATGCAGGTGGAGGAGGTGCAGGTGAACTTCTGCCGCGCCTGGAAAGACCTACTTGCTGCAGCACAACAGAATATGCAAACATTATACAGAACGGAATAATATAAAACATATAAAATAGTGTTAGCGCAATGAAGAAGGGTTTCGACCCCAAACGTTGCCTATTTCCTTCACTCCATAGATGCTGCCTCACCCGTTGAGTTTCTCCAGCACTTTTGTCTACCTTCGATTTTCCAGCATCTGCAGTTCCTTCTTAAACATTATAAAAAGGTGTTTGACAATAGGAATGGATATGGTGGGCCGAAGGGACTGCTTAATGACTGACTCAACATCCACTCTATGCTTACCTTTGCAATGGCTTCCCATCTTAACTGCAGCTTCAGATATCTGTTTTCCCAAAAGTACAGTATCCATAAACATGTAAAATAATGGAAAAATTTGGAAATATTCCAGCACCAACTGTGAAAAGAAGGGCTCTAGCAAAAGGACAATATGAGAAATGCACAGAATATAAATCATATTGGAAAATGGCTGATATTTTTGTTTGATTGCCAATGTCCACCTGCAGGGGTGCAGTGTCTCACTGTGTTCTCAAACTTGAAAAATTGGAAAATTACAGTAGCTTTTATGCATTGGTTGGGTCTCTTCAGCATCATAACACAATTTGTGTTCCAACAAAAACCTTCTGTTTCCTAACCAGAAGCCTTGGATGAACCATGAGATCCGCATTCTGCTTAAGACCAGATCCCGGGCATACAGGTCTGGTGACGCAGAGGTCTATAAGAAGTCCAGACACGACCTTGGCAAGGCCATCAAAAAGGCCAAAAGGGGCTTCTGCTCTTAGCTGCAGGATGGGGCGGATGTTCGGCAACAGAAGCAGGGCTTGAATGCCATCACCTCTTCCAAGGCAAAATCAGGAGGCAGCTCAAACGACAGCGAAGCATCACTCCCTGACGAGCTCAATGCATTCTACGCACGCTTTGATAGGGAGAACACTGAAGTGCCTTCCCGAGCCCCCATTCACCCTGATGGTATTACAGTCAAAGTCACAGAGGCTGACATCAGAAGATCCTTAAGGGGTTGAACCCTCGGAAAGCGCCTGGACCTGATGGTATACCTGGTCGAGTTCTCAAAACCTGTGCAGACTAACTGGCTGGTGTTTTTGCGGACATTTTCAACCTCTCACTTCTGAGGTCTGAGGTTCCCACCTGCTTTAAGGGGGCATCAATAATACCGGTGCCCAAGAAGAGTAAGGTGACGTGCCTCAATGACTATTGACCAGTGGCACTAATGTCTGTGGTGATGAAGTGCTTTGAGAGGTTGGTTATGGTACATATCAACTCCTACCTCATCAAGAACCTCGACCCACTACAGTTCGCCCACCGCCACAACAGGCTCCCCACTCTGCATTGGACCACTTGGACAATAAAAACACTTTCGTCAGGCTGTTGTTTATAGACTACAGCTTGGCGTTCAATACCATCGTCCCCTCCAAGCTGGTTACGAAGCTCACAGAACTGGGTCTCTGTGCATCCCTCTGCAATTGGATCCTCAACTTCCTCATCCACAGACCACAGTCTGTTCAAATTAGCAGAAATACTTCTCCAAATACTTCTTCAATATGCTGATCTCTACCGGTCTGAGGCCAGGCGCCAACTCTCAGACACCTCCTCCTACTTATCCTTGACCCCACAGATGAGCACCAGGCCATTATCTCAAACACTATCATTGGCTTCATCACTACCAGGTCCCTGCCCTCCAAAACCTCCAACCTCATCGTTCCCCAGCCCCGCACGGCCCGATTTTACCTTCTCCCCAAAATCCACAAACCTGACTGTCCTGGTAGACCCATTGTTTCTGCGTGTTCTTGTCCCACCGAACTTATTTCCACATACCTCAACTCCATCCTATCCTCCCTGATCAAATCCCTCCCTACTTATGTCCAAGACACCTCACACGCTCTCCATCTCCTCCATGACTTCTGTTTTCTAGGCCCCAATTCCCTCATCTTCACCATGGATGTCCAGTCACTCCACACCTCCATCCCCCACAATGAGGGTCTTAAAGCCCTCCGTTTCTTCCTCGACCGCAGAACCAACCAATCCCTGTCTACCGATACTTTCCTCCGCCTAGCGGAGCTGGTCCTTACCCTCAACAACTTTTCCTTTAACTCCTCCCATTTCTTTCAAATCCAAGGTGTAGCTATCGGCACGCGCATGGGCCCCAGCTATGCCTGCCTCTTTGTGGGGTATATCGAACAAGGATTGTTTGAGGCGTATCGTGGCCCTATCCCCGAACTCTACCTCCGCTACATTGATGACCGCATTGGTGCTACCTCCTGCACCCATGCAGAACTCACTGACTTTATCCATTTCACCAAAAACTTCCATCAGGCACTCAAATTCACCTGGACCATTTCCGACATCTCCCTACCGTTTCTTGACCTCACTATCTCCATCACAGGTAACAGACGACTGACCAACATCTACTACAAACCCACTGACTCCCGTGGCTATCTGGACTACACTTCTTCTTACCCTGCTTCCTGTAAGGACTCCCAATGCCTCCGTCTACGCCGCATCTGCACCCAGGATGAGGTGTTCAAAACCAAGGCATCGGCAATGTCCTCATTCTTTAGGGAGTGGGGGTTCCCCTCTTCGACTATAGATGAGGCTCTCACCAGGGTCTCTTCTATATCCCATAGCTCCACTCTCACTCCCCATCCCCCCTCTCATAACAAGGGAAGAGTCCCCCTTGTCCTCACCTTCCACCCTACCAGCCGTAACATACAACAGATAATTCTCCGACATTTTCACCACCTCCAACGGGATTCCACCACTGGCCACATCCTCCCATCTCCTCCCATTTCAGCTTTCCGCAGAGACCGCTCCCTCCGTAACTCCCTGGTCAAATCGTCCCTTCCCACCCAAACCACCCCATCCCCATGTACTTTCCCTTGCAACCACAGGAAATGCTACACTTGTTGCTTTACCTCCCCCCTTGACTCTATCCAAGGACCCAAGCAGTCTTTCCAGGTGAGGCAGAGGTTCACCTGCACCTCTTCCAACCTCATCTATTGCATCCGCTGCTCTAGGTGTCAACTGCTCTACATTGGTGAGACCAAGCGCAGGCTTGGCGATCGCTTCGCCCAACACCTCCGCACAGTCCGCATTAACCAACCTGATCTCCCGGTGGCTCAGCACTTCAACTCCCCCTCCCATTCCGTCTCCGACCTTTCTGTCCTGGGCCTCCTCCATGGCCAGAGTGAGTCCCACCGCAAATTGGAGGAGCAGCACCTCATATTTCGCTTGGGTAGTTTACACCCCAGTGGTATGAACATTGTCTTCTCAAATTTCAGGTAGTCCTTGCTTTCTCCCTCCTTCCCCTTCCCTTCCCAGCTCTCCCACAGCCTACTGTCTCCACCTCTTCCTTTCTTCTTCCCACCCCTCCCCCCCACTCCACATCAGTCTGAAGAAGGGTCTCGACCCGAAACGATGCCTATTTCCTTCGCTCTATAGATGCTGCCTCACCCGCTGAGTTTCTCCAGCATTTTTGTCTACCTTCATCCTCAGTAACAATCAGTACGGGAGTACCTCAAGGCTGTGTGCTCAGCCCCCTGCTTTACTCACTCTATACTATTGACTGTCCAAAAATCCATCATAAGAGCAGTTAAACCTTTAAGAGCATTCATGCTTGGATGGTGTGGATCTTTCTTTAAAAGGCACTTTGAATTAAAGTTACGGAGGGTTTCTTCATCGCTTAGTTCTTCTCGTGTCTGTACTGTGCTCCAAGTTACTGCTCAAATAATACATTAAGGAAACACTATAAGTGCTGTGTAAGTACTTTCCCACAATATGCATGATAATAACGTTTCATAGTACAATTTTCACAATTATTACCTTGAGGAAATGAAGGCTGTGAATTATAATTTGCTTTTTAAGATAAAGGCACCAAACCCAACCCTTTTATTCTAACGCTATTATAGTTAACAAAACTATTTCAACAAAAGAAGTTTGATTGTTATAGAAAAAAAAAATCCAGCAGCATAATACACATTTTGAAAATAGTTTATGAAGTTATTCTTGGCAATAACCATTAAAATTACATTGGCATTTACCTAAATAAGATAGATTGACTTTGCCTGGTGGGTCTAAAGTAGAAGGATACTGGCCTCCATTACGGAGATTCGGTATGTCAAAGAGAATTCTCTTGAACTTCTACAGGTGCACAGTAGAGAGCATACTGACTGGTTGCATCGTGGCCTGGCTCGGCAACTTGAATGTCCAGGAGCGGAAAAGACTGCAAAAAGTTGTGACCACTGCCGAGTCCACTAGCTCTGACCTCCCCACCATCGAAGGGATCTGCCTCAAAAAGGCAGCCAACATCTTCAAAGACCCACATCATCCTGGCCACACACTCATTTCACCACTGCCATCGGGAAGAAGGTACAGGAGCCTGAAAACTGTAACGTCCAGGTTCAGGAACAGCTACTTCCCTACAGCCATCAGGCTATTAAGCATGACAACAAATAAGCTCTGAACTACAACAGCCTATTATTATTATTATTGCACTATATTTGTTTATTTATTGAGTATGTGTGCATGTATATATATACACACTGAATTTTTTTTTCTCCCGTTAAGTACTATGTTTACATATTCTGTTGTGCTGCAGCAAGTAAGAATTTCATTGTCCTATCTGGGACATATGACAATAAAACACTCTTGACTCTTGATTACTGTTTTCTGTTTTCTGTTTTAAAATTGATAGGATGTGCGATATGGATAATGATATGCTGTTTTGTTTAACTAAATTTCATTTTGTTATCAGTAACTTGGTAATCAGTTCTAGACCATCAAAGTGGTTTTCTTGTCAGAAATATTTTATTGTCAGAAGGATTTGGCATTTTATATTTGTATAACATTTTAAGATCCAAAGTGCTCGTTAGATGATGTGAATGGCATAAAATTTTAATAGAGGCATCCTGACTTCTATTAAATTATACACATAAACCAAATTTTTCAAGTTTGCACACACCATGAGATATCTTGCCACTTCAGCAGAACATTGACAATCAACAACATTTATCAGGTATTTTCAATATGATTTAGTGGTGGGAAGGAGTTTTTTTGGCTATAGACATTTACAACAAGTCCGTGAACAGAGCCATACAACAAGAATAGCAGCGATAACTTGTATTTAAATAGTACGCTGCATTTTATTTCTCACAGGATGTAAAACAAACTTTGAGACATTGTAATGTAAAGAGATGCCTACTAGAGTCAATGACTAAAAAGTTGATCCAAGGGATATCTACAGTAGCTGTCTAGGTAATTTCTGCCTGTCCTCTGTGGATGGCAAATGAACAGTCTGACAATTTAATGATTCTGGAGCAGTTGAGAAGGATGGCAGAGAGGTTGATCTGGGTGTCATCAATGTACGTGCAGTCATTGTGTTTTTGAATGCAATGATGCCAAAGAGAATCGCAGGAATGAGTAGGTTAACCTATAATGAGCATTTGACAGTACTGGGCCTGTACACTGGAGTTTAGAAGAATGACAGGGGACCTCATTTAAACATACAGAATAGTGAAAGGCTTGGATAGAGTGGATGTGGAGAGGATGTTTCCACTAGAGGGAGAGTCTAGGACTAGAGGTCATAGCCTTAGAATTAAAGGACGTTCTGTTAGGAAGGAGATGAGGAGAAATGTCTTTAGTCAGGGGGTGTTGAATCTGTGGAATTCGTTGCCACAGAAAGCTGTGGAGGCCAAGTCAGTGGATATTTTTAAGGCAGTGATAGATAGATTTTTGATTAGTACATGTGTCAGTGGTTTAGGGGAGAAGGCAGGAGAATGGGGTTAGGAGGGAGAGATAGATCAGCAATGATTGAATGGCGGAGTAGACTTGATGGGCCGAATAGCCTAATTCTACTCCTATCACTTATGACATTATGACCTTATGAGCAGCAGTAGATTAAATGTAAAGGACTATAGTTTGGATCATCTGCTTTGGTTGAATAGATGATGATTGATGCAGTCCAGATCAGTCTCACCAGTCCAATGGTTGAGAGGTTATGGAAGAAAATTATATTTATCAAAAGCAGATTAGAAGCAACAAGGAGAGTTAGACTGTCTTTATGACAATCACATTAGATAATATTAATGAAAATGATAAGAATCATGGGCACTATGTCAGGGTGCAAACCTGTCTGGAAGAATTAGACAGAGAGTCCAAGCCCAAAGTGCAAAGGGCCCCTTTGCACTTTTTCAGTCTAATATATTGAATCAGCACAACAAGAGTCCAACACCATTCGACTCTCTGGTCCAATAAGGACTTTTCATGTGTGAACATTTTAATTTGCTTAGTTTGTTTCAATAATCTGCAAGGAAGAGCTGCTTCTCATTCAATGACCAAATGTTTTTTTGTCCTTCATATAATAAAAAATGGCAAATAGAAATTTTAATTGAAAATGTTATGGCATAATGAGCCCAAATGCTGAAGTTGCTGGAGCATCTTTTGTCAAAACATGTCTCATCAATAGCAAATTAGATGATTTAAGTTATTCAAAATAAAAGTTGTATAAATATAAAAGGATGAAATTATTAGTTAGTGAAATGATAAAAAATAATACCACTTTGTGTCTGGATGATGTAATTGCTGTGGTTTTCTACATTTCTTAATGTTTTCCAAACATGATTTATTGGTATATTTAATAATGTTAGGGCATATGGAGTCAGAGTTTATACTGAATGTATGACAAATTGTTCTTTAAAAAAAGGTAATATTGTTATAAAATGGTAATTCATCTTGGAGGAAGATGGTCCACAAAAAGCGACCATTGTTATTCATAATTTAGAATACATTTGGGGCGGCACAATGGTGCAGCAGAACACCAGAGACTTAGGTTTAATCCTGTCTATGGGTGCTGCTGTCTGTGCAGAGTTTGCACATTTTCCCTGTGACCTCATGTTTTTTTTTTATGGGTGCTCCAGTTTCCTCCCACATTTCAAAGACATGCAGGTTGGTAGGTTAATTAACTTCTGTAAATTGCTGCTAGCGTGTAGGATGCAAAAGCGGGATAACATAAAACTAGAGAATGGATGATCGATGGTCGGGGTCCACTTAGTGGGCCAAAGGGCCTGTTTTCACGCTGTATCTCTAAACTAAACTAAACTGTACATTATTTGGATTTAGGATTAAACAAATCAACACCAACACTTGCAGTGATACCAAACTGGTGTAACCAACACAAAAAAGAATTATTCTTCAAGAAGGCATGATAAATCTTTACAGACCTGGGCAGTTATTGGCGAATGAGCTTTAATGTAGATACATGTGTGATGATGCATTTGGGTAGGAGAAACACAAGAATTATCTACGCAGAAATTAAGAAAATGAATTGGTTAGGAAAACAAAAGAATCTGAGGATACAGAGGAACAAATCATTAAAAACAGCTTTGCGGGTCAGCAATGTAATTAAAATGCTAATAAAGTCCTGAATTCCACCAGTATAGAATTCCAAAACCAGTGGAGTTATTTCACCTTGGAAATGACCCTGCGCAAAACTCAATTGAGAAATGTGCATAGGTCTGGTCTCCATATTACAAAAATGACATAGAAAAATTGGCCAAAAGCCAAAAATGGTTTACACAAATGTTGCCAGAACAGGGATATTCCAGCTGTTGGATTAAATTGAACAGGTTTTCTACCTTAGAAAGCAGAAGACTTTGAGGGGACCTTGTCGAAGTTTTTGAAATTACGAATTGGGTAAAAGGTGCATATGTTTTTCATATGTTTTTTCAATGCAATCAGTAATTGTAAAACTTATCTTCTCATACAAAATAATTACTCGTTGATCATGAAAAATGTATTTACTCAAAAGTAGTTTGAAAATATATTTTGCCATTTCAAGAAGTGGTTGAGACAAATATGTTAGAAAACCTCAACAGGAAACCAAATGAGAGAAAAAGGAACAGAAAGTTATGGTGAAAATCTGAGGTTGATCGATAGAATGTGAACAATTTGCTTTGATTCTAAACATCAGTGCAGATTATTGCAGCAAATGGCCTAGTTCTAACCGGCATATTCTGTCATTCCTTGAAGTTCCCTATTTTCTAAGGAAACGGTGGAGTCTGGTATGGTGAATTAATTCAATATGAGATTGAATATATTCAGAGCGATGTGATACAAAATGTGTTGGAATTTAGGCCCCCTTTTACGTCCTTATTGTCCCTATATTCCTTTGAACGTACAACAAAACATCTACGAAGGAACATCCAGATGTCAGAGTGAATAGCCGGTCAGTAATTAAAGCTGATGGATAGATGATGCCAGAGAAGTGAATACAAGACATCAATCAATTAACTTCCTGTTGTTACCTTCCCCCGCTTGTCCATGCCTCTCCATCATATAATTCTTACATTAAATATCATGTGGTAATTTTTTTAAAGTTGTTTCTCAGGCAGTTTGGCAGCATTGTTCAGAAATTCCAAATTTCCATTATATACTTGGGCTTTTGTAAAATATATCTGCTTCTAGAATGATGTTGCTATTGTATCCATTCTTCTGTTTTACCATCACACCTTCTCTTTAATCTTGCATTAAAATCTATTTTATTTTTGTCTTCAGTGCTAGCAGTAAATTCTTTAGAATTTACAATTTGGTTAGAAGAAATGAACAGATTAAACTTTTGTAAATTCTATTATGACATGTCAATCTGTAAATTTACACCCATTTCAATCTCTCTCTCTCTCAATATATATATATATATATATATATATATATATATATATATATATATATATATATATATATATACAGTGGCTTGCAAAAGTATTCATACCCCTTGAACTTTTCCACATTTTGTCACGTTACAACCACAAACGTACATGTATTTTATTGGGATTTTATGTGATAGACCAAAACAAAGTGGCGCATAATTGTGAAGTGGAAGGAAAATGATACATGGTTTTCAAATTTTTTTTCAAATAAAAAACTGAAAAGTGTCGCGTGCAAAAGTATTCAGCCCCCCTGAGTCAATACTTTGTAGAACCACCTTTCGCTGCAATTACAGCTGCATGTCTTTTGGGGTATGTCTCTACCAGCTTTGCACATCTAGAGACTGAAATTTTTGCCCATTCTTCTTTGCAAAATAGCTCAAGCTCAGTCAGATTGGATGGAGAGCATCTGTAAACAGCAATTTTCAAGTCTTGCCAGAGATTCTCAATTGGATTTAGGTCTGGACTTTGACTGGGCCATTCTAACACATGAATATGCTTTGATCTAAACCATTCCATTGTAGCTCTGGCTGTGTTTAGGGTCGTTGTCCTGCTGGAAGGTGAACCTCTGCCCCAGTCTCAAGTCTTTTGCAGACTCTAACAGGTTTTCTTCCAAGATTGCCCTGTATTTGGCCCCATCTATCTTCCCATCAACTCTGACCAGCTTCCCTGTCCCTGCTGAAGAAAAGCATCCCCACAGCATGAATCTGCCACCACCATGTTTCGCAGTGGGGATGGTGTGTTCAGGGTGATGTGCAGTGTTAGGTTTCCGCCACACATAGCGTTTTGCATTTAGGCCAAAAACTTCAATTTTGGTCTCATCTGACCAGAGCACCTTCCTCCACATGTTTGCTGTGTCCCCCACATGGCTTGTGGCAAACTGCAAACGGGACTTCTTATGGCTTTTTTTCAACAATGGCTTTCTTCTTGCCACTCTTCCATAAAGGCCCGATTTGTGGAATGCACGATTAATAGTTGTCCTGTGGACAGATTCTCCCACCTGAGCTGTGCATCTCTGCAGCTCCTCCAGAGTTACCATGGGCCTCTTGGCTGCTTCTCTGATCAATGCTCTCCTTGCCCGGCCTGTCAGTTTAGGTGGACGGCCATGTCTTGGTAGGTTTGCAGTTGTGCCATACTCTTTCCATTTTCGGATGATGGATTGAACAGTGCTCCGTGAGATGTTCAAAGCTTGGGATATTTTTTTATAACCTAACCCTGCTTTAAACTTCTCCACAACTTTATCCCTGACCTGTCTGATGTGCTCCTTGGGCTTCATGATGCTGTTTGTTCACTAATGTTCTCTAACAAACCTCTGAGGCCTTCACAGAACAGCTGTATTTATACTGAGTTTAGATTACACACAAGTGGACTCTATTTACTAATTAGGTGACTTCTGAAGGCAATTGGTTGCACTGGATTTTATTTAGGGGTATCAGAGTAAAGGGGGCTGAATACTTTTGCACGCGACACTTTTCCGTTTTTTATTTGTAAAAAAATTTGAAAACCATGTATCATTTTCCTTCCACTTCACAATTATGCGCCACTTTGTGTTGGTCTATCACATAAAATCCCAATAAAATACATTTACGTTTGTGGTTGTAACGTGACAAAATGTGGAAAAGTTCAAGGGGTATGAATACTTTTGCAAGCCACTTTATACATTTTCTCTCAATTTCTCAGAACAATTACTTGTTTGACAAGAATAGTTTCTTATTGTACTTCGGGCTTTTCAGTGGCTTGTTATTTATTTAGGCAGAGCTAGAAACACATATTTCCCTCTTTTTTCTCTCTCTCACTTCTTTGGCTGTTCAGGGGTCTTTCTCTCTTTTTTGTATCTTTCTTCTTTTTCTTCATTCTTTCCTTTTTACTTTTTTTTCCCGATTCATGTATCAGTTTATAAAATGTTAAAAATGAAGCTGTACGGAAATTGTATAATTGTTATGCCGATTGCTTTATTCTTGTACAATTGCTTCTAATAAAATAAACATTAAAAAAAAGAGAAACACAAATTTGGGTTAGAGCATCCACTTGGAAACTGTTACATTGTAAATTCATATATTTTAAAAATAAAAACCGGCTGTTCTTAACCTCACTAGATTTGTTCTTTTAGGTTGTTAGTGGTAATAGAGCATGCAGGAAGACCTGCCACGACTCACAGGTGTAAATACACTCCTGATAGCAGTGGTTTATCTGATCTTTTATGGGGTTGTGTGTATAGGGGTGAGGAGGGGAGTCAATACTGTATCCTCATCCATCCTGCATCTACCTTTCCCAATTAAACTTGGAGAACAATCTACAAGGGATATGGGGAGAAGGCAGCAACAGGATACTGATTGCGGATGATCAGCCATGATCACAGTGAATGGCGGTGCTGGCTCGAAGGGCCGAATGGCCTACTCCTGCACCTATTGTCTATTGTCTATAAACCTCACCTATACTGTGCACTGTATTTTACATTCTATGAACAGAACAGAATGTAAAAATGCACTGTAAATATAAATATATAACTGCAATAAAATAAAAAATGAGAAAACATTCAATTCAGAAGCACAATACAAAACACAGTGCATGCCAAGCTTTGGGGAAGGATGTTACTTTTGGAACTTCCTGATCATAGCTGAATGCAATGTCCCAGGAAACCTACAAAAAGCACAACAATGCTTTACCTTTTGTTTTATCCTACTCATCTTGTCACATTTGAGGAAGATCTTGAGATTTTGCAGAGTCTTGAAACCTTGAGAGGCAGGGGATTCTTCATGAGGTTTCCATCAAACGAATGGCTCAGTTATACATTTGTTCTAATCAGTCAAAAACTCTATTAGCATTGTATTGTAAACTTGGAGTTAAACAGAAATATAACATGGAGGTCAGTATCCTTCTACTTTCGACCCACCAGGCAAAGGCAATCTATCGTATTTAGGTAAATACCAATGTAATCTTAATAGTTATTGCCAAGAATAACTTCAGAAACTATTTTCAAAATGTGTATTATGCTGCTGGATTTTTTTTCTGTAACAATCAAACTTCTTTTGTCGAAATAGTTTTGATAACTATAATAGCGTTAGAATAAAAGGGTTGGATTTGGTGCCTTTATCTTGGAAAGCAAATTATAATTCACAGCCTTCATTTCCTCAAGGTAATAATTGTGAAAATTGTACAATGGAAATTGTACTATGAAATGTTATTATCGTGCATATTGTGGGCAAGTACTTACACAGCACTTACAGTGTTTCCTTAATGTATTATTTGAGCAGTAACTTGGAGCACAGTATAGACACGAGAAGAATTAAGCGATGAAGAAACCCTCTGTAACTTTAATTCAAAGTGCCTTTTAAAGAAAGATCCACACCATCCAAGCATGAATGCTCTTAAAGGTTTAACTGCTCTTATGATGGATTTGTGAACTAAAGTAATTACAGATCCTAATTCCATCAGGATCATTTACCTCTGAAGGATGGAGAGGAATGAATCAGAGATCAGAATCTTCTTTTGCTTCATCTAAGATTTATGGCAGGCACTTTCAAGGACAGCTAAACGTGCTTTCGCATTCCAGTCTGTGCTGGCCCTCTTGCTCCATATTTGCCACTTTGTAAATACTGCTGTGAAGTTTTCAAATGAAAATAAATTTGTTTTAGCGAGAAATGAAAACAGAAGAATTTCCACAGTCTCCTTCAGATACCGGTTACCCACACGTGTGTGTGTGTGTGTGTGTGTATGTGTGTGTGTGTGTGTGTGTGTGTGTGTGTGTGTGTGTGTGTGTGTGTGTGTGTGTGTGTGTGTGTGTGTGTGTGTGTGCGTGTGGAATTGATGTCTACCTTTCTGACATAGGCAGTGAAGCACAACCCTGACAACCAAGATATAAAATATTGTTTTGCACTTTGTGCTACTGTTCTGAAGAGCAATAAGATTCCTGGACAAACAACCTGCTTTGCTGTAAATGCCACCATTAATCTTTTGTTTTTGTTTGTTTCCATAATGGAAAACAGACAGCTGCATTTATCATGCGTTACCTTGCACTGATAAATTGAGGCAGAAAATAAATTATATCTAACTTCCTGAAAATGTGCTGCAGGTTCAACACCATTTGCTTTATTTTGAAGATGTTGCTGTACTAGTGCCTAAAGAAATGTAGTATTGGGATTTACAGTGCAGCTTATATAAGGTCATGCTGGTACACCTTGCCAGATGGTTCAGGTTAAATTGCAGTCAGTGCAATTACACTTGTGAAATATTTGTGCTAGGTTGGACCTAGAATAGAGGATGTTATCTTTATTCTGGATGAGAGACGAGTTTCAATATATTTGGAGATTGCCGCAAAATATGACAGAGCAAGCTGATGAAAATGCAAACTCCTGACTTTTGAGTTTATTTGACAATAAAACTTTTGAATTCCATTTCTAAGAAGTGGCATATATGTGACCCAGTCATTCATTTCAAGCCAAGCTCACAGTTGGTGCAATGCTGCAAAGTGACCCACTAATGGTACCAGATGAGGTTTTGAAGTATGTTATTTAGCATGGGACACGTCAGATCCATTTGTTTTGTAGAAGCATGATTACTGCTGTAACATGCAATGCTCCACACAGTTCACCAAACAATGGGGCCTTCCTGCTGGAATTGTAGCTGCACTGAATGTTTTATTGAAAAATAGAACATGATTCTTCTGCTTTTCATAAAGATGGGGCGGCTGGGACTCTAAAGGACAGCATGAGAGATGGAACGACACAACTGAAATCTAATGTTATTATTTTTCATGTTCTTGGCTAATTGAGTAATAGAATATTTTTCAACCCTTGTTGAGCAGTGTTGTATTTTATACCAGCAGAAATTCCTTTATGCTGTCTCAGTCTCACCTTAACACAAATCTCAGATAATAATCTCTTTGTGAGTTATTTCAATGGATATTCTTTTGGTTGTCTGCTATAATAAAAGAGCCCTGGGACTACAGAGAGAAAGAATGAGTGCTGAAATTGCAGTGAGTTAATCCATGGAGCTCTGTAGTGGATCACCCCCTCTGTATTTTAAACCAGTGTGCCTGCAAAGAAACAAGCCACTCTTATTTGAATGTAGCTCAAAAGACATCGGCCCTTTCTACAAGAAGGGCACTGGGTCAGAAGCATGGTGGAGTGGGGAGGATATGGTTTCAATTAGTTTAGTTTAGTTTAGTTTAGTTTAGTTTAGTTTAGTTTAGTTTTGTTTAGATACAGCATGGAAACAGGCGCTTCGGCCCACTGGGTCTGCACCGACCAGTGATCCCCTGTACACTAGTTCTATCCTACACACTAGGGACAAATTACAGAAGCCAATTAACTTACAAGCCTGCACATCTTTGGAATGTGGGATGAATCTGGAGCACCTGGAGAAAACCCACATGGTCCCACAAAACCCACAGGGAGAAATGTACAAACTCCATACAGACAGCATCCATTGTCAGAATTGAACCCGGGTCTCTGGTGCTGTAAGGCAGCAACTCTACCGTTGCAATGTGCTGCCCCAAAGTTACAAACAAATTTAGGACAAGTTGTAGCCAAATGGTAATTCTTAATTATGCACCACTGCTGCTGCTACTGTTATGACTTATTTCATCCTAGTATTTTAGCCCTTCATTTGTTGTCAGTGTCCTTCCTTCTATGATCTTTCTATTACACCATCTGCTATCCAACACCACCATGTCCTGCACTTTTATTTGAAAAACACTACATGCTATACTATCAACTTCATTTGTGAACGGCTCTTGCCAGTTTCCCAGTTCTGGATTAGGACTGTCAATGGACATTGCTTTAGTAAAGTGAGGTCAAGGAAATTCCATGCAGCTCTCAGGAGACCAGCAGATGCATTTTGGATGAATCTGAGAGCAAAGAGGAGTTTTTCTTCATATTTATATTAGTACATTTGAAATGGAAGTATTGAGGGAGCTTGTAATCTCCCAACCACTCTTTTTCACAATAAAATAATGATTGAATTTCTATATTTCTACATTAACACTTATGTTCTGTCCTAGTTTAATATCCCTTAGTGCCCAAAGGTTTACCGAGTGAGCTCTTGAATATTGCTGATGATTGTGCGGTCTTTTCTTTTAGGTTAGTTTAGTTTAGAGATACAGTGTGCAAACAGGCCATTTGGCCACTGAGTCCATGCCAACCAATTAAGCTACACTACAAACCCGCAGGTCTTTGGAATATCGGTGGAAACTGGGGCACCTGAAGAAAACCCATGCGGTCACAGGGAGAAAATGAAAACTCTGTACATACAGCCCCCAAAGTTAAGATTGTACCCAGGCCACTGGTGCTGAAAGGCAACATCTCTACCGCTGCGCCACAGAGTTGTCCTTAATTGAGCAGTTCAGAAGTATTAAGGTCTTGAATTTCAAACATGCTCAATTCTGTGTCTGAGCAGGTTGCAGGGACCAATCACCATTTCTTTCATGACTTCTCCAATTTGAGCCTTGGAACAATCAACCATGAGGTTCTTAAATTCATAAATGATAGGTGCAGAGTTAGGCATTTGGCCCATCAAGTCCACTCTGCCATTCAATCATGGCCGATCTATCTTTCCCTCTTAACCCCATTCTCCTTCCTTCTCCCCTTAACCCCTGATACCCTTACGAATCTACCTATCTCTGCCTTAAAAATATCCATTGACTTAGCCATCACAGCCTTCTGTTGCAATGAATTCCACAGATTCATCACCATCTGACTAAATAAATTCCTCCTCATCTTCCTAAAGGAATATCCTTTAATTCTGAGGTTATGACCTCTGGTAGTAGTTTCTTCTACTTTTTTTTTTTTTTTTTAATATGTTCCAATGTGTGTTTTTAATGTTTCTTGGTGTGTCTTGTGTGGGGGATGATGTGGGGGGGGGGGGGGGGGGGTAAGGGGGAAACCGCTTCGGTCGCCTCCTCCACGGAGAGGCGACTTTTTCCATGTCGTCTCCCTCGCGGCCTAACACAAAGGATCGGTGCGGCCTTTCCCGGAGACGCGCCCGGGGCTTCAGCAGCAGGCGCAGCGGGACTTTTTCATCACGGAGCGGGCGAGCCCTCGCCGGGGGTCACCAGGAGGGAGCGCTCCGTTCGCTGGCCCGCGGCAGCCTGAAGCCGTGGTCTGCGGAGCTCCAGCTGGCGCGGCGTCCGGAGCCTGGGATCCCTCGTTGGGGAACCCTGAGGAGAAGAGCTCTGACTGCCGGCCCGCGGCCTACTTCTAACCGCGGGCGCGGCAGGGACTAACCATCCGGAGCGGGATCCCTCGCCAGGCATCCCTGGAGAAGAGCTCCGACCGCCAGCCCTGGCGTGTGCGGTGCTTCTAACTGTGGCGTGGCGGGGACTTTAGATCTTCAACCATCGGCCTGCGGCCTACACCATCTTCAAGCCATGGACTCCGGTAGGGAAGCACCGATTCAGGACTTACCTTGTCTGCACATCTGGCCGCCCGCAGCGGCGACTGCGGAGGGTTGTGGTCCCAACCACGGGAGAAAATGGAGGAGGACTGACTAAACTTTGTGCCTTCCCCACAGTGATGAATGCTGTGGTGGATGTTTGTGTTAAATTTTTATTGTTTATTGTGTGTTCTTTTTTTAAATTGTACCGCTGCTGGCAAGTTCATTTCACTGCACTTTATCGTGCATGTGACGAATAAATCTGACTTGACTTGGTCCTAGACTCTCCAACTAGTGGATACATCCTCTCCACATGCACTCTATCCAAATAATAACCATTTACATGCAATTTGAAATGAATCAGCTGCATCTACTGAAGCGGTCTTTTGAAATGGGGACAACTGGGAAGAAGAGCATCAATGAGAAGGATGATTAGGTGAGGCGATTAATGGTGGCCATAGAAGGTGATGTTGACTGAGAGAGGGAACAACAATAATTGGATGAATTGGACAAATGACGATAGAATAGCTGTAGTTGAGGAAGATTGCTCTGGCTGGCGGAGAAGGGCATATATCTCAATAAGGATGAGAGAGGATGTCGTCATCAAGTCTTTAGCATCAAATGTGGATGAGCACTCTGGTTGTTGCCTATCTGAATTCAGTTAAGACTTGTTGGTTGCATCCTATCAAGCTGCACCAATAAGATAATCTTTAAACCATGTATATTTCTGATTTATACATGGGTTCTGACATCAGGAGAATGGGGCTGAGAGAATGGGGAAAAGCCAGGAGAATAGGGTTGAGAGGGAAAATAATACAGTCCTGATTGAATGGAGGTGTAGACTCAATGGGCTAAATGGTTTAATTCTACTCCTATGTCTTAAGGTCATATGACTCGTCAAAGTGTTGTGCAAAATCAACATTTGCTCGACACTTTATTTGTACAGGGAAAGTGCCTATTTCAAGTCTGGGTGCAGCAAAACCATTTGTTTTGGGCAGTATGTTCCCAATTTATCATGAATATGGACTTGCTTTCTGCTAATATAGTTTTGGAGAAAATAAGAACACAAAAATAGGAGCAGTGTAAGCCATACAATTCTTTAGATCTGCTCCATCATACTATAACAGCATGATTGATTTAATCCTTGGTCTGAACTCCATTTTGCATTTAATTTATTTTACTCATAATTCCCCTACATTTCATAATTCCATCTAGGTCAGCCTTGAATATGTTTTGTGGTTAGCATATAGTGGCTCACACATCTCTGAGGTACAGTTCTCCAGAGATTCATGACTCTCAGAGAAAATAAATTCATCCCTATCTCATAGATACATAGATATATAGAAAATAGGTGCAGGAGTAGGCCATTCGGCCCTTCGAGCCTGCACCGCCATTCAATATGATCATGGCTGATCATCCAACTCAGTATCCCGTACCTGCCTTCTCTCCATACCCCCTGATCCCTTTAGCCACAAGGGCCACATCTAACTCCCTCTTAAATATAGCCAATGAACTGGCCTCAACTACCCTCTGTGGCAGAGAGATCCAGAGATTCACCACTCTCTGTGTGAAAACGTTTTTTCTCATCTTGGTCTTAAAGGATTTCCCCCTTATCCTTAAGCTGTGACCCCTTGTCCTGGACTTCCCCAACATCGGGAACAATCTTCCTGCATCTAGCCTGTGCAACCCCATAAGAATTTTGTACGTTTCTATAAGATCCCCTCTCAATCTCCTAAATTCTAGCGAGTATAAGCCAAGTCTATCCAGTCTTTCTTCATATGAAAGTCCTGACATCCCAGGAATCAGTCTGGTGAACCTTCTCTGCACTCCCTCTATGGCTATAATGTCCTTCCTCAGATTTGGAGACCAAAACTGTACGCAATACTCCAGGTGTGGTCTCACCAAGACCCTGTACAACTGCAGTAGAACCTCCCTGCTCCTATACTCAAATCCTTTTGCTATGAAAGCTAACATACCATTCGCTTTCTTCACTGCCTGCTGCACCTGCATGCCTACTTTCAATGACTGGTGTACCATGACACCCAGGTCTCGCTGCATCTCCCCTTTTCCTAATCGGCCACCATTCAGATAATAGTCTGCTTTCCTGTTTTTGCCACCAAAGTGGATAACCTCACATTTATTCACATTATACTGCATCTGCCAAACATTTGCCCACTCACCCAGCCTATCCAAGTCACCTTGCAGTCTCCTAGCATCCTCCTCACAGCTAACACTGCCCCCCAGCTTAGTGTCATCTGCAAACTTGGAGATGTTGCCTTCAATTCCCTCATCCAGTTCATTAATATAAATTGTAAATAGCTGGGGTCCCAGCACTGAGCCTTGCAGTACCCCACTAGTCACTGCCTGCCATTGTGAAAAGGACCCATTTATTCCTACTCTTTGCTTCCCGTTTGCCAGCCAGTTCTCTATCCACATCAATACTGAATCCCCAATACCATGTGCTTTAAGTTTGTATACTAATCTCTTATGTGGGACCTTGTCGAAAGCCTTCTGAAAGTCCAGATACAACACATCCACTGGTTCTCCCCTATCCACTCTACTAGTTACATCCTCGAAAAATTCTATAAGATTCGTCAGACATGATTTACCTTTCGTAAATCCATGCTGACTTTGTCCAATGATTTCACCACTTCCCAAATGCGCTGCTATCCCATCTTTAATAACTGACTCTAGCAGTTTCCCCACTACCGATGTTAGACTAACTGGTCTGTAATTCCCTGTTTTCTCTCTCCCTCCCTTCTTAAAAAGTGGGGTTACGTTTGCTACCCTCCAATCCTCAGGAACTACTCCAGAATCCAAAGAGTTTTGAAAAATTATCACTAATGCATCCACTATTTCTGGAGCTACTTCCTTAAGTACTCTGGGATGCAGCCTATCTGGCCCTGGTGATTTATCGGCCTTTAATCCATTCAATTTACCCAACACCACTTCCCGACTAACCTTGATTTCACTCAGTTCCTCCATCTCCTTTGACCCGCGGTCCCCTGCTATTTCCGGCAGATTATTTATGTCTTCCTTAGTGAAGACGGAACGAAAATAGTTATTCAATTGGTCCGCCATATCCTTGTTCCCCATGATCAATTCACCTGTTTCTGACTGCAAGGGACCTACATTTGTTTTAACTAATCTCTTTCTCTTCACATATCTATGAAAACTTTTGCAGTCAGTTTTTATGTTCCCTGCCAGTTTTCTTTCATAATCTATTTTCCCTTTCCTAATTAAGCCCTTTGTCCTCCTCTGCTGGTCTCTGAATTTCTCCCAGTCCTCTGGTATGCTGCTTTTTCTGGCTAATTTGTACGCATCATCTTTTGCTTTGATACTATCCCTGATTTCCCTTGTTATCCACGGATGCACTACCTTCCCTGATTTATTCTTTTGCCAAATAGGGATGAACAATTTTTGTAGTTCATCCATGCAGTCTTTAAATGCCTTCCATTGCATATCCACCGTCAACGCTTTTAGAACTAATTGCCAGTCAATCTTGGCCAATTCACGTCTCATACCCTCAAAGTTACCTTTCTTTAAGTTCAGAATCGTTGTTTCTGAATTAACAATGTCACTCTCCATCTCAATCTCAGTTGTTGAAATTCATTTGTCCTCAATATTCTGACATTTTTTCATGCCCCATAAAGTGCCCTTAATGGCTGAATCTCTAGGCCCGTGCTTAGTATACATTTCCTTGGATCATCAGATAAGGTTTAACGCAGAGAAGCGTGAGGTGTTGCATTCAAGAAGGAGAAGCAGCAGTATGAGCAGTATAATTTTAAAGGAAGCACAGGATCAGAAAGTTCTGGTTATTCAAAACCACTAATCATTTATGACACAAGATAAAGTTGATGTCAAAACACAAGGAGACACAAGGAACTGCAGAACTGGTCATTCCTGATAGGCACAAAGTGCTGGAGTAACTCAGCAGGTCAGGCAGCATCTCTGGTAAAAAAATAATAGTTGACGTTTCGGGTAGGGACCCTGCTTCAGGCACGAAACGTCACCTATCCTTTTTATCCAGAGATGCTGCCTGACCCACTAAATTACTCCAGCAATGTGTGTCTATCTTTGTTATAAACTAGCATCTACAGTTCTTTATTTCTAGGTAATTCCTGATGCTGGAATCGCACAGGTGTCGGAATTGTGAGCAAAGCACATGATGCAGTAGTAACTCAGCCTCGGTGGAGGGAGTGGATAGGCAATGTTTCGGGTCAGGACCCTTCTTTAGGGAGGGCATAGGAAAGAGGGAAAGGATACGGATGGTATTACTTAAAACTGGAAAATTCAATGTTTACATCATTGGGTTGTATGCTACCCAGGCAGATTAAGAGGTGCCGTTCCTCCAGTATGCATGTGGCTTCACTCTGGCAATGGAGGAGGCCTAGAACAGGGAGGACGGCATAGGATGGGATTTGAAATTAACATGGTTAGCAACCAGGAGATCCAGAAGGCCTTGGAGGTCATAGCATAGGTGTTTAGTGAAATGATCAGCTAGTCTATTCTTGGTCTCGCCGAAGTAAAGGGTGCAACATTTGGAGCTTTGACTACAGTAGACAAAGCAAGATCTGAAGCATATGGTTCAGGGAACTAGAATGTTTGAGTTATAACATAATCATAATCATAATCATAATCATAGTCATACTTTATTAGCCAAGTATATTTTGCAACATACGAGGAATTTGATTTGCCATACAGTCATACCAATAAAAAGCAACAAAACACACAAAATACATTTTAACATAAACATCCACCACAGTGACTCCTCTACATTCCTCACTGTGATTGAAGGCAAAAAAAAAAATCTCTGTAAGTTACTAATTTGCTCTCTGCAAAAATACAATGCCAATTCTGGGCACTTCTCTTTAAAATGATTACCAACCCTTGAATATAAATGAGCTTTATCGGTCTATAGGACAACAAAGTGATGCAGCAAGCTTATCAATTATTAAACCCAGGTTCAATCTGACTTTGAGTGAGGACACATTCACCCAATGACTTTGTGGCTTTCTTTCGGGTACTCTGGTTTCCTCCCATATCCCAAAGATGTGCAAGTTGGTAGGTTAATTAGACATTTTAAATGGCATGTAGGTGAGTGTTCAAATTCAGGCGGAGTTGATAAGAATAAAACATGGGATTAATGTAGGATTGGTTTAAAATAGTGATTCATGTTTGGCACAGATTCAGTGAGCCAAAGTATCTGTGTTAAGACTGTATTTCCCTATGCTTATATAACTGGATTGGTATTTGAAAAAGGGGTTTTTAATTGACTAGAAAATCTAGGATGACTTCATGAGTTGGGGAGGTTAAAGGAAAATTGTCAAGATGTTGAAAATTATGAAGGATTTGGAAATAGGTTGACTATTGTGATTTCAAAAGCAGCCAAAAAAACCCTGATAAAGCCGCAAGAAACCGACCTATTGTATTTGCAGGACGCAATCTATAAGATCATAGTGTGGGGAGACGATATTTATCTCCTTCAATATTTGTCTGCCATTCCTTAATCCATTAATTGACATGATCCTAATTACTGCAACTTTGCTTAACCATTGCGGAGATGGGGAGTGAGGGAAACAAGAGGAAGATAGAGAAAAAGTGAGAGGGATAAAATAGGGAGCAAGAGAACAAAAGACAGAGGAGAGAGGGAGAGAGAGGAAGAGAAAAAGAGAGTGGAAGAAAAAGAAATGGAGAGATTAAAAAATGATGGTGAGAGATTGAGAGAGGGAATGAGAGAAAAAGAGAGTTGAGAGAAAAAAGAGACAGAGGGGAAAAGAGGAAAAGGAAAAAAGAAAGAGGAGATAGAGGGAAAGAGGGAGGGAGGTGCATTATAGACGGAAGATAGATAGGAGAAAGACCCAGGATACTGTCTAGAATTATGATTTTTGTAATTTTCATATTTTGTTTTTTGTTTTTGTCTTTTGATTACTTTGACCTTCAAGTTCTGCCACGGTGCCTCTGGTCTTTTGATGCATAACAAAGCAGTTTGTGTTTTGTGAATTAATTAGAAAAATCTCTCAGTAGAGTTTCTTTAAAATGTGAGCAATGCCAACTTTCAACGCATTGACACTGAAGAGCTGCACATTGGACTGTTGGATCAATCAACTTGTGAGTCTCTGTGAATAAGATCTGCTTCAAAGAACTGACCTTTTCACATGTGTGTATTTAAACGTATAAAACATCTCTGCATTATCAAATTTGCAGCAGTCTTCAATTAAATAATGCAGATTGTAATGTTAAATTGATATCCTGCATATTCACTCCATTAAAATGGCAGTTTGCAAAACATCTGACAGTATTTCACCTACAGTTAATCATCTCCCTCTGGATGCTAAATTACCCATTTGGCGTACATGACAGCACAAATTGGAGATGATGTGTTGTAAAGCCTGTGTCTGATGGACAGAATGGTCTTCTGTAGTTTTCTTATAAACATCCCTCGTTAAATGAAATGCAAATGTATTAATAATTCCGGGGAAGCTGTCGCTGTGCAATTTGTCTTCAGCAATGACTTTCATCCTTACTAAATTAGTAAAGCTCATGAACCAACCCATAAATACATTTGACAAAAGAAAAAGGTCAAGTTCTGAGACAGATTAATCATTAGTTCGTGCTAAATTGTGTAGTTATTCTTGCATATTGATGTGGCTAAATGGAAACTTGACCTAGTCATTAACAGGACATGCAGCATTTTCATTTATGGTCTCTGCCATATCCTTTAATATAATGATGACACATTATGTGAAACATTTGTTGAATGATTTTGCATGTGGGTTACAGACTCTGACATTGACTCAATTCACTTGTATCTCCAGCATCCAACTGACGGTCTTGCTAATACAGTAAGAAGAACCTTAGACTCAGCATATTATCTAACAGTGCTTCTGTTAAAAGGCCACAATGTGTTACACACAGTTAACTTTATGATTAATAAGGGGCTCTCAATATTGTTGCCGTTGGAATCAACATGAGCAGCATATTAAAATGTGATGTGGTTCATGGAATATTTTAATGAGGAATACAGTAATAAAAAATATTATACTTGTCAGAAATGTAAAGGTGATTTGTTGATAGTGAACCTGGGTTGAGCTATTCCCCATCTACGTTCCATTTGCTTCCCAATTTTGTGCCAATTCGTTTACTATTCCCTCAAAATATCATGATAATGGAGTTTTTTAAAATTTCCACCACTCCATGAGATTTTAACAAAATACCTCGCTATGGCTGATGGTTCATAGGAGAGCCAGCAAGTTTCAGCCAATATTACGTCATTGGCACTCTCATTTATGCCTGGTTCTTGTTGGTTTCATTGAACAGTTCATGTTCCAAATTTACACTGGCATCATTCCCCAACTCTTTCTCCACTCCATCGATGACTGAATGGGACTGCATCCTGCACCTGTGCACAACTTGTCAATTTCATTAATTTCACTAAATTTCACTTGAACTGTCTCTGATGCTTCTGTATCTGTACACTATGGATGGCTCGATTGTAATCATGTATTGTCTTTCCGCTGACTGGTTAGGATGCAACAAAAACATTTCACTGTACCTCGGTGCACGTGACAATAAACTAAACTCAAACTCAAACTCTCTTGTATCAGGTAGGTATAGCAGCAAACTGAGAGAGGTCCATGTCATAATCTCTGCACCTGAAGCTTTGCTGCTAATCACTCATACTATTGGAGCCCCTCCAAGCCTTTATTGGGAACAGTTCTGACAGCTATAATCACCAGAAAGGAGACCAGCATAATATACGTGACTTCTATAGGTAATTTTTATTATCATTTTTGTAACCTTTCTTGCTGTTTTATGTCCATTATATTCAATTGGTGTATTTATTAGTGTATATTAGTGTATAACATCATGAGAGGAATAGATCGGGTAGATGCACAGAATCTTTTGCCCAGAGTAGGGAAAATCAAGGACCAGAGGACATAGGTTCAAGGTGAAGGGGAAAACGTTTAGTAGGAATCTGAGGAGTATCTTTTTCACACAAAGGGTGGTGGGTGTATGGAACAAGCTGCCGGAGGAGGTAGTTGAGGCTGGGACTATCCCTACATTTAAGATATAGTTAGGCAGGTACATGGATAGGACAAGTTTGGAGAGATATTGGCCAAGCGCAGGCAGGTGGGACTAATGTAGCTGGGACATGTTGGCCGGTGTGGGCAAGTTGGGCAGAAGGGTTTGTTTCCACACTGTATCACTATGACTCTAAATTCAGCATAGAAAAATGTCCTTTATTATTAGCCAGATTGTAGAACAGGTGTCATCGAAGGAGACCATTTGACTTTAAAGGAAAGAATTTAACAAAAGGCAAACTACCATATGGAGCACTACAGGCTTGGTATATATAAAGCTGGTTGTGATATATAAACCCATGTTTTATAGACTATCACATAACAAAGTTTTGCTGCATAGTTCACTTGACTGGTTGGCTGCCAGCAGCCTTTTGACGAGCTGAAACATTCCATAGCGTTGACCTCCTTGTCAATTCCAGGTGAATTTTATAAATCCAGAAGCCCTGAGACAGTTATTTCTGTACACTCAGGGGAGCTTAGAGTGAGACCTCTAGCAGTCGGATTGCTGCAATAAAACTTCATATGACAACTCAGACAAATGACTGGGATTGAATAATTTCATAACATGTAAACAGGGGGAGAATATACTTTTATGCTGTTATAGATTTCAGAGCCTTTGATATGAGAATGTCGACTGGATGACAACAGTTCTGAAGATAGATGAGTAAACTATTAACCTTCCCTTACACAGACACTAGGGGGCCAACATCATGTTGCCATTATTTCCTATTTTTATTTCTAGCTAGATTTTATATTGAAATACATGCAGTGTCCCTTATTAGTACATACATATATATAAAAGGTGAGATTATATTTGTTAAAATGGTATAAAGAGTGTCTAAAATCATGAGAGGAATGGATTGGGTAGAAGCACAGTCTCTTGCTGAGAGTAGGTGAATCAAGGACCAGAGAAAAACTCTCTTTTTCACACAGAGAGTTGTGAGTGTGTGGAATTCTCTGCCTCAGAGGGCGGTGAAGGCCAGTTCTCTGGATACTTTCAAGAGAGAGCTTGATAGGGCTCCAAGATGGCGGATGTGCAGGAGTGGGCGCCGTTTGTATGTCCGCCTGCCTGCAGTCCGTCCTCTAACTCTTTTATTGTCTGAACATTTATTTTTTGGAGTCTATTCTTTCTATGTGGGGGGGGGAACTGTTTTAACCCCAGTCCTACCTGGTCAGAGATGCGGTTTTCCTCCAAATCGCGTCTCCGGTCTCCCCATGCGGCCTTCCATCGGGCTGGAACGGCGTTTCCTGCCGGGAACCACAGCTTCGGCGGCACAGCGCTGGGACATCAGCAGGGAGCGGGCGATGCCTTGTCGGGTCGCCGCTCCGGAGTGCTGTGGCCGCCGACCACCAACATCGGGCAGCCGCAGTCTGCGGTCTGCGGTTTGAGGGCGACACCGCGGAGTCGAGGCTCCAACCAGCGCGGCCTGAAATCCACGGGCGTCGCAGTCTCCGGGGAAGGAGCGGCCGCTCCAGACATTTCCAAGCTGCTGAGGACTTTTCCACCCGATGCGGGTGGGCAAACAACATCGGGCTGCCGTTGCGGCGACTGGCTGCAGTGGCCTCAAACTGGCCCCGACCTCGGGTGGACTAGGAGGAGGAGGAGGACTGGACATTTTGGTGCCTTCCCTCACAGTGGAGAGTGGAGATTCTACTGTGGGGGGATGTTCGTGTTTGTGTAAAATCTCTTATAGTGTGTTGTCATTTTTTCTATCTCTTTTTATTATTTGTATGGTTAGTAACTGTAAAGCACTTTGGCTTTTGATTCAAATCAATTGGAAAATGTGCTATATAAATAAACTTATTATTATTATTATTATTATTAAAGATAGCGGAGTCAGGGGAAATGGGGAGAAGGCAGGAAAGGGGTACTGATTGTGGATGATCAGCTATGATCACATTGAATGGCGGTGCTGGCTTGAAGGGCCGAATGGTCTACTCCTGCACCCATTGTCTATTGTCTATTGTTTAAGGTGAAGAGGAAAAGACTTAATAGGAATCTGAGGGGTAATTTTTTCACACAAAGGGTGGGTGTATGGAACAAGCTGCCAGATGTGGAAGGTAAGGCTGGGACTGACCAAACATGGGCAGTTGGGACTAGTGTAGTTGGGACATGTTGGCCGGTGGTCATGTTGGGCCGAAGGGCCTGTTTCCACGCTGTGTCACTCTATGACTATGGTGCACTGGTCATATTTCTAACCATTGCCTCTTTCCAGAAGAAACTCAGAGGGCATATGTTACTCTTTACCAGGTAAAAGAGTATCACAGATAAGAAAGTCATCATTTGATTGAGATGTGAAAGCAAAGCTCCATCTGCCATAGGGAGTAAATGATCAAGGAAGACCCAAGGATTTACTCTCAGCACACTGGCCGGTATTTATCTATCAATGATCACCAGAAAGTAAAACTGATTAGTTGGTCATTATTGGGAATTGCTTTACCCTTTACAAATTGGTTTTCGTGTTTCCTAAATTAAAACTGTGACCACACTTTTGGGATGTTTTGTGGCTGTATGTGGAGAATTATAAAGCTAAGTCTATTTATTTAATGGGAAAAGCAGAGAACACTATGATTGCACAGGGGGTTGAACCTGCTTCCATGCAGCAGTAACTGTGAATAAAATTTGATATTCCCTGTTCTCTGGGACACTTTCCATTTTGTTTGAATTGTCAAACAAATCCTTACACTGATCCCACAATCCCATTTTATTTGTTTAAATATTTCCACAATTGTGGTTTCTCATATTGGAACATTGTCAGTAGTCCCTCTGACCTCTCACCATCACCCTCAGTTTTCATTCCAACATTAGGGCGCCACAGTGGCGCAGCTGTAGAGTCACTGCCTTACAGTGCCAGAGACCCAGGTTCGATCCTCAACACGCGTGCTCTCTGTATGCAGATTGTACGTTCTCCCTGTCTAAATGGTGTCAAGTTGTGAAAAGGGGAAGCACAATGGGATCTGGGGGTCCTTGCTCATCAGTCACTGAAAGTAAGCATGCAGGAACAGCAGGCAGTGAAGAAAGCGAATGGCATGTCGGCCTTCATAACAAGAGGAGTTGAGTATAGGAGCAAAGAGGTCATTCTGCAGTTCTACAGGGCCAAGGTGAGACCACACCTGGAGTATTGTGTACAGTTTTGGTACCCTAATTTGAGGAAGGACATTCTTGCTATTGAGGGAGTGCAGCGTAGGTTAACAAGGTTAATTCCCGGGATTGCGGGACTGTCATATGCTGAGAGAATGGAGCGGCTGGGCTTGTATACTCTGGAATTGAGAAGGATGAGAGGATATCTTATTGAAACATATAAGATTATAAAGAGTTTAAGAAGGAACTGCAGATGCTGGAAAATCGAAGGTACACAAAAATGCTGGAGAAACTCAGCGGGTGCAGCAGCATCTATGGAGCGAAGGAAATAGGCAAAGTTTTGGGCCAAAACCCTTCTTCAGACTGATGGGGGGTGGGGAGAAGAAAGGAAAAAGGTGGAGGTGGTGCCCCAGGGCTGAGGGATGGGAGGAGACAGCCCGAGGGCTGAGGAAGGGGAGGAGACAGCAAGGGCTAGCAAAATTGGGAGAATTCAATGTTCATGCCCCCAGGATGCAGACTACCCAAGGTGACATATGAGGTGCATTTCCTCCAATTTCCGGTGTTGCTCGCTCTGGCCATGGATGAGACCCAGGATAGAGAGGTCGGCTACGGAATAGGAGGGGGAGTTGAAGTGCTGAGCCACCGGGAGGTCAGGTTGGTTATTGCGGACCGAGCGGAGGTGTTCGGCGAAACGATCGCCAAGCCTCCACTTGGTCTCACCGATGTAGATCAGCTGACATCTAGAGCAGCGGATGCACTAGATGAGGTTGGAGGAGATGCAGGTGAACCTCTGTCGCACCTGGAACGACTGCTTGGGTCCTTGAATGGAGTCGAGGGGGGAGGTGAAGGGACAAGTGTTGCATCTCTTGCGGTTGCAAGGGAAAGGTCCCGGGGAGGGGGTGGTACGGGAGGGAAGGGATGAATTGACAAGGGAGTTACGGAGGGAGCGGTCTTTGCGGAAGTCAGACATGGGGGGAGATGGGAAGATGTGGCGAGTGGTGGGGTCACGTTGGAGGTGGCGAAACTTACGGAGGATTACTTGTTGTATGTGATGGCTGGTGGGGTTAAAGGTGAGGACTAGGGGGACTCTGCCCTTGTTGCGAGTGGGGGGATGGGGAGAGAGAGCAGTGTTGCGGGGTATGGAAGAGGCCCTGGTGCGAGCCTCATCTATGGTGGAGGAGGGGAACCCCCGTTCCCTGAAGAATGAGGACATTTCGGATGCCCTGGTGTGGAACGCCTCATCCTGGGAGCAGATGCGGCGTAGACGGAGGAATTGGGAGTAGGGGATGGAGCCCTTACAGGAAGCAGGGTGGGAAGAAGTGTAGTCCAGATAGCCATGGGAGTCAGTAGGTTTATAGTGGATGTCGGTAAGAAGTCTATCACCTGCGATGGAGATAGTGAGGTCAAGGAATGGTAGGGAAGTGTCGGAAATGGTCCAGGTGTATTTGAGTGCCGGATGGAAGTTGGTGGTGAAGTGGATGAAGTCAGTCAGTTGTGTGTGGGTGCAGGAGGTGGCACCAAAGCAGTCATCGATGTAGCGGAGGTAGAGGTCGGGGATGGGGCCCTTGTACGTATTGAACAAGGATTGTTCTACGTACCCGACTAAGAGGCAGGCATAGCTGGGGCCCATGCTTGTGCCCATAGCTACGCCTTGTATTTGGAGGAAATGGGAGGAGTCAAACGAGAAGTTATTGAGGGTAAGGACCAGCTCCGCTAGGCGGAGGAAGGTGTCAGTGGCCGGGTATAGGTTGCTTCTCTAGTCGAGGAAGAACCGGAGGGCTTTGAGACCATCCTGGTGGGGGATGGAGGTGTAGAGTGACTGGACGTCCATGGTGAAGATGAGGGGGTGAGGGCCTAGAGAATGGAATGCGCGGAGACGACGGAGAGATTATTAAGAGCTTGGAAACGGGGCAGGAAACATGTTCCCGATGTTGGGGGAGTCCAGAACCAGGGGCCACAGTTTAAGAATAAGGGTAAGCCATTTAAAACGGAGATGAGGAAACACTTTTTCACACAGAGAGTTGTGAGTCTGTGGAATTCTCTGCTTCAGAGAGTGGTGGAGGCCAGTTCTCTGGATACTTTCAAGAGAGAGCTAGATAGGGCTCTTTAAGATAGCTGAGTCAGGGGATATGGGGAGAAGGCAGGAACGGGGTACTGATTGTGGATGATCAGCCATGATCACATTGAATGGTGGTGCTGGCTCGAAGGGCCGAATGGCCTACTCTTGCACCTATTGTCTATTGTCTATTGTCTAAAAGACAAGGTTATTCTGTGTATAGTTGACTATAGGTAGCCATTCAATGTGATCATGGCTGATCATCCACAATCAGTACCCCATTCCTAACGAATGGCCTACTCCTACACCTATTGTCTAATGTCTATTGTCTATTATCTATTGTCTATTGTCTATTGTCATGGGTTTTCTCCGGGTGCTCTGGTTTTTTCCCACACCACTCCAAAGATACACAAGTTTGTAGGTTAATTTGCTTCGGTAAAATGTTAAATAGTCCCTAGTGTGTAGAGTAGTGCTAGTGTATGGGGTGATCACTGATCAGCGTGGATTCGGTGTGCTGAAGGGTCTGTTTCTGTGCTGTATCTCTAAAGTTTAAAGTCTAAAGTCTAAAGTCTAAAGTCTAAAGAAGGAGTTAGTGTCCCAGTGTTTCCATTCTGAGAGCCAGCCAAAATTAATATTCCCCAGATCTTTAACATTTGCTCTGCAAATGGTAATTTTGAGATAGTTGGTGAACTTCGAGGTGTTTTGAGCTCTCATCTATGAAGGATGGAAAGAAGAGGCCCGTAGGAATATTTTATGGGATGTGTTGCACAGCTGACTGGGGAACTGTTGTTGCAGGGTGACTCTAATGTTAAGGTGACTGGCTGCAGTAAACAAAGAGTACACAATTAAATGAAAAATTACAAGGACAGAGAGGAAATTATTTTTATTTCAAAAATAAACTTTATTTCTAAAAATAAACAAAACAATCAGCACATGTCTTTCCTTATATTAAGAGTGTCATCAAATCTGCAGATCAATACATTCATTGTGTCATCAAAATAAGACACACTCTTACAAATTTGTGATGCCAGTCCTGTGTCCTCTTTAAATATGAACCCACAAAGTGTTTCAATGGTGGCACAGTAGCGCAACGGTAGAGTTGCTACCTTACAGTGCCAGAGATCCGGGTTTGATTCTAACTACGGATGCTGTCTACACAGAGATTGTACGTTGTCCTAATGACCTGTGTGGGTTTTCTCCGGATTTCTGACGTACTGGTTTGTAGGTTAATTGGCTTGTAATTGTAAATTGTCCCTAATGTGTGTAGGATAGTGTAAATGTGTGGGAATCACTGGTGTACGCGGACTCGGTTGGCCGAAGGGCCTGTTTCCGCACTGTATCTCTAAATCCTAAAATCTAAAAGCTGTAATGCAAGATCCATTCCTTCAATGTCCTCTACAGAAACTTTGTTGTGTCAGCTCCAAGCTTCAGTGCATCCTTTAGCATATAATCCTGTAGCTTGTAATGCCTATCTTGGCAGTTTTTAATTTCAGACATCTCGTTTTACTGGAAGACTCAAGTACATTTTGCACCGAATTGACGATCTTCCAGCAACAATTGATGTTTATCTCAGTAAGCATCTCTAAAAACAGCCCATAGATCAAAGAGCATTTTCTTATATAGCTGCCTGAGATGAACTCGACAAGATGCTTGCATCCATTTCCAGATCTTCTTGGCAAAAGCACAGTTTTCTGCGCTGCAGCCATCTCAAAGGCAATGAAGAGAATGCGCTGAAGAAAAACTGTAACCCTGCCAGTCAAACAAGGCTTTGGTGCTTGCTAATGAGCCCTGGTGATGAGGCATTCTGCTGGGGAACCATTCTTCAGGATCCATTAGTGTTTAAAAAAAATCTATATTCATAAGACATATTTAAAAGAAATACAAAACCAGTGTATGGCTTTCTTTACATTCATAGTGCTACTCAGTCTATACCTTCATAGAGTTACTGGCATTGCACATTAGTAGTATTAGAACCTTCTGTGTGTAAAACATCATTACCACATGTGTCCTCCTTGGATGATACAAACGTCAAGTGTTTGTGAGATACAGGGCTTAGCCCCTCAACATTTAGTGTCAACAGGACTTTCGACTTCTGTCATTCCCCAGCAAGCATTTGCATTGGCTACACCAAGCTTCAGTGCATTCTTCAGCAGGTACCCCTGCAGCCTAAAATGTGCCAGTAGCATTCTCTTACAAATATCTTGTTGTACTGGAAGGCCAACAGGTTTTGAGCAGACCTGAAGTGTTTCCTTTACCGAGTTGATGCAGAACAGTAAGTTGATGTGAGGAGTTTTGCTGAAGAAAGCTTGAAAACCAGTGTGAAGGAAGGAGGTGGAGCACACATCAGGATTCACTAAATATAGAAATGATCACCAGAACTGCACATCTTAAATAGATCAAGGAATATGTGTTATGCGTAGGAAATTGATACTGAGGTCAAAAATCAGCTGCAATCTTATTGAATGATGAATTAGGCATCAGGGACCAAATGCTTCTAATTCTATTTCTATTTAATCAGAAGATTTAATCTAAAATGCATGGGCTGTACAGGGAGTGTAGTAAATTAAATAATATAATTCAGAAGGGAATTGGATAAGAATTGTTTGGTCAAAGTTTTCAGGGTTTGGGGAAAAGGAATGGCTATGGGATTAATTGAAAAGCTTATTCAAATCACAGATCCCAGTAAACTGGGCCGTGTCACTTCCATTGCTGACTCTCAGGACTGTAATCACAGGGATAATGCAGATGTTTAAGTCTGTGTTTGCCAAAAGCAAAACCCTTCGATTTAGTGCTGTTTATTATTGTTAAATCACAGCTGATTCATCAGCTTGAAGATGTGGTGGACTCATGGAGTGGCTTTTGTAAGTGATAGTAAGTGATGAGGCAAAATTGGATAACCAGTCCTTTGATTTGTTTTATCATTTGTTCCTTCCCAGTTTGTTTTGCTATCATTTTGGAATCATTCCCCTTTGAACAACTGTTCCTTTACAGATACATAATTTTGTTTTGTGGTGAAATAAAGTGCAGCGACAAGTTACCTGATTTGGTGATAGCTGCATTGGTATTGGTATTGGCTTATGATTGCCATGTGTACCCATATACAATGAAAAACTTTGTATGCTCTCTGGGCAAATCCTGGGCGAGAACATTAGGTGTGCAAAACAGAAAAATAATATTTTTTTAAAGTGCAAAATCCAGTGTTACAGCTACAGAGAAAGTGCAGATAAAAATAAAGTGCAAGAAGTGAAACAAGGTAGGTTGGAAGATTGGGTGTTAATCCTTTACATATGAAAGGTCCTTTTAATAGTCTGATAACATTGGTGAAGAAGCTGTTATTGAGGTCCCCCTCATCTTACTAAACTCCAGTGAGTACAGGTCCAGAGCAGTCAAATGCTATTTATATGTTAACCCAATCATCCCCAGGATCATTCTCATAAACCTCTCCTGGACCGTCTCCAACCCCAGCACATTCCTCCTCAGATTATGGGGCCCAAAATTGCTCACAATACTCCAAATGCACTAACCAGTGCCTTATAAAGACTCAGCATTACATCCCTGCTTTTATATTCTAGTCTTGAAATGAATGGCAACGTTGCAAGTGCCTCCCTTATTACTGATCCAACCTGAAAATGAGCCTTTTGGGAATCTTGCACCAGCACTTCAAAGTCCCTTTACACCTCTGATTTCTGAATTCTGTCCCCATTTAGTAAATAGTCTATGCCTTTATTCCTACCACCAAAGTGCATGACTGCTCACTTTGCTACTCTGTATTCTATCTGCCACTTCTTTGACCAATTTTCCAACCTATCCAAGTCCTTCTGCAGTCTCCCTGCTTCATCTAAATTACCAGCCACTCCAGCTATCTGTGTATCATCCACAAATCTGGGCACAAAGCCATTAGTTCCAACATCAAGGCTTGCTAGTTCTTGCCCCAACCTTCCCCTTCACCTATCTATACTGGCTATCTCTGCTCTATTCTTTCAGTCCAGGTGTAGGGTCTTGACCCAGTGTTGACTGTCCATTTTCCCACTAGATATGCTGCCTGACCCATTCATTTCCACCAACAGCTTGTTTTTTTTCTTGCATGGGAATGTTAATTTATGGCATAATTTGCATAACCATCCAGAAACTTCCTGTGGCTAAAATAGTTTGCCCTTGGATAACTAGGAACATTTTATAGCTAGCATAAGCATAATACCCGTTGACATGTAAAACATTATGAGTCACTTCTATTTTTACTTGGAATTGTACTGGCGTGAAAGTTGTACCTGTAAAATTGCTGCTTGCATATTGATACATCTTACATTCTTTGGCGTTCTATACAATTTCTCCAGCACCATGGTGATTATTTGAACTTCTCTGGGGAACACAGCCTAAGATAAATTGCTTCTGATTTTCTTGCACAGGGGATTACAGTATCTGCCTGCTCCCTTCCCTGATTTGGACAATTGGATTGGGAATTTCCTCAATAATTCACCTGATCAGCTGCAGCAGCTTGGACAGAAGATAAATATTCACTTGTCACTTTCAGCATTCCTGTTATCCCTCTGCTGAACCTCTGTTGCCTGATCAGAAAATAGGAAACTCCTGGTATATTGAGGACACATGGAGAATCACAGAAACAGCCCTTTATACTAAATCAAACTCAATCCAACAATATCAATGCAGCCAAGGAACCTTTTTTTTCCCCAATGGCGTTGGTCATCTCTGGTAGCCCTACGGGGCTGAGGAAGACATGCTTGCACCCCAGAGTAGTTTTGAATTTTTAGATGTCTAAAATCTTACTCAGTGGGTGTAGATGTTCCGAATAGGCTAATATTTTATCATGTATATTTTACCACTGTAAAAGGATGACGATAAGGGGCTTACCTCCTTAAATACATGGTCATGTTATTAATTGTTCACTGAATTACCATCTCCCACTAACCCGGTCACTCTGTCCCTTCCTCTGTACCCATATCTCCCACCCCTCCCCTCTCCTAGTTCCACCATTTCCCTTTGACCCCCTGCTTTCCCCTCCACCTGTCCCTCCGGCTTTACATTTCACTCCTCTTCTTTGCATATCGCATACACTTTTGTCTCCTTTTCACCTCTATCCTTTGTCCATATCTCCAACTATCTGCCAATCACCCCCCTCCCCTGTATCCACCTCTCACTTACCAGGCTTTGCCCACCACACCTTTCTATTCCAGCATCCTATCCCATATTCCATCAGTCTGAAGAAGGGTGTATGGAATAAGCTGCCAGAGGATGTTGAGGCTGGGACTATTCCAACATTTAAGAAACAGTTAGACATGTACATGGATTGGACAGGTTTGGAGGGATATGGACCAAATGTGGGCAGGTGGGACTAGTGTAGCTGGGACATGTTGTCCTAACCCTAACGCTGTGGATGTGTGATAAGGATGTCTTTGGTTGTTTAAAGTTTGACATCAATCACGCAATTCACGTTAAACTTGGACAAATAAGTATTTCCAGAAAATGGTGAGAGTAAGTGAAGGGGCCCAGACTTGATTTCCAAAATATGCATGATGTGGAAATGATTGTAGCACAGGGAGTTACAGTGAATGTGACAAAAAAGATCACAAGTAAAATTCTGATGAATTGTGAATGAAATGACCAATTGACATTCAGGGAAAAAACAATGGAGATTTTGATCACAGCAATATAGTTTCAGATATCAGTGAGAGTGGGAGTCCCATGATCAGGTTAAATATTTGATTGTACCTGTGTAAATAATGTTCTTCTATTTTTTTCATTTTTTTTACATCAGTTTAGAGTTTTTGTAATTTCTTTGCAAACGGGTGACTACGGCTTTAAGGCTGCTATCTTGTCAAGTATAACTGTTGATGCTTAGTGGACCAGCCTGGAGAATCTGTGGAACAAACACTCATGCTGTGTTGGAGCTCCTGGTGTGTGAGTCTTTTCAGTTCCTCACACACAAGGTTGAACAACAAATGCAGGCCTTACATGCAGTATTTACACACTGTCACAGGTGGCAAGGCTTGTGCATGGTGTACTTTTTGTTTTATTGCAGAGGCATTGACTGAAGAGGAAATGAATCTTAAAAATGAAATCAATCTCTATTCATTTGGAAACAATTGCATTCATATCAATTCTAAATCTGAGTGTGGTTTTCTGTATCCCCTTGGGTGATATGTTCTCACTAATAATTCAACATGTATCTTCAGGTCTTTACCATATAACCTTTCAATTATATTTTATGATGAAACTGAACTGATAAAAGTATAGAAACTTGTCATGGAATAACCAAAGACTCCATTTTTATTTTCTTTGTTTAATGCACTGAATACTACCAAAACAACTTTAAAGTAATCTCAATGTTAATTTTTATACTGCAGCCTTGCGACTAACCTTGTGCTTGTTCAGCAAAATCTACAGGGTCTATTTATATTAAAAATGACTAAAGTTTTGAACCAGTGAGATGCCTTTTGGGCATCACTGCTGCAGACTTTTATTAGTGTGTTGCATTAGAGTTTGGGGACAAAATATGATTTACAATGCTTTACCATAAAAATGCAAATCCATTAGCATTTAATCTTCTACTGGATAATGCTGTTTATTGTGCAACCTAAATGCCAATGGTATTAGATCACTATAAATGGCTTTGTGCTGATTGGCATCGAAGCAAATCTATCAGCTTTGTTCTTATTTTGCAGTTTTATAATCTTTTAAAAATCTATGATGGACAGTCTATTTAAGTCAATAAATGATTAAAACCTACTTTTCGTTAAATACACGTTTGCACAATTGCTTTCCTGTTCTTTATATTTTAGAGAATTGAAATTACCTCAAATAAAAGAGCCATCCATCAATGTCATAGAAAAGCCTATGAGAAAAATTCCAATGTTATTGACTTCTCCCCACAGCATTGCAGATCTGCCCCCTTCACTCTAGTTTAAAGCCATATTTAAGATTACAAAATATATAGAAGGTTCCTCTTAAGGACAAACACCTCCAGACTGATTAACATGTGATGGAAATAGAATCTATCTCCTTCTTCCTCTTCCCCTCCATTTGAATGGGTGTAGAATGAGGGGAATACCATTTTCTTTTTGTATATTTTCCCAGCTATGTGGTGTGTAATCATGTCTTTCTATTTCCAGTTTTAAAATCGTAATAGAATTCTGCCAAGTATCACCTTGTGTCCCATTCAATCCCATTATGTAGAATTTGTGAATTAGGAATAACATTTAAATACCAAACTACACATCAAATTTAAAGTGCTTTCTAATTGCTCATGCCGTTAACAAACAGCATGTGGATATATTGTCACTTTTGTAACCAGTTGCACACCAGGATAATGGCACATTATGAAATTAAATCTTCATTTAACTGATAATGCCTCATAAACATTAATAACTATGATATGATTTGTGACTAGCTTAATTTTAGTTAAGTTGCAGAATCAATAAGCGAACTGAGACACAGAAATTATTAATTGCTTATTTCATTTGAAGTCCTTGGCTATGAAAGCGTTGTGCTCAACTGCTGGAATAACACAACAGGCAGTCAAGAAGCAATTTTTTAATTAATAAAATGCATTTACTGGTGTTAGTTTTCTAGATTGGGGATACAGGCTGTGCTGATTTTTCTCATCCAACATACTGTCACCAGGATTCATGATGTGTGTTCCAAAGGCCTTAAGACCAGTAGATGTTAACTTTGCTTACCGACGGTGAAATGGATGCCGCTGGAGACAGAGATGGGAGACTTTTATGTACAAAATAAAGGTAGATATTAACAAATTGAGTAATGGATCAATTTTTAAATGTCCTACTTCGCAAAATCAAAGAATAGAATTTTGTGGATAGGCAAATGGGAGGAATGGACAAATGACGAATAAATTCTACTGTGCAGGAAGGAACTGCAGAATCTTGGTTAAACCGAAGATAGACACAAAAAGCTGGAGTAACTCAACGGGTCAGACAGCATCTCTGGAGAAAAGGAATAGGTGACGTTTTGGGTCGAGACCCTTCTACTGCATTTACATCAGAGCAATAGACTATTTGGCTCATTTGCTTTATTCTGATGGTTGTACCCTTGTGATTATTGATTATTGGTTATTAAAGTTTTTTTTACCCTTATCACACACAGCTGTCCTCATCAAAGGTGGCACAGCGGTAGAGTTGCTGCCTTACAGCGTCAGAGACCCAGGTTCGATCCTAACTACGGGTGCTGTTTGTACGGAGTTTGCATGTTCTCCCCGTGACCTGCTTGGGTTTTCTCTGGGATCTCCAGTTTCCTCCCACACTCCAGCTTGGTATAATTGTAAATTGTCCCTAGTGTGTGACTAGGATAGTGTTAATATGTCGGGATCGCTGGTCGGCGTGGACTCGGTGGGTCGAATGGCCTGTTTGTGCTGTATCTCTAAATTAAACTAATCTAAACTAAACTAAACAGACCTTTTTCATTCTCCTCCTTCTTTCTCTTTCATCACAGTTTGCTTTAACTCTGATATTTCCCATTTCTGGTGAAATCTTTGTTTCTCTTACCATGGATGCTGCCCGACTTGCTGAGTATTTCTAATATTTTCTATCTCACTTCTCATCCTGATTCATTTTCTCAAACTGGCTCAGTATCACCTCAACTTCCTTCTCCCTAGGACAAGTATCAAGAACTTTCTTAATTAGTACACTTCTATTTCAGGTCCTCAATGTGCAAGTGGTTTTTAAATTCACATCACTTTCCGCATGAAGAAATTCCACTTAAATTTTTCATTGTATTTGTTAATAGCTATCTTTTAATCTGTACTGCAAAAGTTTGGATCAAATTATTTTGTAGTCTGGATATTCTTCTTATCGAGTCCACACACAAGATTAGAAGTTGTTCAGCCAGAGCTGAGCACACTTCCTGGCATCAGCATACAATGATGTCTGTCTTGCGCTTCTTGTGCTTCTTGTACGTGGTGGTGGAAAGATTGGTGAAAACAGGGCCGCGACGTGAACGCTCTTTCCTTGACCCCAGTCTGGATATAAGAAATGTAATTTATTTCCAAGTATAGTTTAATCGAGACATCGAGTTTAACATTAGCACTATGTTTTTATATTGGATAGAATTGCAGTGAATGTGGTCCACTACCCCACAGTGCTTTTCTGTTCACCTGCAGATGAACTAACTCTCCACACAAGGCTGCATCCGAATAGGTGGATTATACTAAGCCTGGCAATCATGCTGTCAAGGCCCTGATAACCTGAGATTTTTTTAATCAACTATTGAAGTAGTCTTAAAAGTATTAAATTCAACTGAAAACATCCTAAAGTGCAAGAATTGAAAAAAATCACACTATGATAACGTTAATAAACTATTTACTTCCAGTTAACTTTATATTCAATCTCAAGTTAATGGTGTTACACTACACTATACTAATAAAGCCCCATGCCAGGAGCTTCACCTCAAACATACCTCCCATGGTCAGTACAGAGCTATGGTATTTACTGCACGGAAGTATATTTCAATACAAAGGATAGACACAAAATGCTAGAGTAACTCAACAGGTCAGGCATCATCTCTGGAGAAAATAGTTAGGTAACGTTTCGAGTCAAGACCCTTCTTCAGTCAGATTGTTTGGGGAGGGGGTCTGGAAGCAAGAAAAACAGAGGAAATTGGTGCCAGCAGCAGATGACCTCAGGCATGGAGGTTCCCTGAGAAGCTGATTGTTGGCTAGGGACGGGTATGATCCCAAGAGTGATATATCTTTGCAAACTGTGGAACTTGTTAACCAACTTTTAGTGGGGTCCAAGGGAGTGGGGCAGGGAAGAGGGAGGGTAGGAGTGAGAGAAGAGAGCAGTCTTTGTAGAAGTTACCTCTTCTCCCCTCTCACATCGGGCAAAAGGTATGGAAGTGTGAAAACGCACACCTCCACATGCAGGGACAGTTTCTTCCCAGCTGTTATCAGGCAACTGAACCATCCTTTCACAACTAGAGAGCAGTCCTGAATTACTATCAACCTCATTGGAGACCCTCGGACCATCTATGATCAGATTTTACTGCCTTAATCTTGCACTATATGTTATTCTTGTTATTCCCTTTGTCATGTATTAGTACACTGTGAATGGCTCAATTATTGTAAACAAGAGACTCACATGACATGCAATCCAAGATCATCTTTAATCGATATGCAGACTATAGCAGTACAGTAGATTGTTAGTTGTCAGAGCATCCTGACTGCTACCAGAACTGAAGCAGTGTAGGAAGTGGGTGTTAATATAAATTATACAGTAAGGTGGGGTTAGTGATGCTAACCTATATATGATTGGTTGTCATGCATAAACCAATCTACATCCTTCCCCCTAAAGAGTGAGTATAGTGAGCACTCATGCCATTAGAGTTAAGCAAATTCGCCATATCTATCAGGCGGTCTACTAATACGGCCCGAACGCGTACAGACCAAACCCTCTCCTCCTTCACCGGAAAGAATAGAGGGAGGGGGTGAACCCGGAAGCGAGAAAGCCGCGGGAAAGACATGTGGTGGACGACAGGGAGAGCATGCAGGAGGAGTAATCCCGTGGTTAGCCACAGCCGCTGGTCGTGGAGGAGTGTGGGACATGCGGGGATCGGTAGAAGGTACGGCATCAAACGGCTGGAACTGAAGCGGTGGAGCCTAGGGTCCGGCCGGTGGCGGATGGGGTTCCCGCATGGCAAGCAAATGTTGGCGACTTCAAGTCAAAGAATGTCAGGGTTGATGCACTGGTCAGCTTCGATTTTAAAGCGTCGAATGCTTTTTGGTGTTGCTGGAACCAGGACCAAGCAGTGTCCTTTCTAGTCAGTTATCGCAGAGGCGAGCTCAGTTCACTGAGGTTTGGTATGAATTTGCCAAGATACTTCACCATACCCAGGAATCGCTGCAGGCCGAGCACGTCGATGGGGGCAGGCATCTCCGTGATGGCAGCAGCTTTCTTCGGATCAGGCTTGAGGCCGTCGGGAGTGAATACGTGCCCGATGTAGGTGACCTCTGAAACCCTGAACTTGCACTTGTTAGGGTTGAGCTTGAGGTTGATCTGACGTGCCATTAGAGTTAAGCAAATTCGCCATAGGTTGTGGTCGTGCTCCGGCGCATCTTTGCCATACACCAGGATATCGTCAACAATGATGGCACACGGTAGGCCCAGGAACAGCTGCTCCATGTTCCTCTGGAAGACCTGACTAGCGGAGTTGATTCCGAATGGCATTCTCAGAAGCTTGAATCTGCCAAACGGGGTGGCAAATGTGGTGAGGTTTGATGACTCGTTGTCCAGCGGTATCTGCCAGAAAGAGCTCTTTGCATCGAGGACGGAAAAGACAGTGGCCTGTCCGATCTGTGCCGCAACGTCCTCGACTGTCCTCATGGGATAGTGGGGGCGCCTAATGGCAGAGTTCAAGTCTTTCGGATTGATGCACACGCGGATTTCCTTTTTATCCTTCTTGAGAGTAGCAACCATGGTGGACACCCAATCAGTGGGCTCACTGACCTCTTCAAGCACGCCCAAGGAGACCATGTTTCTTAACTGGGATTCAACCCTGTCCTTCATGGCATGTGACACACGGTGTGGTGCACGAATGACAGGTACCACGTTGAGGTCGGTAGATATCTTGTAGGTCACAGGCAGCTTGCCTAGTTTGTCATCGAACAGATCAGGGTATTCTTTTATCAGGTCCATTGATATCAGTAGCTTGTGGACCGTTTTGTCAAAGGAAATCCTGGCAAGCATGGTTGCCCAACAGGGTCACAGAGTTAGAGTTCAAAACATAGAAGGTCAGATCCCTTGTGGGTTTTTTCAGCACGCATTTAAAAGTGGTCCTTCCCAGTGGAACCAGCACTTCCCCTCCTTAAGCATGCAAAGTGGAGCTGTCCATAATCAGGAGCTTGTTATTTCTTATCTTGTTGTAGAGGTTTATAGACATTACATTCACTTTTGCACCTGTATCTAATTTAGCCTTGAAGCTGAAATTGTTGACAGTAATCAGAACTGTAGTGTCGTGAATGTTGCCAGCTGCGTGCAGGAGTGAATACACGGTTGACTCCCATTGCGAATTAATTGGACTGTTCTCGGGGGTAGTGTCGAGCTGGTATTGGGAATTGGAGGTGTTTTCGTCTTGCTGCAACATGTGCAGATTAGGATTCGAACTGAAAGATGTCTTCCCACGGGCATGACAGGCGGCAGCGAAATGGTTCATTTTCTTACAATAGTTGCAGGCCATTCCATAAGCTGGACATGGCAATTGCTTGTTATGCAGATAATTGCAATTGGGGCATCTTTTGGGAGGCTCATTATTAGATGCCGGGTTGGCCTGGGTCATAAATCTTCTGTTTTCTGTCTGTGCTCGCGGTCTAGTGAATCCAGTCAGATTGATGGATTTGGTTTCGGTTTCACGCTGACTGTTTAATGGGTTAATAAACTCTGCCATGCGACAGGCATGCGCAGCCTCATCTAATGTTAAATCAGGTTTACGCAGAAGCTCAGGTCTGAGCTTTTGATCATTCATCCCTGTCACTAGAATCTCTTGTTAGCTGGTCAGTCATATTTTCAAAGCGGCACCTTTGGGCCATATATTTCAAATCTGAGATAAACTTCTCAACGGGTTCATCTGGAAGCTGTCGCCTAGCAAAGAATCTTGCTCTTTCCAGAATGTGATTAGAGGGCAGGTCGCAGATCTCACTAAATTTACTTAACAAAACATTGGGATCGTCAGCAGATTCTGCTGGTGTAACTACCTGATTGTTGACGCCAAGGACTGCCGGAGTGTATCGGAATGTCCTGGCTCATCTCATAGCATCTGGACCTGCGAGGTTAAGTAGAAGGGAAGCTTTGACAGCGTCTGGTTCATTTCGGTGCACAATGTTCATGTAGTGTCGATAATCAATCTCAAAAGTTGCCTAACGCTCACCGATGTCTGAATCGAAGATAAGCTGTGCAGGCTTTCGGCAAGATGAAGCCATCTCAAAACGGAAATAAACACTCGCAAAATAAAATGAAAACCGATATACAGGAGGAGTGGGTTAACCCAAACTTGACACCATGTAAACAAGAGACTTACATGACATGCAATCCAAGATCATCTTTAATCGATATGCAGACTATAGCAGTACAGTAGATTGTTAGTTGTCAGAGCATCCTGACTGCTACCAGAACTGAGCAGTGTAGGAAGTGGGTGTTAATATAAATGATACAGTAAGGTGGGGTTAGTGATGCTAACCTATATATGATTGGTTGTCATGCATAAACCAATCCACAATTATAATCATGTATTGTCTTTCCACTGACTGATTAGCATGCAACACAAGCTTTTCACTCTACCTCGGTATACGTGACAATAAATTAAATTCAACTCCGATTAGAGAATTTAACATTCATACCGCTGGGTTGTGAGCTACCCAAGCGAAACATGAGATGCTGTTCCTCCAATTTGCATGTGGCCTCGCTTTGGTAATGGAGGAGGCCCAGGACAGAAAGGTCAGTATAGGAGTGGGAAGGGGGTTAAAATGGCTAGCAACCGGAAGATCCAGTAGGCCTTGACGGACTGAGCATAAAGGACCTGTCCCACTTTGGCGTCATTTGCGCGTCACGCAGATGGCGCGCAAAAATGTTGTACATCCTGAAATCCTGGGGCGCCACGCGCGACCGCGCGTCACTGGCTACGTCACCACGCACCATGCGCGTGTGACGCGTAAATGATGTCGCGTAAATTACGCGCAAATGACGCCCAAGTGGGACAGGCCCTTAAGTGTTCAGCGAAATGGTTGCCGAGTCTATGCTTTGTCTCGGCAAATGTACAGGAGTATAATTCAATGCATTTGGTTTATTTCCTTGTTTCAGCAATCTTAAACCAGGTGTGACAACATAGTGGCTGTGGAAGTAGAGACAGACTGGCACAAAGCTGGGGAGCTAGATGAAAAATGCACCAAACGCCTCAATGCAACATATCAGTGGACCAGGGCTGGAATCAATGTTCATGCTGGAGGAGGAGAAGCAAATCAGTTGTGTGGCATCTGACGTCCATTTGGCCACTGATCCCTGGTCACCGAGCACTGTGTTTCAAAGCACAAGTGTGCAAGTCAGGGATGATCTGCCCCACAATGAGGATTAAGCCGATGATTCTCTACAGCATCACCAGTCGATGTAAAAGCCCTGTCCCACTTTCCCGAGTTACTCACGAACTCTCCCGAGTTTTCCCCTTGATTCGAACTCGGAGAATTAGGGTAATAACCATCCGTAGGTACTCGGGGCTATTTTTTTTACTCGTGGACATTTTTCAACATGTTGAAATAATGTCCCGACTTACCTGATGCCCCGAGTTCCTACGGCTGGCATTACGAGCCACTACGAAACATCTACGGACTCCTATGGGCTCCTACGAGCTCGCTACCGACATTACCCGACATTCCCTGACATTTGGAAGAGTGGGCTGAAAGATGGCAGATGGAGTTTAATGCTGATAAATGTGAGGTACTACATCTTGGCAGGACAAATCAAAATAGGACGTACATGGTAAACGGTAGAGAATTGAGGAATGCAGTTGAACAGAGGGATCTAGGAATAACTGTGCATAGTTCCCTGAAGGTGGAATCTCATGTAGATAGGGTGGTAAAGAAAGCTTTTGGGGTGCTGGCCTTTATAAATCAGAGCATTGAATATAGAAGTTGGGATGTAATGTTAAAATTGTACAAGGCAATGGTGAGGCCAATTCTGGAGTATGGAGTACAATTTTGGTCGCCTAATTATAGGAAGGATGTCAACAAAATAGAGAGAGTACAGAGGAGATTTACTAGAATGTTGCCTGGGTTTCAGCAACTAAGTTACAGAGAAAGGTTGAACAAGTTAGGTCTTTATTCTTTGGAGCGCAGAAGGTTAAGAGGGGACTTGATAGAGGTCTTTAAAATTATGAGCGGGTTAGACAGAGTTGACGTGGATAAGCTTTTTCCATTGAGAGTAGGGAAGATTCAAACAAGGGGACATGACTTGAGAATTAAGGGACAGAAGTTTAGGGGTAACATTAGGGGGAACTTCTTTACTCAGAGAGTGGTAGCTGTGTGGAATGAGCTTCCAGTGGAAGTGGTGGAGGCTGGTTCGATTTTATCCTTTAAAAATAGATTGGATGGGTATATGGACGGGAAAGGAATGGAGGGTTATGGTCTGAGTGCAGGTAGATGGGACTAGGGGGAAGTATTTATTTTTAAAACAATTTTTAAAAAATGTTCGGCACGGACTTGAAGGGCCGAGATGGCCTGTTTCCGTGCTGTAATGGTTATATGGTTACCCGACATTTGTAAGTAAATCAGCCAGATCCATTTGCCTCAGAAGAAGCAATCTGTTTACTTGCATTCATCAGTGGGGTTAACAACATTAATACTTTTCATAGACACAAAATGCTGGAGCAACTCAGCAGGACAGGCAGCATCTCTGGAGAGAAGGAATGGGTGACCCGAAACATCACACATTCCTTTGGTTTAAACCAGCATTCTGCAGATCTTTTCTACTCAATACTTTTCATATTTTGCATGCAACTTCTTCTACTTGTTGAATACCAGTGAGTTCCTCTGCAATCTCTGCTTCCCACAAATGAACCTCATCTCTCATGGTCTCCCTCATGGTGGCATTCTGCTCACTGTACTAAGAGCGTGGAAAACATTTTGAATTGATATTCATCAGCAAGGTTAATCATATTTAAGGAAATTATACTGTCCCAATGTTTTATTCTGTCCTGCAATTATGAATTTGGCCCACATCTGTCTCAAACTATTACTGGCTGTGCCAAAGATTAATATTATTAATGGTTTGTACAACTATTAAAGGACAAGACAAAAATAACCATTAATTTTGAAACTGACATTGTAATCTGTTTGTAGATACACAGGAATTCTTACTGGTCTTCTCTAAGCCAGAATTATTTGTCCAGGAAATAATGATGATTTTCTTTCTTCCAAAGATGTATCTGCAAATGTATTCCAATAGTGCGGAAGTTGACGTTAATCCCATTAATAATGAAGATTGGCCTTGTGGTACTCTTTTGCACTGTCTTTAGGGCAAGATGTTTTCTTTTGCTTTGCTCATGTTTAGACCTGAATCAATCTGAGGCTACCTATAGTCAACTATACACAGAATAACCTTATCTTTTAGACAATAGACAATAGACAATAGGTGCAAGAGTAGGCCATTCGGCCCTTCAAGCCAGCACCGCCATTCAATGTGATCATGGCTGATCATCCACAAGCAGTACCCCGTTCCTGCCTTCTCCCCATATGCCCTGACAGCTATCTTTAAGAGCCCTATCTAACTCTCTCTTGAAAGTATTCAGAGAACCGGCCTCCACCGCCTTCTGAGGCGGAGAATTCCACAGACTCACAACTCTGTGTGTGAAAAAGTGTTTCCTCATCTCCGTTTTAAATGGCTTACCCTTATTCTTAAACTGTGGCCCCTGGTTCTGGACTCCCCCAACATCGGGAACATGTTTTCTGTGTCTAGTGTGTCTAAGCTCTTAATAATCTTATATGTTTCAATAAGTTTCCCTCTCATCCTTCTCAATTCCAGAGTATACAAGCCCAGCCGCTGCATTCTCTCAGCATATGACAGTCCCGCAATCCCGGGACTTAACCTTGTTAACCTACGCTGCACTCCCTCAATAGCAAGAATGTCCTTCCTCAAATTAGGGGACCAAAACTGCACACAATACTCCAGGTGTGGTCTCACTAGGCCCCTGTAGAACTGCAGAAGGACCTCTTTGCTCCTATACTCAACTCCTCTTGTTATGAAGGCCAACATGCCATTCGCTTTCTTCACTGCCTGCTGTACCTGCATGCTTACTTTCATTGACTGATGAACAAGGACCCCCCAGATCCCGTTGTACTTCTCCTTTTCCCAACTTGACACCATTTAGATAATAATCTGCCTTCCTGTTTTTGCTACCAAAGTGGATAACCTCACATTTATCCACATTAAACTGCATCTGCCATGCATCTGCCCACTTACCGAACCTGTCCATGTCACCCTACATTCTCATAGCATCCTCCTCACAGTTCACACTGCCACCCAGCTTTGTGTCATGTGCAAATTTGCTAATGTTACTTTGAATCCCTTCTTCTAAATCATTGATGTATATTGTAAATAGCTGTGGTCCCAGCACCGAGCTTTGCGGTACCCCATTAATCACTGCCTGCCATTGTGAAAGGGACCTGTTTATCCCTACTCTTTGTTTCCTGTCTGCCAACCAATTTTCTATCCATGTCAGCACTCTACCCCCAATACCATGTGCCCTAAATTTGCCCACTAATTTTCTATGCAGGACCTTATCAAATGCTTTCTGAAAGTCCAGGTACACTACATCCACTGGCTCTCCCTTGTCCATTTTCCTAGTTACATCTTCAAAAAATTCCAGAAGATTAGTCAAGCATGATTTTCCCTTCGTAAATCCATGCTGACTCAGACCTGTTACTGCTATCCAAATATGCCGCTATGTCATCTTTTATGATTGACTCCAGCATCTTCCCCACCACCAATGTCAGGCTAACTGGTCTATAATTCCCTGTTTCCTCTCTCCTGCCTTTCTTAAAAAGTGGGATAACATTAGCTACCCTCCAAACCACAGGAACTGACCCTGAATCTATAGAACATTGGAAAATGATCACCAATGCATCCATGATTTCTAGAGCCACTTCCTTAAGTACCCTGGGATGCAGACTATCAGGCCCTGGGGATTTATCAGCCTTCAGTCCCATCAGTCTACACAACACCATTTCCTGCCTAATGTGGATTTCCTTCATTTCCTCCATCACCCCAGATACTCTGGCCACTAGTATATCAGGAAGATTGTTTGTATCCTCCTTAGTGAAGACGGATCCAAAGTACTTGTTCAACTCATCTGCCATTTCCTAGTTCCCCATAATAAATTCACCTTTTTCAGTCTTCAAGGGTCCAACTTTGGTCTTAACTATTTTTTTCCTCTTCACATACCTAAAGAAGTTTTAACTATCCTTCTTTATATTCTTGGCTAGCTTAACTTCGTACCTCATCTTTTCTCCCCATATTGCCTTTTTAGTTATCTTCTGTTGCTCTTTAAACATTACCCAATCCTCTTGCCTCCTGCTCATGTTTGCTATTTTGTACTTCTCTTTTATTTTTATACTGTCCCTGACTTCCCTTGTCAGCCACGGTCACCACTTACTCCCTTGGAATCTTTCTCCCTCCTAGGAATGAACTGATCCTGCACCTTCTGTATTATTCCCAGAAATACCTGCTATTGTTGTTCCACTGTCATCCATGTTAGGGTATCTTTCCAGTCAACTTTGGCCAGCTCCTCCCTCATGGCTCCATAGTCCCCTTTGTTCAACTGTAACACTGACACCTCCGATTTACCCGTCTGCCTCTCGAATTGTAGATTAAAACTTACCATATTATGGTCACTACCTCCTAATGGCTCCTTAACCTCAAGTTCCCTTATCAAATCCGGTTTGTTAGATCCAGAATTGCCTTCTCCCTTGTAGGCTCCAATACAAGCTGCTCTAAGAATCCATCACGGAGGCATTCCACAAACACCCTTTCTTGGGGTCCAGTACCAACCTGATTTTCCCAGTCTACCTGCATGTTGAAATCTCCCATAACAACCGTAGCATTACCTTTACGACATGCCAATTTTAACTCTTGATTTAACTTGCACCCTATATCCAGGCTACTGTTTGGGGGCCTGTAGTTAAGTCCCATTAGGGTATTTTTACCCTTACAATTCCTTAGTTCTATCCATGCTGACTCCATATCTCCTGTTTCAATGTCACCCCTTGCAAGGGACTGAATCTCATTCCTCATCAACAGAGCTACCCACCCCCTCTGCTCACCTGTCTGTCTTTTCGATAGGAGGTATACCCTTGAATATTCAGTTCCCAGCCGTGGCCCTCTTGCAGCCATGTCTCTGTAATTCCCACAACATCATACCTGCCAATTTCTAACTGTTTTGTTATTTTATTTATGTTCACTAATAACTGATTATATGTTTTATTATATTGATCCTTGATACTTCACATGAGGAAATCATCATTCAGGGCTTTATTTACTACTAATTTAATATTCTAATACTTTTTTAAAATACAGAAAATGGGCAGTACAGTAGCACAGCTGATAGAGATGCTGCCTCACTGCGTCAGAGATCCGGGGTTTGATCCTGACCTCGGGTGCTGTCTGCGTGGAATTTGCGCATTCTCCATGTGACTGTGTGGGTTTCCTTCAGGTGCTCCAGTTTCCTCCCACATCCCAAAGATGTGCAGGCATTCTAGATTAAGTGGCCTCTGCTAAGTGCCCCTAATGTGAAGGGATAACATCAAACTAGTGTGGATGGGTGATTGATGTTGGCAGTGTCAGGGGCCGAAAGGCCTGTTTCCTTGCTGTATCTCTAAAACCAAAATGAAACAGAACTAAAAGAAATACCAAAAACGTTTAGGAGATATCATAATCTGACAAAGGTCAAAAGAAAGCATGGATTCAGATGAGATAATTCAGCACATCAATTCAGTTTCTCCTTCAGTATTTTAAAGAGAAGAGTCAGTGATTCTGTTTGATGGGGCTTGGGACCCAACAGCCCTGCCTCTCCACATTCCAGTTTCGATGATCCACACAGTGGTTCATCGTTCAAACCGTGGGAATGTGGCTTTGCCTCGGAGGACTCTACCAAATGCCTTTAATCTATTTAGCGAAAGTCCTGAAATATTCTCTCTGTTTCCTTGAGGCAAATCTCTGGAATATCAATGTAAGCTGACATCCTACATTATTCATACCTGATCAGGTTGTAACTCTTGGCTTGACACATCTGTCATCCAAGCAATTCAAGGACATGTTCTACACAGCACTGAATCAGCTTTTCCCTCCCCATAAAACAAGGGAAATAATTGGACAAGGAAATGCACAGGAGTGTACAGAGATCGAGCTAATATTGGCTTGGTTGTAAAATATCATCCCAAAAGAATTGAAGAGAATTTTTAATGTGGCTTTAAAGTCACAGCAATGAAATGAAACAATGACATCAAAAGTCAATGTCTGAGCAACATGTTTTAAAGTTGAAAAACCTCTTGCCAGTCATTACCTGCCCTCATAATTAATGTATGAATAGTATTTAAATTCTCAGCAGAAATGCAATCCAATTTCCTCACACAATACTTCATTTTCTATTTATCGTGTTGAAATTTATGACTAAAACGAAAATGCTTAGTGACAAGAGATCTTTTTGCCCTGCAAACCTCTTTCAGTGTTCATTTAGAACTTTTGTGATCTGACCATCCACTTCCTTCTATTCATAATCTTAAAATCTTTGGATACCAATCATACTATGAATTTAAGATGTAAAATTATCTATCATTTTTTTTTGGTTTTGGTGCAATATCTTAACCCGTTAACCTTGATAATTTTCGGGCGATTTTGTACTGCATTCCTTCCCAGGCCACTGAATTATTTTCAGCGTGAGGTGCACAGATGCTGTTCTGTGCATACTGACTCTTAATGTGGCCAATTACAACTTTCTGCAATTAAATTACTTCCTTTTATGTTGTTGAGTTCAATAATTGAAATGTATAGCAGTCATATAACTGAAATCTAGCATTCATTACCTTAGTAGGGGAATTAAAAAATAGAAGTCACTTGTATAAGGAGAGAGGGGAAAGATTTAATGGGAACCTGAGGGGCAACCTTTTCACTCAGAGGGAGGTGGGCATTTGGAATGAGCTGCCAGAGGAAATGCAGATGCTATAACAAGATTTAAAAGACACTTGGACAGTACTTGGATAGGAAAGGTTTAGAAGGTTATGGGCCAAACGCGGGCACATTGGACTGGCCTAAACGGGGACATCTTGGTTGTCATGGACAAGTTGGGCCAAAGGCCTGTTTCCATGCTATATGACTCTACGATTTTATTTGCTTACTTTTTGTAGTTGACAACAATTTAGTAATCTCACAGCGGCACAGAAGCAGGCCCATTGGTCCAACCTGCCAACCATTGCACTTATCCATACTAATTCCTTTTAACCTAATTTCATCTGTGGTTTCTATGTTTTGATGCTTAAAATGCTTATCTAGATATTTCTTAAGTGTAGTGAGAGTATCTGCCTCCATCACCTCCTCAGGCAGCATGAGCCAGAATACAAATAACTGTGTGTGAAGAGAAATCCTTCTCAGATTCCCTCTAAATCTCTCAACTCTCACCTTTAGCCAATACTCTTTTGTTGTAGACACCCTCACCATGGGAAAAACATTTTTTACTCTCTATCCTGCCTACCCCCCTCATAATTATGTTTGTCTGTCCGATCATTCCTCAGCTTCCTTCACTCCAGATAAAACAAACGTAGTTTATACAATTGTGCTGTAAGCTGAAATGTTTCAATCCAGACAGCATCCTGGCAAATGTCTTCTTTAGTTTAGTTTAGTTTGTCTCATTTTAGTTTAGTTTAGTATTGTCTCATATAGATACATAGAAAATAGGTGCAGGAGTATGCCATTCGGCCCTTCGAGCCTGCACCGCCATTCAATATGATCATGGCTGATCATCCAACTCAGTATCCCGTACCTGCCTTCTCTCCATACCCCCTGATCCCCTTAGCCACAAGGACCACATCTAACTCCCTCTTAAATATAGCCAATGAACTGGCCTCAACTACCCTCTGTGGCAGAGAGTTCCAGAGATTCACCACTCTCTGTGTGAAAAAGTTTTTCCTCATCTCGGTCTTAAAGGATTTCCCCCTTATCCTTAAGCTGTGGCCCCTTGTCCTGGACTTCCCCAACATCGGGAACAATCTTCCTGCATCTAGCCTGTCCAACCCCATAAGAATTTTGTACGTTTCTATAAGATCCCCTCTCAATCTCCTAAATTCTAGCGAGTATAAGCCAAGTCTATCCAGTCTTTCTTCATATGAAAGTCCTGACGTCCCAGGAATCAGTCTGGTGAACCTTCTCTGCACTCCCTCTATATACCAAGGTACAGTGAACAACATTTTTTTTTGCGTGGTATCCAGTCAGCGGAAAGACTATACATGATTACAAACACATCGTCCACAGTGTGCAGATACAGGATAAAGGGAATAACATTTAGTGCAAGATAAAGTCCAGTAAAATCCCATTAAAGATAGTCCAAGGGTCTCCAATGAGTTAAATTATAGGTCAGGACAGATGTTCTTCCCTGAAAGGGATCAAATACATTTTATAGGATATTCATGTAAATCCTTTCCTAAATATCAAGATTTCTACTTTTCCTAACTGTTCACCATTCAGTTAATAATTACCTTCTCATTTTGGATCCAAAATGGATAACCTTGAAGATATCTACACTGAAATCTAGCCACCACATTTCGCCTTTGTAATTGATCGAACAATGTCATTGTAATTTTATACTTCTGTTTATCTATCTTAATTACCACCATCAATTAATTTAAAAGTATGGTTTGCTTTTGTGATATCTAAATCCATTTACAAATTAAATTAATAACTGGGGATTAAACATTGAATATTTTGGGGCATCTCTTCCAATTTTAGAATATATCTATTCTCGCCACACTTTGTCTTCTTGCACCTAACCAATCCTCTAAACAAATCACCAACTCATCTTTAATTTGATGAATCTTCTTATGTTAACGGCCTACTCTCTGGAAAATCACCGAATGTCTTTTGAAATTCCATACAAATTAAATCTGCAGATATTCCTGTTTCCGTTACTTCAAATGTGCCCTCAAAATGTTCAGTAAAGTTCACTACCATTTACAAACACACAGTTCAACCTTCTCTTTAAGCTTCATCAGTTTTTCTTATTTTCAGATATCAAAAAATTAAAACAACAGATGCTAACCTAAAAGATCTATCATTTCTCAGTTTTCTCAATAAAGGAGAGACATTTTCAATGTTCTAATATAAAAGGAGAATTCTCGAATTCAAATGCTATGCAAATGCAAACACATTGCTTGCATTTATTTCATGAGGACTAGAATACAAAAACACAGATGCAATGCTGAGGCTCTATAAGCCACAAATGGAATATTGTGAGCAATTTTGAGCCCCATATCTGAGGGATGTGCTGACTGGAGAGGGTCCAGAAGAGGTTTACGAGAATGATCCCAGGAATTAGTGGGTTAACATATGATGAGAGTTTGACGGTACTGGGCCTGTACTCGCTGGAGTTTAGAAGAATGAGAGAGGATCTCATTGAAACCTATAGTATAGTGAAAGGCTTGGATAGAATGGACGTGGAAAGGATGTTTCCACTAATGGGAGAGTGTAGGACTAGATGTCATAGCCTCAGAATTAAAGGACGTTCCTTTAGGAGGGAGATGTGGAGGAATTTCTTTAGACAGAGGGTGTGAATCTGTGGAATTATTTGCCACGGAAGGCTGTGGAGGCCGTCAATGGATATTTTTAAGGCAGAGATAGATAGATTCTTGATTAGTACAGGAGTCAGGGGTTATAGGGAGAAGGCAGGATCATGGGGGTCGGAGGGAGAGATAGATCAGCCATGATTGAATGGCAGAGTAGACTTGATGGGCCAAAGGGCCAAATGGCCTATTTTCCTATGATTTTCCAATTTCCTCACTCACTTACTTTAACATAAAATATAGAACAGCACAGGAACAGGCTCTTTGGCCTATAATGTCTGTGCAGAGAATAATGGCAAGATAAACTAATCTTCTCTGCCTGCACGTGATCAATATCACTCCATCCCCTGTATATCTATGCATTTATTAAAAGCATCTTAAGCACTGCTGTCAGAACTACATTCACCATCACCCTTGGCAGCATGATTTGGGCACCCATTGCGCTCTGACCTTAAAGCTCTGCCCTCTGCCCATTGACATTTCTACCCCGGTATAAAGGTTGTGGCTGTCTACCCTCTCATAATTTTATATACTGCTATCAAGTCTCTCCTGAATTTATGTTGGAGGTAGACAGTCTGAAGAAGGGTCTCGACCTGAAATGTCACCCATTCCTTCTCTCCAGAGATGCTGCCTGTCCCGCTGAGTTACTCCAGCAATTTGTATCTACCCTCTCCTGAATTTACGTCACTCCAGACAAAATACCCTCTAATCCAGATAGCATTCTGGTGAACCTCTTCTGCACCCTTTCCAAAGCCTTCCCAGCCTCTAAAAGCCTCCTAAAATCCAGAAGAATCCCCTCTAATAGCTTTCCTAACACTGACATCAGGTTTACTGGCCTATAAAATCCAAAATTATCTCTACCTCCCTTCTTAAACAAAGGAATGACATTGGCTACCTTCTTGTCCTCTAGATCTTTTGTATAAAATTTGCCATTAAAATCCTAGATACATGCCATGATATACGATTCTTTAGTGCCATTCTTTTCCATTTTATACTGTTGGTGTCAAGAGAGGTAATCTGTGTGCTACTGTGGCAGAACTGGTGAGTACTATATTAAATAATCTCTGAGAGACACTAGGAACATCAAGTATACTTGTTAATCATTACTGAACATAGACAACATATGTGCTTGTATTGCATGTAATATTTTTTGTCATAATGCTATATGGACACAAGGCTCAATTACATATTCCTATACATATACCAAAAAATACCATTTTGGTTTGACATGTTAAGTGTAGTGACTTTCAGTAGATTCTTCTTCTTAGCCTGTTTGTTGGAAAGTTGAAGTGTTTTGGGCTCTGCTGCAGTGTTGGAGAAAAGCCAGGGAAGTCGTCAATGAAATTTAGACAGTGTCTGTCACTTCCAAACTGGCGTTGGAATCCATTTTTATATTGCTACTTAAGGAGAATAATGTTGTCATTTTGGAGTGACATTAGCAGCATTTCCCAGCAGGTTCTGGTACAGGGTGGGTTAATTCCAGAGGCAGTGTATAATGTGTTGTTACACGTTTAATGTTACTAACAGGAAAGAACTTCCAAAAAATTCTGGCTTTATGTTCTTTGCTCCTGTTAATTCCCAGTGGAACTGTGTTGGAAGAAAAAAGAAATGTACAGAACAGGATCAGACACAAGGCCCACAAGACCCTTCAGCTCAGACTAATAAGCTGTTACTGGACAAGTTCTGCAGGTGCCGACATCTTTCAAAGTACAACTTTAGGGATAATAAGAGGATCCAAGCATTAGGGTTCACAAAGGTAAAATAACACAATTTGTTTATTCAGTATATGAGCAATATTGATAAAGGATGCAACGCAAAAAGTAATTTTGCAATTGTACCTTATTCCACACATTCATTTTACTTATATGGTTAGGGAAAATGTATGCTTCTTAGTGCTGTTAACATGGAATTCACACTGCTTCTGGGATCCCTGTATGCATGAGTTTCCTTTGGGGGCTCTGGGTTCCTCCCACATCATCAAAGCATATGGATAGATTAATTAACTTTTGTAAATAGAAATGCAAAAGAGAGGCGACTGGGCAGATGAGAGGGAATAAGTTATAGAGTCATGGAGCCATGGTCTTACCGTGTGGAAACAGGCCCTTCTGCTCAACTTGCCCACACTGGCCAACATGTCCCATCTACACTAATCCCACTTGCCTGTGTTTTTGCCCATATCCCTCTAATCCTGTCCTATCCATGTACCTGTCTAAATGCAATAGTACTTGCGTTAACTACCTCCTCTGGCAGCTTGTTCCAAGTTTCTGAACTACTAAGGAATAAGTAGGGGGAATTAGACCAACAGAATTGTTCCTCAAGGAGCCAGCATAGATTGATGGTTTTAATGGCCTCCTGTGTTAGAATAAATATGCTTCCTTCTAGTTTACCGATGTCTTCATGAACACAACAGTGTAGATAAAGCATGTTGAAATTTAGGCTGCAACCACTGATATAGATGTGATGGCAGTCAATACAAAAAGCTGACATACCATTTCTACATGGTTCTGTTTGGAATGCAGATGTGTACAAATCTAAAGAGGTTTGAGTTGCACAGCTGCAAGTTTTTATTTTCTCGCTCCATAATGGCTTCATTTGCTGCAGTCAGTTGTACAATTTTTGAATCAATTGTCATAGCTAACAATGTAACCAACTAGATACAAGGTTAGATATCTGGCTTCACGTTGCCCAGTGGCAGCATGCACTAAAAAGACAAATGCATGCTTGGCATTATTTATGATCACTTTGGCAGAAAAATCATAGAAGCTGGTGGGAAATCTTCTCTCATGCATTCCCACTTGGCAAAAGGTTCATACTGGTAGTCTAAAGTCAGAGAATTACTCTTTAGTAGCAGATTTTATTCTTGGAATGAAACCAAAATTGCATGTTTTTTTTGCTGAAAAATGACAAGCTTATTTTCTGTGCTAAAAAAAATAATATCTTGGAGTGGAATTTTCCGCGGCTGTTCTGACACCCTGCCGAGAACTGAACCATTCAAGAATGTTGTGATTTTCCAACAATGTGGTAAATGAAAAATCATGATTTAGTCCTTGCAAAGTGTAATTTTTTAATAATGTTTTTCAATGGGAAAAGCAAAACAACTCCAAACAATGACACTTCCAACATTCGATCTTTGACAGCATAAGCCAGACTAGAGGCTGGAATTCATTTGGAGTAGCCACATGTTGCCCAAACCTCATCATGATTTTGATGGGGCAAGTGGACAAATGCTGGAAAGTTACAATGAATGAGTGGAACCATTTGGAGGAAATTCCAGCTCATTTCTTTAAACATGCCAAGCATGAATGACATTAAATTGATCTTGAAAATCCAATAGACATTGTCATGGAATTGAACATATTCTAGCCATGTAATGGAGACAAATGTCAGTAGTTAAATTGGGAGCAATTCCAAGCATTTATGATAGCCTGATCCAGCATCCAATTTTCTCTTTAGAAAGGGTGTACCAATTGTGAAACATGAATCACCAAACTGGAGTAATATTCAATATAAGTTTAAAAGTTTCTCCTGGTATCTCTTCAGGTGGTGGTGGGCATTTGCAATCTTAGGGAATAAAATCTTGCAATCTTTCTTAATTTCCACCTGTGAAAGTCTCACTGCCCACAGCTCTTCGGCCTTATGTTTGGTGCCACATTGGAGCAGCCATTGTGAGAGTGGTGTTGTTGAGGTTGAAGTGCTGGGTTTAAGTCCTGTTGCTTTTCTTCGAATGGCTTTGGCGAGGAGGCTGAGCAGTGGTATGATAAAATAAGATCTATTTTCTTTTGTAGTCTTGGTAATTTGGAGATAACTGTTAGGACAGTCATATGCTCTTCCTGCAGAATTTGGGAAATCAAGGAAACCACTAGTTTCCCTGGTAACTATACCTGCAGGAAATGACTGCATTAAAGGGCTGGTGCAACAGTTGGATTTGCTCAGGATCATAAGATACGGGCAGCATCATAGACAGTAGCTTTAGTGGTCATGCAGCAGGAAGTTGGGAGATGACCAGGAAAGGTAGAGAGAGCAGACAGGGAGTGCAAGATTTGCCTGTGCAAGCTTCTTAATGCAAGAAGCCTGACGGGTAAGGCAGATGAAACCAGGGCATGAATAGACACATGGGATTGTGATATTAAAGCTATTAAAGAAACATGGTGGAAGAATGGGCAGGACTGGCAGCTCAATCTCTGGAGTACAGATGATGTAGGCATGATAGTGGTGGAGGGAAGAGAGCTGTGTTTTTAATGAGAGAGAACATCATGGCAATAATAGCCATGGAGGGAGTGCTGACAAGGTTCACCAGACTGATTCCTGGGATGTCAGGACTTTCATATGAAGAAAGACTGGATAGACTTGGCTTATACTCGCTAGAATTTAGGAGATTGAGAGGGGATCTTATAGAAACGTACAAAATTCTTATGGGGTTGGACAGGCTAGATGCAGGAAGATTGTTCCCGATGTTGGGGAAGTCCAGGACAAGGGGTCACAGCTTAAGGATAAGGGGGAAATCCTTTAAGACCGAGATGAGGAAAAACTTTTTCACACAGAGAGTGGTGAATCTCTGGAACTCTCTGCCACAGAGGGTAGTTGAGGCCAGTTCATTGGCTATATTTAAGAGGGAGTTAGATGTGGCCCTTGTGGCTAAGGGGATCAGGGGGTATGGAGAGAAGGCAGGTACGGGATACTGAATTGGATGATCAGCCATGATCATATTGAATGGCGGTGCAGGCTCAAAGGGCCGAATGGCCTACTCCTGCACCTATTTTCTATGTATCTATGTATCTAATACTTAAAGAAGATGTTCCAGGTTGGGTGTTAGTGAGGACATATAGATTGAACAAAAATAAGAAGTGGGTGATCACACTGATGGGATTGAATTACAACCCCCCCCCACCCCCTACTCCAATAGCCAGTGGGAATTAGAAAAGCAAATATTTAGGGAAATGACAGATAGGTGTAGGAATACTACGGTTGTAAGTGTAAGCGATTTTATTGATGGTGGCTGCCATAGTGCTAAGGCATTAGATGGAGCAGAATCTGTTCAGTGTGTTCAAGAAAGTTTTCTCAAACAATATGTAGATGATCCTCCTACTTGACCTCCCGTTATGAAATGAGGTTGGGCAAGTGCAAAAGTGTCAGTGGGGCAAGTACTTTGGGACCAGTGACCATAATTCAGTTAGTTGGAAAAAGGTAGAACACATCAACAAGTTAAAGTCCTAAAATGGGGCAAGGCTAATTTTTATTGCATTAGACAGAAACTTGCAAAGGATGAATGAGAGAGATAGTTGGCAGGTAAAGGGACCTTTGACAATTGGAAGGCGTTTACAAGTGAGAAAGGGAGAGTTCAGTGAAAACATATTGTTGTTAGAGCGAAGAGCAAGGCTGGCAGAATCAGTGACCGTTAATGGATGAGGGATATTGAAGCTCTGATTAAGAAAAGAACGGACTCTCATAGTCAGCAAACCCAAAAGCTAAAATAATAGGATTGATTGTATTGCTTAAAGGGGCTGTCCCACTTGGGCGACCTAATCCGCGAGTTCTGGCGAGTTTGCCCTCGACTCATACTCGCAGCATGGTCGACACAAGGTCGTAGGAGGTCTTTGTAACTCTCCTACATGCTCGAGAGTAGTCCCCGTGTACTCGAGGCCTCAGCTAGGTCGCATGTTGAAAAATGCCCGCGAGTAAAAAAAGGTCGCCATGGAAAAAATCGATACTTTTTTTACTCGTAGGTTTCGTCGTAGTAGGTCGTAGTAGGTCGGCATGTTAGTCGTAGGTAATCGAGGGTAGTCGAAGGTAATCAAAAGTAGTCGAAGGTAGTCGTAGATAGTCTTCATCATAGTCGAAGGGAGGTCGAAGGAGATCGAAGGAGGTCGTCTTCACTCTCCACTATTCGATGTCCAATTTTCCAGAAGTTAGTCGTAGCTAGTCATAACTAGTCAAAGCTAGTCTTCAACATAGTCGAAGGAGGTCGAAGGAGGTCTTCTACATAGTCGAAGGAGGTCTTCAACATGACACTTTTTCAAACTCTCCTAAACTCTTCTAAATTTGCCAATTAGGTTGCCACAGTGGGACAGCCCCTTAGCAAAGAGTCAACATGGACTTAATAGACAAATTGCATGTATCTCTGCCGTAACTATTCTGTAATATGCAGTGGCTGGCATGGTGGCACAGTGAAGAGAGCCACTGCCTCGTAGCTCCAGAGACCCAGGTTCGACCCTGACTTCAGGAATGAGTATGCACATTCGCTCAGCGACCATGAGGGTTTCCTCTAGATCCTCCACTTTCCTCCCACATCACAAAGATGTGCAGGTTGGTACAATAATTGGCTGCTGTAAATTGTCCTTAGTATGTCGGTGGGTGTAGGAATCTGGGAGAAGATGATGATAATATGTTCAGAGAATACAAATTGGGTTTAATGTAGAGCCAATGTAAATGATAGGTTAACTCAGTGGCCAAAGGGACCGTTTCCATACCATATCTCTTTGATTCTATACCTCTGACTAATTCCCTAAGGAAAATATAATGTGTTCACTTTCCGGTGAATATGGTGTTGAGAATTAATTTACACGGGGATAGGTGTGAAATCAAGAACGTTGGGTAGATGGAAATTAGTGCTTAGACAGAGAGTAGTTTAGTTTAGTTTAGAGATACAGCACGGAAACAGGCCCTTCGGCCCACCAGGTCCACGCCGACCAGCGATCCCCGCATATTAACATTATGCTACACAAACACTAGGGACAATTTTTACATTTACCAAGCCAATTTACCTACATACCTGTACATCTTTGGAGTGTGGGAGGAAATCAAAGATCTTGGAGAAAACCCACGCAGATCATGGGGAGAACGTACAAACTCCGTACAGACAGCACCCGTAGTCGAGATCGAACCCGGGTCTCCGGTGCTGCAAGCGCTGTAAAGCAGCAACTCTACCGCTGCACCAGTGCCGCCTACACTGCTTAGGCCATTAATTTGTTTTCAGCGTTGAATGCAAAGAATCGCTGTTAATCTCCTCCAGCTAACCTACTGAACAACCTCCACCTACTCCTTGCACCGATCAAATGGAAGCTTTTTTCCTCATCATTAGGGAGTGGTATCTCCCTTATAGGCCCCAACAGCACGTCCCTTGGAAAGTGTCATTGCTGTGGGATGGAGTATTTGGTCATCTCAATGCCAACTTGAACTTTTAGATATTTACGTAAAGTACAAAAGCTGAGAGCACATCATGACCAGCTTCAACACACCCACGGATGGTAATCTGATGTGGATCCAGGTTGAGTGGAAACCTAATAGAATATGGGATGTATCAATAGGATGGACAATCAGAACATTTTACTCAGGGTGAAAAGTCAATGACAAAAGTTTAAAGGAGATATGCAGGGGAAGTTTTGTGATAAAAGGGTAGAACTGTCAAACAGACACACCATTGGCCTCTCCGTCTCCTCACTTGTTTGCTTATTCAAATCCAGACCACTGTCACTCTGATTTAACAATTCTATTCCAAGCATGCCACATATAATAAATGTCAATGCATAAAAGATGTGTGAAGTTTAATGGTGAGTCCTATCACTCGTTTAAAGTGTACCAAATATTACTCCAGCAAACATGAAAAGATTGGTTACATTTTAATTTTTATGTCACATCATTATTCAGTTTTTTCTTTTCAGTGAGAAATTACACTTTGAATGCTGTGACTAATTTGTAAAGAGAACTGAAAATCTATCTCTTTTTAGTTGGAATGCTTCACTCACCATAAGGTACGTTTGAACTTCTGGAAAGATGATTCATTGTTTTCTGACTGACATTTAATGAAAGAGGAGCATTTGAAAGTGAAGGGACTATCAATAATTGATTAAAGCCTTTTATCTTGTGATAAATAATTAGGAAATACTTCAACAATCACTTTTTGAAAGGGATAAAAATGCAATCAATTATATTAAATCAATGCAAGGAATGAGTTAAAAAAATAAATTCAACCTATGTTATAAGATATTTAACTTTTTTTTACAAGGGAAGCAAGTTAAAAAATGTAAAGACAGACACAAAAGACTGGAGTAACTCAGTGGGTCAGGCAGCATCTCTGAAGAAAAGGAATAGGTGAAGTTTTGGGTCGAGACTTCTTTAGACTGAGAGCCAGGGGAAAGGTGAACAAGAGATATAGACGGTACTTAGGATAAATGAATCAATGTGTCTGTCTTCCTCAACCTTGTGTTAGGGCTTGTTGTAACAGTGTTGGCCAAAGACAAATAAGTCAGGGTGTGAGTGAGATGGGGATTTAAAATGGCAAGCAACAGGAAGCTCAGGGTCACTCCTGTAGACTGTGCTAAGTGCTCACTTAATTTGCGTTTGGTTCCTCAAATGCAGAGAAGACCTGATTGTGAACACCAAATGCAGTACACTGGATTAGAGGAGTTTAAGTGAATTGCTGCTTCACCAGGAAGAACTGCTCACGTGACTGGATGGTGGGAAAGGAAGTTGTGAAGGGACTGGTGTTGTATCTCCTGTGGTTGCATGGGAACATTCTATTGGCAGGGGATGGTAGTGGGGTTTTAAGTGTGGACAAAGGAGTTGTGAATGGAGCAATGCTTTCACAATGCCAGAAGGCAATGCGAGGATAATATGCGTCATAGAACGTAGGAAATACAACACAGAAACAGACAATTTGGACCATAATGTCCATGCCAAACATGATGCCTAATTAAACTAATCCCCTCTGTCTGACCACATCACTCTATTCCCTGCATATCCATGTGCCTATCTAAAAGTCTCAAGCACCAATATCATATCTACTTTCACTATCACCCCGGCAGAATATTCCCGGCACCATCACTCTCTGTGTGGAGAAACGTGCCCTGCATATCTCCTTTAAACTTTCCCCCTGTGACCTTAAAGCTTTGGTCTATTGCCCTGAGGAAAAAAAGGTTCTGACTGTCTATCCTATGGATGCATCGCATATTCTATTTGGTTTCCCCTCAACCTCCAATGCCCCAGAGCTAAAAAAAATCCAAGTTTGTCCAACCTCTGTAGATAATACCCTCCAATCCATGCAGTATACTGGTAAACCTTCTCTTCAATCTCTTCATCCTTCCTGTAATGGGGCAATCAGAAATGCACACTATACTCCAAATGCGGCCTGACCATAGTCTTATAAAGCTGCAACATGACTCCATGGCCGATCTGATGAAGGCAAGTACACCATACACCTTCATATACAATGTACAACTGGAGCAAATTGTGAAGAATAATTGGTTGAATGCAAAGGCTGGTGAGATAGAAGCTGAGGACCAAGGGAACTCTTCACTTGCTCTGTCCAGAAAGAGAGAGAGTGAGAAAAGAGGTGTAGGAAATAGATGTGATGCTTCAAATTCCTAGGCATTATTAACTCAGATGACCTATCCTGGCCAGAATATAGATGTAATCATGAAGAAGACATGACAGCACCTCTACTTTCTTATACGTTTAAAGAGATGCACTCTAGAAAGCATTTTGACTGGTTGCATAATGGCCTTGTATGGCAATTCCAATACACAGGAATACAAGAGGCTGCAGAGAATGGTGGAATCAGCCAAGTCCATTAGGGGTACAGCCCCACCTGCCACAGAAAACTTTAACATGAGTCACCTCATGAAGAAGATGGCACCTTTCATCAAGAATTCCCTATAAATCGGGTTTACCCTCTTCTTGCTGGTACCATTGGGAAATCTTGGCAAACTTACTAACCAAGCCTTCGTCTATTTTAACCTCCAACTCATTTATATATATAAAATTATATATTATATATATATATAATTCCCTTCTTAAATAAAGAAACAACATTGGCTGCTAAGACCTCCGGGACCTCACCTGTAGGTAGATAAGACACAAAGATCTTTGCCTAGGGTCCTCTCTTGCCTCTCTAAATAACCTGAGATAGATAAAGTATAAAGTATAAAGTATAAAGTATCCTTTATTGTCATTCAAACTTTTGGTTTGAACGAAATTACGTGCCTTGCAGTCATGACTAAGAATAAAATAACAGAACACACAATAAACACAGATTAACATCCACCACAGTAAGTCTACCAGGCACCTCCTCACTGTGATGGAAGGCAAAAGTCTTAAAGTCCTTATCTTTTCCTTCCTTGTTCTCCCTCTGCGTTGAGGTGATCCAGGCTTTCGATGTTGGGCCCCCCGCCGGGTGATGGTAAGTCCCGCGGCCGAATCCAAGTTCCGCGAACGGGCCGGTTCAAACTCCGCGGCCCGGGGCGGACGAAGCTGCCACCCTCCAGTCCAGCAGACGAAGCTGTTGTTGCGGGAGCTCCGGAGAATCGGTCACCAACCTGGGACCTGCGAGCTCCCAATGTTGTCGTCCACTGGGCCCGCGGCCGAAGCCTCCGGGGCTCCGAAGTCGGGCCGACGCTGCAGCTCCACCACAGCCCCGAAGTCGGCAAGCTTCACGATGGTAAGTCCTGGCTCTGCCTCCGGAGCCTCGAGGTCGGTCCCAGTTGGAAGCCGCCAGCTCCGCGATTAGGCCTCAGCGCAGAGGGAGACGGAGATGGAGATACGACAAAGAAAATGTCGCATCCCCCCGAAGGAAGAGACTAAAACAAGTTTCCCCCACCCCCCACACAAACACAACTAAAAATAAACTAAACCATATGTCCAACAAGACAAAAGAAAACCAAAAAAAGAAAAAGACAGACGGACTGCAGGCGAGCCACAGCTGCTTGGGGTGCGCTGCCACTTCCGGATGCCATCAGGTCCTAGCGATTTATCCATCTTAATGATCGTCAAGTGCTCCAGCTTCTCCTTCTCCTTAATCTCAAACTGCCATTGCATATTAGACTTGTCAAGAGTGCTGTCTATTATGGTAGAGGGGAAGTCACGGTTCAGGAAGCAGGTAGGCATTTTGGAGGCATTTACGCAGAAATTCTCACCATTGAAGGAAATGTGACATCAGCCTTCTGAAGTTAAATGGCAGCAGTTAAATATATTAAAATGTATGTGTGCAATGAGCAATCAATGTAACATCCTGGGATTCTGTGCTGTAAAATGCAATAACGCAGGTTGCCCAAGGCATTATTTGCTATTAAATGGGTCCAACACAAAGGCAGGGCTTTTCCTTCATGCACTATACCATTATGGAAAGCATGAAGAAAATCCGGCATTCAATGCTTGAGCCAAGTTTTAGAGAAGAATGGCAGGAATGAGGGAATAGGAGAAATCAAGAACTATGGGTTGGATTCCATTGCATCTCCAATATTATGCAAAATAAACATGATCTATTTGTGGACATATGAATGTTTGGCCCACGTTGCTTAAAGATCTCTCAAAATTCCTTCACCATTTCAAAGACCTTAACAGAGTTCACCATAAATTGACGCCTAGAAACAAAATTAGAGGGTTCTTAAGGCACTTGATCTTTACTGGCCATTGGCCAAGAGAATTTCTGAACAGAGCAAATCTTGTGTAAACCCTGGAGTTTTAAAGGTATTTTTGACTTATTTTGATCTCAGCAGAAATCTGGCTCTTCTTATTGAGGTCAGTTTTGGTTTGGGCAGATCATCCCTGGTTCACTGTGTGTTGGATGGAAACTCACCACAGACTATTATCTCCGGCATCTTTCTTTGAACACAAAGATTCTTCCATGTTTTGAGCCTTCACAGGGTGCCTCCAAATATTACAGAATTCTGTGTCGATATTGGATGTTTCTTAGGTCTGAAGCCACTTCTGAAGAACTGCTGCACTTACCTGACTTGTGCAAGTGATCACTCTGGAGCAAATGCCATGTTGGAGGTGGATTGAGATCCCTTTCTTAATGAGAAAAATGAAATAGGACTGTGTTGACCTTTCTGTATAATAAATGTATCCACTGATTAAACCATAGCAATGCACAGATTAGAAATAGCAATTTTTGAACATATCATTTTGTTAATGGGACATTAATTATGAAATACCCAGTAATCTCCACTCTTTCATTAACAGAGGAATTATAACATTCAATATTCAAACTGTGTGAGCTTTTCTCCTCTTTAACCCAGGAGATTGATTGTCTGATGCTGCATTTACCAACAGGTCCTGCTGTGTTGTCCCTATGGTAAAGTACTTGACTCCTTTTCCCAAAGGAGAGGACATTTTGTCAATATTTGAGAACACCCAGGTCGCATGTGAAGGCCTCATTAGATGCAGATGTAATATTATATTAATGAATGGTAATAGATCCCGCAACAAATTCATTGTGTTCTTTCACAGCCTATTTGCTGAGTGCCCCTATTAACCAAGGGGGATCATGTACTTTTCCATGCAGAACATCGCTGCTTAAAGCAAGATTAATTGGAAACACTCATGTGGTCTTTGATTATTTTCAAATTGAATTGAATTATTTTCTCTACTTTTTTTGAAATTTTACTTGCAATTTTTGATCAAATCCAGTTTGGCCATGACATTAGTTTAGTTAGTTTAGTTTAGTTTAGAGATAAAACACTGAAACAGGCCCTTCAGCCCACTGAGTCAGCACTGACCTATGACTTAACACTACCCTACACACTCTAGAGACAATTTTACATTTAAACATTTCTATCAAGCCATTTAACCTACAAACCTATAGAGGTTTGGAGTGTGGGAGAAAACCGAAGATCTCAGAGAAAACCCACGCAGGTGACTGGGAGAACATACAAACTCCGTACAGGCAAGCGTCTGTAATCAGGATCGAACCCGGGTCTAGCCCTGTGAGGCAGTAGGTCTACTGCCACGCCACCATACCGCCCTTTAACAGAAAGAATTAAGGAGTTAAATGGCCTGTCAGTTTTCCTGTATTCTTAATTTAGTGTTGTTTCGCACATCTCCTACACAAACCTCTTCTTCTCCTGATGCAGGTTCTTGAACCAAAACATCAAACATTCATACTTTAAGTTCCTCCATCAATTTGTTTCCAGGACTCCTTCTAGTCACTCTTTGAATAGTACTCAGAATGGGCCATCTCGAACAACCTCGCTCCACTCACCATGCACCCAAAAACATTTATTTTCGACATGGGTTCAATGGCCCAGGTTCCATACTGCCCTCGGGTGCTGTCTGCATGAAGTATACATGTTCTCCCTGTGACCACGTGGGTACCTCCAGGTGCTATTTTCCTCCTGCATCCTAAATGATGGGTGGTTTTGTACTTTATTGGCCTGTGTAAAATCGCCCCTAGTGTGTAGTGAGTGGACGGGTGATTGGTGGTCTGCATGGATTCAGTCAGATGAAGTGCCTCTTTCCATGCTGTATATTTAAACTGATTTTTAAACATATTTATTTCCCAGTCCTTCTCACACCCACTGGTCTGTCTAGCTTTCTCTCCCTTTGTTCAACTTTTCTTCTCTCCCTCCCAGCCTGTTGCCCAGATATGTTACTCTCCACAACCTGGTTTGATCTACCCACTTCTCATGCACCTATCCACCTGGGTATCACATGAGAACCATGTGCTCCGATTAGTTCATGTGGATGACATTGATGGGGTCTATAAGAAAATGCTGAAAAAAATATTGAAAATGTAATGATAAAATAGTTATCTGTTTCAACACCCATTCAATACAGTGCTCCTGAATGCAATGAACATTGAACAATCAGGCAGGTCTCAGTATTTGTAAAGGAAACACCTTTCATTTTCTTGTAGTAATTTGAATGGAGGAAATATTTGGTAGTTTCCCTTTGAGGACATGCAGGCAGTACCAGGAATACACTTTCGATATTTCAACAGAAAGGTATTGGAGTAGAAATGCGGGAAAATCTCCAATGTAGAGTAAATGGCCTTGGATTCTTCCTGCCGTTATTTTGGAGTTGTACCAGCTGTGGCATGGGGATGGGTTTGGTGAAATTAAAGCAAGAAATGGGTGTAGATCACACTGAGTGTATTTAGTGAGTGAACAACCTCTCACCTGGGAGGTTTGAAACATGGGCTACTTAAGAGCATAGGCCTCACCTGCATGCCACTGGTCAACTGCCCACCTGAAATGTACACAAAGCAGCAAGTTAATGGCAAGTAAAGGCAAAACATCAGGAGGCCAGTGTCAAAGTAAGAATAAGTAGAAAGCAGTTTACCTCTGGAGAACAAATGGCTTGAGAGGATGCCTGTTTACATTGATTCTACCTGCTTTCAGGGATGAATCGGCTGCCTATGTCTGTGCTGAACATAATGTCAAGTTAAACTAATATCCTCTGCTGGCACGTAATCCATATCCCTCCATTCCCTGCATATCTATGTGCCCATCTAAAAACATCTTAAATGCCACTGTCGTATCTGCCTCTGCCTTCAAGCTTGACATCGCGTTCCAAGCACCAACCATTCTATGTGTAAGAACTTGACCTGCACATCCTTATAACTGTAAAACTGATCTTGGATGTGGATGTGTGTGTGTATTTATTTGTTTGTGTGCGATCACATCTACTCGAAGAAACGACGCGCTAACGGTAAAAAATTTAAATATTCCGGTAGAGATTTATCCTGAGAAATCAAATATCGCCTTATCTGAAAAATTCATGCATTATTTCTTGAGTAATTAATCAAAATATTCACAAATCTGAAGAAACTTGGAAAAAAATAACTGCTTATTCCCTGATGACGTCACAATGGATCTGCCTGCCTGCCTGCGTCTGCTCACGCTGCGAGTGACGTCAGCCCCCCACCCCACCCTCCTTCCCCCATTATTCAACAGTCGGCCCGTCGACTGAGGACCAAAGATCAGAGCTGAAGACTGCGCTGCAAGTGAAGAACGAGCAAGTCGGGCCCAGTGCTCTCGGGTCCCTCTCTGGTCGGGTCTGTCTCTGGTCGGGTCCGTCTCTGGTCGGGTCCATCTCGGGTCGGGTCCCTCTCCCCCCTCCTCCTCCCCTCCCATCCTCCTCTCCCCCTCCTCCTCTCCCCCCTCGTCCTCTCCCCCCTTTGTCCTCTCCCCCACCTCATCCTCTCCCCCCTCCTCCATTCCCCCCCCCCTCTGCTTGCAGCAGTTGTGATGTATATGCAAATGTGCCTGTACCTCGTGACTGAGGTCAGCTGACCTTCTAGAAGTTTCCGTTGGTTGTTCAGATTAAAATCTTACTTACAAGATGGCGGACGTGTATTCATTGTGCTAGTCATAACAGGGCCTTACAGAGAATATTACATGGTGTCAAAGTGAGAAAAAAAAACCTAAAGAAAAGAATGGCAGGACTCAAGCCTCCGGGGCCACTCTCCATGCAAGGAAACTTGGCCAAGAATTATAAGGACTGGATAAGGGCATTCCAGCTGTACGAGACGGCAACAGAACTGACGGGTAAGCCTGAAAAGATTTGGTGTGCAACATTTCTCCATGTGGCTGGACCAGCAGCTCAGGAGCTTTATGAGACCTTTCGGTTCACCCCTGAGGAAAGTGACAAAATACAACCGCTGAAGAATAAGTTTCGGACATACTGAGAACCAAAAAAGAACTTAACTGTCACAAGATACTTATTTAATACACGTAATCAGCGGCGAGGGGAGACCTTCTCCAGCTACCTGACTGCAGTGAAGGCTTTAGCTAATGATTGCGAGTTTGGCATTATCCATGACTCGTTGCTGCGAGACAGAATCGTCTGCGGCATCACCAGCCAGTCGCTCCGGGGAAAACATCTACAATGCGATGATTTAACACTGGAAAAATGCAGTGACATGTGTATGATCGCAGAAGCATCAGCCGAGCATGTGAAGCAGATTGTCCCAACCGCCATTGACACCGAAGAGACAGTTGATTACGTGAAACGGGACAGCGCCAGTCGGCCATGAGGCCGAGGCAGGGATTCGCGACCCAGACAGCCACAAAAAGAAATCCGTGATTCGGGTAAAGATACCGTCTGCCGGTCATGCAACCGCGGCCATAGAGGCAACTACTGCCCCGCTCAGTACATGAGATGTTATACCTGCGGAGAGATTGGACATCTTTCCAGATCCCCCGACTGCCCAGTAAATAGAGCGCCCAACAGCCGCTCTATTGCGGCTTCACCGCTGCCTGAGCCAGTGGACGATGACGTTGATGTATTCTACATTGACGCCGTGATTGGCGCTGTTATTGAGTCGACGCGTGAATGGGGACAGATGTGCAGCATCAACAATGTGAACATTGAGTTCAAACTCGACTCTGGCGCTCAAGTGGACATCCTGCCAGAGCACTTGTTCAGAAAGACTGGTCTTGCCTTACTGAACACGAACGTGACACTGAAGTCATACTCTGGACATACAATGAAGCCTGTGGGGCAGGCAAAGGGGAACGTCAAAGTAGGTAAGAAAGAATATAGGGTAGTCTTTCAAATAGTGGAGGGGAATGTGAAACCCATATATTGGAAACTAACGTGTGCAAAGTTAGGGCTTCTTGTGCGAAAGGAGGCGGTTGTTGGCGTGAATGCGAGCCCATCATACACTGCGAGGATCATTGAGGAAAACCGCGAGATTTTCTAAGGGCTGGGAAGGCTAAAAAGACATGAGTACACCATAGCGCTGCAAGGGAACGTGCAACCTAAGCAAAACCCACCCCACACTATCCCCTATAAGATCAGGGATAAGGTCAAAGCCGAATAAGTGCGCATGGAAAGCTTGGGAGTCATAAAGCCCGTGAGCGAACCGACAGATTGGGTGAATTCAATGACTGTGGTTAGCAAGCCTAATGGCGAAGTCCGCATATGCCTTGACCCACGTGACCTCAATGCGGCCATTCGTAGGGAGCATTTCCCGATGCCGACATTCGAGAACATTGCAGCCCGCATGCCGAAGGCAGAATGGTTCTCGAAATTTGACGCTACAAGTGGGTACTGGCAGTTCCCACTGAGCGATGACAGCTCGCATCTGACCACATTAAATACTCCATTTGGGAAATACCGATACCTCGTGCTTCCATTTGGAATCTCATCCGCAAGTGAGATTTGGCAGCGGGCGATGCAGGAAGAGTTTGGCGATTTAGAAGGGGTGGAGATAGTCGTTGACGACATTCTCGTTTGGGGTGTGAATGCAGCACAACATGACGCAAGGGTGAAAGCCCTACTCGAACGGGTGAAAGAATCAGGCCTAAAGCTCAATCCCAAAAAGTCCGTAATGCGCTCAAACGAGATTGAATTTGTGGGACACGTCATCTCGCAAGCAGGTGTGTCACCAAGCCCATCTCGTGTCAGCAGCATGCTACAAATGCCATACCCGACAAACAAGGCTGAAGTGCAAACGTTCTTGGGGATGGTGAACTTTTGGAGATCACCGCCCCACTTAGACAGCTAACAGAAAAGGGAGTAGCGTGGCATTTTGAGCAGAAGCACAGACAGGCAGTAGACCAGCTGAAGTCTCTACTCACATCGTCACCCGTACTCAAACTGTACGATATGAACGCGCCCGTTTCAATTGCCACAGACGCTTCCAACAGCGGATTTGAAGCGGTCCTAATGCAAGACGAGAGACCTGTTGCCTACGCTTCACAACGTGTGAACGCGGCTGAGCGCAACTATGCGACTATAGAGAAGGAGTTGTGCTCCATATTGTACGCATGCAGAAAGTTTCATGACTTCATTGTCGGTCAGCGCACAGTAATCTTTACTGACCACAAACCGTTAGTAGGCTTGCTTGCCAAGCCGCTACACAAACTAAGCCCCAGACTCCAGCGCATGCGAATGCACCTGCTACGATACGACCTGGAAATACGGTGGATGCCGGGACGTGAAATGTTTGTCCCCGACGCCCTGAGCCGGCTGCCCAGTGCAAACACGCCTGCGAAAGAGCACACCGCATTGCCGACCTGGAAATACGGTGGATGCCGGGACGTGAAATGTTTGTCCCCGACGCCCTGAGCCGGCTGCCCAGTGCAAACACGCCTGCGAAAGAGCACACCGCATTGCCGAACGTGATACATGCTGTAGAAGCCATCCTACACATGTCAGACGCACGCCTTGCGCAGTTCAAAGCTGAAACAAAAAAAGATCGGACGTTAACATTGTTGTGCGAGTATATAAGAAAGGGTTGGCCTAGTAACAGGCGTGATCTGCCCTCGGACTTGACTCAGTTTCATACATACCATGACGAGCTGGTTGAAATCGATGGATTAGTCTTGAGGGAAAACCGAATTGTAGTCCCCCAAAGCATGCGAAGGCAGATGCTGAACGCGCCACATGAATCACATCTGGGAGTAGTGAAACTTAAACAACAAGCCCGCAATTTATTTATGTGGCCTGGAATGAATGCACAGATTGAGGACACAGTGGGAAATTGCTCGATATGCCAGGCGACCAGGAAAGCACAAGCAACCGAGCTGCTCCAACCTCACGTCATCCCCAGCAGACTTTGGTCTAAGGTCGGAGCAGACATCTTCCATCTGGATGGAGTTGGCCATTTGCTTGTAGTGGACTATTATTCCAAGTACCCAGAAATAGCGCAACTGACGGACATGACGTCACATTCGGTGATACGTGAGATGACGGGCATGTTTGCCCGGAATGGCAATCCTGACTTGGTGATGACAGACAACGCGAGACAATTTAACTGTGCTGAGTTTCGTAGGTTCCAGGATGACTGGGAATTTGCCCATGTCACATCAAGTCCCATATATCCACAGAGCAACGGGCAGATAGAGCGCTGTGTGCAAACTATAAAAGGTATCATGAGGAAAGCCAAACGCAGTGGCCGTGACCCGATGTACGCCATCCTCGAATACCGCAACACCCCTCTTGACGGGACAGGCGGCTATGCCCCCTCACAGTTACTGAACAGTAGACTGTTAAGAAGCAGATTGCCATCGCCTCTATCGCTATTACTGCCTCATCGTGTCCCTCCCATGGGACCACAACTGGCCGTCCGGCAAGAAAAACAGGCAGCATACTTCAATGAGAAGGCAAGCCCCGAGTCGCTGCCACGCCTGGAATAACAACAACGGGTGTGGTTTCATGCCAAACCAACCGAGTGGCAACGTGGCCGGATTGCAAGAGAAAACCTGTCCCCTCGGAGCTACGTCATCTCTACACCGAGTGGTACTGAGTTCCGCAGAAACAGGAAGGACATACGACCTGCGCACGAAGCAGCTGAGCCATGCCCTGACAACACGCAGCAGACAAGTGCGAACACTCTCCCACAAGGAGGAACCCCTTTCCCAGAAAGAGCTAGTCTCCCAGACTCAAGAGAACTATCACAGGCCGCATCACCAGGTTCTGTGGTGGGGGAACCGGCTCAAAGTGTGCCAAGCCATACTCACACACAATAGAAATACGACACAGAACGAGGTGGAAATACGACTTGCACGAGAAGTGGGCGATGGTCGAAACCCCCAACTCGACTGGTTATGTAAAATTGATGGACGATTATTTTGTAGTTCTGTAATATGAAGAGCACTGTGTTATTTGTGGTAATTTATCCACAGTAAATTGAGTAAAGGTTCCAGTTATTATTTTGAACCCAGTGGTGGAGGGGGAGATGTGATGTAATTAAAGTGAAGGGGGAGATGTGATGTATATGCAAATGTGCCTGTACCTCGTGACTGAGGTCAGGTGACCTTCTAGAAGTTTCCGTTGGTTGTTCAGATTAAAATCTTACTTACAAGATGGCGGACGTGTATTCATTGTGCTAGTCACAACAGGGCCTTACAGAGAATATTACATCGGGTCCCTCTCTGGTTGGGTCTCTCTCTGGTCGGGTCCGTCTCTGGTCAGGTCCATCTCGGGCTCTCTCTTCCCCCCAGGCTCTCTCTTCCCCCCAGGCTTTGAAGAACGAGCAAGTCGGGCCCTGTACTGGAGCTCTCTGGTCGGATCCGTCTCTGGTCGGGCCGTCTCAGGTCGGGTCCCTCTTCCCCGCTCCTCCTCCTCTCCCCCCTACTCCTCTCCCCCTCCTCCTCCCCCCCCTCCTCCATCCCCCCTTCTCTCTCCCCCCTCCTCTCCCCCCTCCTCCCCCCCTTCTCTCTCTCCCCCTCCCCTCCCCTCCTCTCCCCTCCCCCAGCCTCTCCCCTCCCCTCCGCTCTCTCCCCTCCCCTCTCTCCCCCTCCTCTCTCTCCCTCCCCTCTCTCTCCGTCCCCTCTCCCCCCCTCTCTCCCCCCCTCTCTCTCCCCCTCTCTCTCCCCCCCGCTCTCCCCCCTCTCACCCCGCCTCTCTTTGCCTCTGTGTCCCTCTCTGTGCCTCTGTGTCCCTCTGTGTGCCTCTGTGTCCCTTTCTGTGTCCCTCTCTATGCCTCTGTGTCGCTCTCTGTGTCGCTCTCTGTGTCGCTCTCTGTGTCGCTCTCTGTGTCGCCCTCTGTGTGCCCCTCTGTGTGCCCCTCTCTGTGCCCTCTGTGTTCCTCCCGGTGCCTCTGTGTCCCTCTCTCTCTACCCCCCTCTCTCTCCCTCTCTAGCCGTGCCTGCGAGTTGGGGGCTATACATGAGTGGATAGGGCGGGAGATGGTGTAAAAGGAGTGAATGAATAATATGAATATAATATCAATGGGGTGGTTAGTGTGTTTGTATGTGTGTGGGTGATTAGTGTGTGTGAGGGGTTGGTTAGTGTGTGTGTGATGCCGCAGGCTGCCCCCTCCCCCCGCAACCACACGTTGAGGGGATGGGACCCAACGGGTCCCAATTCGTCTAGTACCCTTTAAACTTTGTCTCTTTTGCCTTAAAGCTATGCCTTCTCGTATTTGATATTTCCATTCTGGGGAAAAGGTTCTGAGCGTCTACCCTATCTATGCCTTACCTCATTTTATGTCAGATCTCCCCTCAACGTTCAAATCTCCAGAAGTAAACATTCCAAATTTATACAACCTCTCCTTATAGCTAGTATCCTTTAATCTAGGCAGCATTCTGGTAAATCTCTTCACCAAAGCCTCCACAAACTTCTTGTGAGGGGAGACCAGAATAACACACAATACTCCAAATGTGGCCTAACCAAAGTCTTCTAAAGATGCAACATGACTTGCTAATCCTTAGACTCAATGGCCTGACCAATGACGGCAAGCATATCATATGCCTTCTTTACCTCTCTATCTTCTTGTACTTACTGCAGCACAACAGAATACGTAATCATTATATAGAACGGTATAATACAAAACATACAAAAAATAGTGTTAGCGCAAAGAAGCTCAAGTGTTTTAATTTTAAGTTTCATCTTCTTTCAGATCATTCCCTTATACCATTTATAAAATCATAGGGTCAAGGAATCACACAGCATGGTAACAAGCCCTTCGGCTCATCTTCTCCATACTAATCATATTTCCATCTCAGTTGGTCTCATTTGCCTGCATTTGGCCCGTATCCCAATAAACATTTCCTCTTCACATACCATTCCAAATATCTATTCAATGCTATTATGGTGTTATTAAAGAGGTAACACAGTGGTAGAACTGTTGAATCATGGTACTTTGTTTTATGGACTTTCTTTATAACTTTACATCAATCTTTTAAGTTGAACAATTGGCAATTTTTTTCAGCATTGTAAAAAACAGTTTTACACCAATTAACATGGATATGGCAAATTGTACCTCTCGTGAAATATGTAAAAAAAATAATAAATGAAATAAAACATCACCACTACAAACATGGGCCCCAGTGCTGTTTCATGATAATATTAAATGTGTAGTGAATGCCACTCTACATTGTCAGTCAGTCGGATAATTAATATTCTGGTATAGGATCTGTCTGTGGTGGTTAATTTCAGGTTCCAATTTCACAAGCTATTCTTCTTTCTACTTTGTGACAGTCTCCCATTTTAGGTAAAACAAGATACAGATGATTGCCACACTTATATGGGCAGTATAAAATATCACTCCTGCATAAAACGCCTATTAATTCAGCTGATATCAAATGCACCCAAGCAAGATGCAGTAAATATCTGCAGGAGCACACCATTAGATTCCTATTTTGGGAAACCAAGATCCAGATCATTTATTTTATGTGAAATTTAGAATGCATTTACTCCAGTGATTTCTATCTCCGACACATTTCAGCATTTGTGTTTGCTTTCATGAAATACGGCAGGGACACAATGTTCTATGCGATGACACCAGTCAAGAAATGAAGCTGATTCGTTCATTGCTTCTGCTTCAGATATATCTTAATGCACAGGTGGAGGCAAGGGGGAAAGCTGCAACGGGACTTTGGCAAGGGCAAAATAAATGGCAGCAGAAATACTACCATTTTTCATGCATCATTGTGAGCATAAAGCATTGAAGACAGGACGGAAACAAGAGGCATAGATCAGAATTGCACAGAAGGAGTTCCTTATTTAATTTCCTAGTTCTTACTTACATGCTACCTCCATGGAACCAAACCAATAAGGATTCAATATATTCTGTAGTCTCCATGGTATGTTTCTTTGGGCATATTCCCTCCAGGGCTGTCAAGCTTGAGAATGTGAGCATTTGTGATTAATCTCCAAAATTATTACAAATCACTCAGGAGGATTTCATGTCATAGAATTAATAGCAAATAAGTTTTTTAAATATTTTGGTTATGAAAACATTGAAGGTGGGATAAAAAGACTAACATTAAGGTAATGATTAATTAAAAGCCTGATTTCATCTTGCATGGAGAATGATAGGTTGCAGGAATAGATGTGTTGGATTATCAATACGAAGAGCATGGCACAAGGCTTTTGAAGTCAGGTTGTAAATGATGAAACCTCCAGAAAGTCCTGCAAACAAAGGTGGCAGAATGGATACCACAGAGCTTCTGAACTACTCTTAATTACACAAAATAGTTACCTAATAACTTCCTCCTTGTGTTACAGCAAATGGTCACTATGTTAACATTATACCATTAAGATATTTAACACAAAGGAATTAATCTGATGATACCTTTTACAGTAGGAACTGATAAGTAGCCATTGGAAAGGATCAAATGAGAGAAGCAAAATAGAAAGATTAAACGAGAACTTACCAGTTTGAAGTTTGATCTTTATTTTATGAGGAGTTACGATGAGGGATTACGTGAAGAAGACCCCGTCCAGCCGCATGCGCGTCAATCTTCAAAGCAGCGGTGTGAAATCACAGGTAATAGTAATTGAAGTATAATAGTAAGATTAGAGAAGACTAGAACTACCAGATGACCTTTATGAGGGTTAGGAGCGGAGGGCACGTAATCCCTCATCGTAACTCCTCATAAAATAAAGATCAAACTTCAAACAGGTAAGTTTGCGTTTAATCTTACTATTTTACTTCGGAGTCACGTGAGTGACTATGTGAAGATTTCAAAGCTCTGTGATTTCATGCCGCAGATTCATATCCAGGCGTCTCACTGCATCGATTGACCCAGAATGAGTAAATAATCAATAATACATCAAACCATAACATTGCTTTAAACACATTAACTGTTTATTTTGTAAAGAAACAATAGCAACCCCTTCTATCCCAGGTAAAACTATAAAACTGAACTCAAAACAGAATGGGCAAATACCCCCGGTTTGGCAATTGGTTTATGATAAAACTTTTGGAACATCAATTCACTGGACCATCCTGCAGCCGCGAGAATATGGTCTATAGGGACGTCCATTGCCCTGGCCGCTGAGGTTGATGCCGCCCTGGTGGAATGAGATTTAAAATTGTCAGTGTCAATCCCAGCATAAACCAGAACCTGCTTTAGCCACCTTGAAATAGTCTGAAATGACACCTTTCTAAGCGTTTTTTTGTGGCTAATAAACAATGCTGATTCTGCATCTCTTAGGGTTCTGGTAGCCTCGATGTAATATAACAAACATGACACCACACACAGGCGGGAATCCGTAGGGTATGCCGAAAAAGTAATCTTACACCCTGTCGCCCCTAGTCTACTCTCCTTGAGCAAATCATAGATGTAAAAAGTGACAGCATCTGCTGACACCTCCATCCTGTCTAGTCGCAGCTTCTGTAATGTCTGCACACGTTGGGCTGAAACCAATGCCATAAGCATGACTACCTTCATGGTGACTTTGGCCAAAGACAGGGCTGTGACAGGAGTCCACTGACAAAGGAGCATAAGAACTTTGTTTACATTCCAGATAACTGAATACCTGGGCCGGAGAGGATTGGATTTAAAAATTCCCTTCATAAATCTAGAAACTAGAGGGTGTGTCCCCACAGAATATAGTTCTGATCCCATGGATAAGTATGAAGACAGAGCACTTCTGGCTGTATTGATCGCACTATAGCTTAACTTATGATCGAAATAGAGCATTGACAAGAATTCCAGCATGTCTGGGATGCCTGCAGTTCGATATGAAATATTCTGCCGTAAGCAGAACACCTCCCACTTTCATATCGAAGAGATGTACTGTTTTTGGGTACTATCCCTCCAGGCTGCAGTGATAACATCCACGGTGCGATCGGATAGTCCTCTCCCCAGGTATGGCCTTCTTAGAATCTGCAAATTAATAGATCAATACGATCATGTAAAGGATGTTGATCCCACCAGGTGCACCAGTAGGTTTCTATGTTTGGGAACAATCATATGAGGCTGTGTAGTCATCTGTAAAACGAGTGGGAACCATGGCTGAGTAGGCCAGTTGGGTACCACCAATACTCCTGAGGCGGAGTCCTGCTTGATTTTTTGCAGACACCGACTGATGAGGCAGAATGGAGGAAATGCATATAAAAACATTCCACCCCAATGCAGCGAGAATGCATCTACTGCTGCTGCCCCAGGATCTGGTTCCCGTGAAACATATTTAGGCAGGTACACAAAAATGCTGGAGAAACTCAGCGGGTGCAGCAGCATCTATGGAGCGAAGGAAATAGGCAATGTTTCGGGCCGAAACCCTTCTTCAGCTCCATAGATGCTGCTGCACCCGCTGAGTTTCTCCAGCATTTTTGTGTACCTTCGATTTTCCAGCATCTGCAGTTCCTTCTTTAACAAACATATTTAGGCAACTGGTGGTTTAGTCTGGATGCAAACAAATCGATACTTGGCATCCCAAACCGAGCAACTACATCTTTAACTATGTCATGACTCAACATCCATTCTGTGTTGTCATTGAATTGGCGTGACCGAGTGTCTGCCACTATGTTGAATCTACCTGGTAAGTAGATTGCTGAAAGCCAAGTGTCTCTGGTAATACACCAGCTCCAGATCTGATTAGCCAATCTATCACAAGATTCCGACTTGACTCCACCCATATGATTAACATATGCCACTGCTGTAGTGTTGTCAATTTGAACCTGCCCATGCAAATGACTCTTGGTAGGGCAATGAGCTTTAAGCCCATAAAACGTTCCCAAAAGCTCTAAATAATTGATCCCTCATAATTGCAGAAGAGTTGCCTCTTGCCTATTCCATCTGCCTCCACAGCTGGAAAAGTATCAGTAGCACCCCAACCTAGAGCACTAACATCAGTCTGTAAGACAATGTAAGGTGGTTCAACCAACATTTTCCTGGAACTACTTGAGATATTCATGATCCACCATTGTATTTCAGCAATGGCTTCAGCTGGTAATTCCATGGACCTGTCAAAATGACCTGAATGTGTCTTCAGTGCCTGTTCTTTTTCTCGTTGTAATTGTTGATAATGCAGAGGTCCAAACTGCACAGCTGGAAAAGCAGCCACTAATTTACCAATCAAGCTGGCCACCTGTCTGATTGAAGGTCGTTGTTCATCAATGAGCTTGATACCACCTTCAATTAACTGCAGCCTTTTATCCCTGGGCAGAGTCACCAACATGTGATCTGAGTTAATAGTGATGCCCAAGTAATCAATAACTTTGACTGGTGTTAATTTGGATTTATCTGGATGAATGATGAACCCCAATTTCTCAAAAGTGTGTTTAACAACGGAAACGGATGATTCAGCTGCGTCCTGAGTCTTTCCTACAATTAAGATATCTTCTAAATAGGCCATTATGATATGACCCTGAGCTCGAAGTAGCCCCAGAACTGGTTTTAACAATTTGGTAAACAATCTAGGAGCTGAGGTTAATCCATTAGGCAGTGCTTTGAATTGCCATAATTGACTCATCCAGCTAAACTTCAAATATCTCCTATCATCGCAATGAACAGACACTGAGTAATATGCATCTTTAAGATCTATGCTTGCCATATAACACCCTTTGGAAATCAGCTGTTTAGCAGTAGGAAAAGTTTCCATTTTGAAATGTTTATACTGTACAAAAGGATTAAGGCTCGTCAGTTCCAGGGGATGATTCTACATCCTCCATCCTGTTTAGACCTAGGAAATATATTTGACATGAACTGGTGGAGTTGACGAACCGACTTCTCAATCACCCCTTTATTGCATAATTCCTCAAGTTGTGCCTGTATCTCCATATTCTCTTTGTGTGAGAAAATGAGTGTCCGGCTTGGAACATGCTGAGTGGGTGGACACAAATTAGGATAGAATTCAATTCGAAACCCTTCTATACTACACAGCACAAACGGATCTGATATTATCTCCTGCCATTATTTTAGAAACAAGTGTAACCTACCCCCAACTTGTAAATATTTCCCACTTAAAATGTTTCTTTCAGGAGCAAAACCACCTACCTGCATGGTTACCGGTGGAACTTGCTGCCCCCAGTTCCTCATGGGAAATTCATGTTTGCCCGTGTACCTTTAGCAGGGCGCCAGCTGCGCATATTCGGGAATGAACGGCTCGTTCCTTCACCAGCCCCGGTCATTGCACCCCGTTGGTAGGGGAACTGCCTCCGAACCATTTTGCTGCCCATCGGCACTTTGATTAACCCCACTGTCTTTGCCTCATCATCGAGCTCTTTTACTCGTTTTGCGAGGTCCTCCCCAAACAGCAGATTTGGCAGTTGGACATTGCTGGGCTTGCACAGCGCTGCAAATCTAGGGTGAATAGTAGGGCGTATGGCACTTTTTCCTCAAACAGTTCACTTCAAAATGTGCACTGCACAGAAGACCTAAAGCATCCTGTTGTGCTTCAGACAGGTGCCCCTCGTCCACCGTTGTGGCGAACGCAGTAATGCCTGCAGCAAGCAACTTCAGCACCCTCTGGAGTTTTAATTCTTGTGCCCGAACACCAACTCCCATTGGGCCCCATATTACATGGTTAACCACCGGTACTTTCAGTAAGCCACAATTCACTGGGGTTTCATACCTCTTTGCGGTATCATCCATTGTCAGCTCTTGGAGCTGATGGGAGAGTAAATAGTTAATTGTTGTGCCCAACTCCTCACCCAAAGGCTCCCCTGATTCTCTGGGGATAGCAAATTTTGCTGCCAAATTTGGTATTCCAATCTCATGCCCTTCACCCCTTGGGCTCTGCTCACCCACTGATTCGGCGTCAGTGTAAACCTGACCCATCAAACTCTCCTCCTCCATGAGGGAGCGATTGAGCAGCCCTATTCCAGGCGCTGCTGGCACAGGCTCTCCAACAGCCCGGCGTGGACACCACTCCTCCTCCCAGAGTGTATCCTTTTTGAGCATCCTCTCCATCAGGTGCTCGATTTGAGATAACTGTGTAAGAACGGTCTCCCTTTGCGGAGGTGAATCCTCCTGGCCCGACTCGGAGTCAATGGGCCTAGCAGACTTAGAAGTAGCCTTATGCCCCAACGGCGCGGAGACGGTGCTCAAAGGCAACGTGTCTGCAGTCGCTAGCCCCCTTGCTAACGACGGTACAGGTGAACTAGGCGGGCACCCGCTACCCGCACTCCCGCGGTCTTCCAAGCTTTTACCAGCGGGTCGCCTCGCCTTCACCTTAGAAGCTTTCTGCATGTTGAACTCGCCCTGAAAAACAAGCCTTTCCACCAGAAAGCAACCTCCAACTAAATTGAGCACTTACCTCGAGGTTTTAAAATGTACCGCTGGAGGAGCGCCGCTACTCCAACCGGTCGCTGCACCATGCGTCTGACGTAATGACGCGCATGCGGCTGGACGGGGTCTTCTTCACGTAGTCACTCACGTGACTCCGAAGTAAAATCCCCAATAAACTGCGAGAAGACTTACTTTATGAAAAAAATATATATTGTAATAAGATCTTATTCTTATCAACACTCCAATGCACTATGAGTGTTTTTTTTTGGAAGTTACATGGTAGAATAGTAAATTTTCCAGTTAATCCAATAAGATTAATGGGAGAGCGGGAAACAAATTTAGATGCATTTTAAGACATTTAAGAAACTGGGGGCGTTGAGAGTGGAGGGAAGATCTAGAACTAGGGCTCCAGTGAGTGGAACGGCAGTAGGGAACCAAAGAGAGCGGAGGAATCAGTATGGGGAATCAGTATCCAGTGGAAAGAAGGATGACCAGGAACTGGTACCCCAGTGAGTGGGAGTGGGAACCAGGACCCTGGTGAATGGAAGAGGAGATTGGGAGCCAGGGGCATGGTGAATGGGAGGTGGAGTGGGAACAAAGGCATGGTGAATGGGACGTGGAGTGGGAACCTGGGACATGGTGAATGGGAGGGGGAATTAGATAAAAGAGCCCTGGTGAATGGGAGGGGGAGTGGGTACCAAAGCCCTGGTGAATGGGAGGGGGGATTGGGAGCCAGGGGGCATGGTGAATGGGAGGGGGGAGCTGGAACTAGGTGCTTGGTGAGTGGAAGGAAGTACTCAGTGACCCAGATACCAATAGTTGAATAGTGGATTATTGATGTTTTACTATTTTGGGATGAACATACTACAAATTTTGAACCCTTGTCTGTGTGTGATTTGTCTGTTCTAATACATTTACACAATGATTCCCCCAGTGGTTGCCAAACAGTTGATGGGGCTACTGCCTTAGACAGCCTTACACAATGATTTCAAGCATCTCTGGGCTTCGTGGGCCTAACTTTGAGGCCTAACAATTAACTGATTATTCTTTGAATAATGTCTTGGAAGCTTTTATTTGAAATTGGCCTAAACAGGCATTCTTTTCCTTTTTTCCACAAACTGTGATAAAAGCTTTATGCTACAACAAAGTATTAGGTTGGATTGCAGACACAAGGAACTGCAGATGCTAGAATCTTGAACAAAACATAGAGTGCTGGAATAACTCAGCAGTTCAGGCAGCATCTGTGGAGGGATTGAATAGGTGATGGTTTCGGTCAGGACCTTCTTCAGACTCTACTTTGGAGAATGAAGACTCTTCTTTGGTGTTCGAAAAGGATCCTGACCCATTCTCTCCAGAGATGCTGCCTAACCTTCTGAGTTACGCCAGCACTTTGTGTTTTGTTTCAGGCCAGATAAATAATTAAGAGACAATATACAGTGGACATCATACAGCCTTTGATAACCAAGTGGATGTGGGTATATAATGCCTCCGTGAGAGGCTGCAAAATTGAGTTTTGTAATTTGAGATCAAGAAATACATAGAATAGTTGCTGAAAAAGAAAACAATTGTCCATTTTTGTCCTTCTGGAAAGAAGCCTGCTATTGCTGCACACAAACTCAATCTTGCACTAAACTTTTAATGAACCTGAAATGATTTAACAATTGCTTTTGAAGAGAGCCTATTACCACCTTCTGAGTATGTCAAGGGATGTTCATATGGATTAGGGTTGTCTTATCCTGCAGTTCTACAATTTTAGATTACAGTCCCCGCCATTTAAAATCCACATGTTTAAATTGGGAAATTGTTTAAATTGCCTATAAAGCCCTAAGCATTTTCCATTACTGTTACAGTCAATTATAAGATTGCTGCTTCCAATATGTTAAATGCTCTGGTTTTTTTGGACAGAAAAGATTGTTTTCCCAGGAGTTGACTGTTTCAGTAAAAAAACTTTTTGAATAAATGCTGAAGATATTTAAATGTCACTTCTTCAATTAATAACGCTATTATAATAACGCTATAACGCTATTAACTCAACAAATGGTTATTGTCTGAATCCTCTTTTATTGGTTCACTAGCTTCCAATTTTCGATAAGATCTGTGGCTTCCTTTCCTCTGAGCAATTCTTTCTTTAAGATTCATGTGCTGTGCACCTCTTAAATCTGCAATAAATCTCATGAACCATCTCCAGTGTGGACCCTTGAATCTATTGGTTTACCAGCAGGTGGGAGACCCCATTACATTTGCAGAAGAGAAAGTTTAGTTTAGTTTAGTTTAGAGATACAACATGGAAACAGGCCCTTTGGCCCACCGGGTCTGCGCCGACCAGCAATCCCCACATATTAAAACCCCCCTACACGCACTAGGGACATTTTTTACATTTACCAAGCAAATTTACCAACATACCTGTACGACTTTGTAGTGTGGAGGAAACCGAAGATCTGGAGAAAGCCCACGCAGGTCACGGGGAGAACGTACTAATTCCGTAAAGACAGCACCCATAGTTGGGATCTAACCCAGGTCTCCAGCGCTGCAAGTGCTGTAAGGCAGCTTAGAAAAAAGACCCTAGAAAGAGCAGGTTATTGTAATGCCTGGGGATTGGAGATGTTGGTCTTTTATGTATTGGTGCCAGAATTCAATGTTATCTTGATATTAAGTGTAGGAAACCTCAGCTGGTTGGACTGGCGGCCACCAACAAGTGAAAAGTGATCATATCCATCAATAATACCTTAAACATCCATGCCTTATTGCAAGAAGAAGACAATGATGACTTCTTTGAAGAGGTGTCTTTCACACTGAGGGTGTCCAGTCACATAGCTCATGCTCTTCCACTGTTTTGACAACACTGGTATTTTAACTGTTTTGCTTTGGACAATAAAAATATATGCATTACAACATAAATTGCAGGTAGTCGATATTGGAGAGAAAGAAAGAGAGAGAGGAAGGGAGGGAGGGAGAGAGGGAGTTGGAGAGAGAGAGAGAGAGAGAGAGAGAGAGAGAGAGAGAGAGAGAGAGAGAGAGAGAGAGAGGGAGAGAGAGAGAGAGAGAGAGAGAGAGAGAGAGAGAGAGGGAGAGAGAGAGAGAGAGAGAGAGAGAGAGAGAGAGAGAGAGAGGAGAGAGAGAGAGAGAGAGAGAGAGACAGAGAGAGTCAGAGAGAGACAGAGACAGAGACAGAGAGAGAGAGAAAGAGAGAGAGATAGAGAGGTTAATGTTTCTGACCACCATCAGAATAGATTGTGTTTTATTCGATTGGCATCAACGAGACCTGAGCTGGAGTCATTTCTCTCCAAGATGCAAATTTCATTTTACATTTGTGCTTCTCCCTCGACATTTGGCAATGTGCAATTTCTCCAACTTCCTCCTAATGAAAACTAATTTATATACTTTGCAGAGAAAACATACCAAATTATGGAATGCAATTCTAAAACTGATAAAACTGATAAAGCTATGTAATAAAAATGGAAATTGATTTTATTCAGTCACAATAAATCAATGACCTTACTCATAATAGTTTTTCATGTGAATTAGTTATCAGCTCCCTCACACTTGTAACACTTAAAGGGTGTTTATCATTCAATTCTATTATGATGGACTGCACATGAGCCACTGGTAATTGTGCCCAATAGCCCTCATGAGAAGTGATTGTATATTAGGTTATCATGGATACCCATGATAAAGATATGGTCGTATCCAGATATTGTTTCTAAATCATTCATCTCCACTATCGTCATTGCAGGTTTTGAGTATAATACCTCATAGTAATGTCTTTATATTTCATGATACTTTGGAAAACAAAACATTTGTTAAGCCTTACTGCTACATTGAATTATAAATATAATATGCCAGCTTTTTAAAATCCAAAGAAAAGGATTTCCACGTCCCAAGCAAGCGTTTTATTGCGGCATGCATGGATGTATTGTCTCTTCATATCTCGATCGCCCTTGGCTTTGGGGCTTTAGCACTGCATGAGTCAAGGCTTAAAACCATATTCCTGTCTCATAAGAAAGACAGCATGATGTTAAGTATACAGATTCAATGATGTGGCAACTCCAAGCCAGCTGCTTATCTCGTTGCTGGCAACCCGTTGGTTCTCATTTCCAAAGCCACTTTCCCGGAATGCGTGAGGCTGCAGAGATTAAGGTAGGAGCCAGGAATAATTTGTTATCCCCTGATATTCACTTAGTAACGGCATGTTTAATGAATGGAACCCATTCGAGTTATAATGGAGGGGGTCATGTAGAAACAGTTACATGGCTGATCATATAGGAGGGCTGGTTATTTGCAAAGGCACAACAGGTAAGAAATCTTGTTTCATCTTCTCTGCAACAAATGGAAATCTGACACAATGGCAGTTTAGTTTAGTTTAGTTTAGAGATACAGCGCGGAAACAGGCCCTTCGGCCCACCGGGTCAGCGCCGACCAACGATCCCCGCATATTAACACTATCCTATACCCACTCGGGACAATTTTTACATTTACCAAGCCAATTAATCTACATACCTGTACACCTTTGCAGTAGGGGGTAACACTTTACTTGCTCTGGTTTTCTCTCGTACAATGTGGACCAACTGCCTATTAAATCTAAATCTTTGTAAACCGCATGTTTTGCACCGATCAATAAAAAGTTTGCACACTACCTACGGTTTTTACCTCTAGAACAAAATCATAATGGTATTGCCAGTACTCAATAATTCCTTCAAAACTTGTTGAAATGCTAAATTCAGCTGGATTCTTATGACCATACATTACACTTTGGGTGTGATTCTCTTACAATAATGCAGGCAGAGTTGTGTTTAGTTGAGTTCAGATTGGGATTAAGTGACCAGGAGTGTGGTGGGTGGTTGGAAGTAGCAATTAAATTAAAATGTGCTCATTACTCTTTCAACAAGGTTTATTTCTTGTCCTTTTGTTAAAGTGTGCATCATAGTCCTACATGGGTAGGACCTCCAGGGGGTAGAATGAAAAGGCACAATAGATCGTCCAACATGGAAATCTATATAACTAAAAGTCTCATCTTGACCACTTCCTGTCTGCGCTGTATATTGATTTTAGAAAAAACTCTACCATATATCGCTGTGATTTTTGGCCATCTTACTCACAGTCCTCCTCTGCTGAGCAGGCCCCGAGGACTTTTCCCATCGATGAAAAATAAAAAAGTTATGAGTGTTTAAAAAACTTTGAGGTCCTCTTGCCTGTCAATCACCGCGATGAAGGTAACGCCCCTTCTGGTAGGGGGGCAGGACTATAAAACCCCGGATGCCTGGACGTGACTCAGGCACTCTGCAAGATCACGAGGGAGAGGCCACGACTCTCATTCTAAGCTGTGAATCAACTGAACTGTGAGTCCGCAATGTACTTGCAATAAATGATTTGTTAGCCCTATTGACAATGCCATGAGTTCTTTGGCCTGCTGCCTTGCCTGTGCTTGAAACTGCAATGCTTTATGAGGTCCGACTGTGTTTGGAAGGAATAAATGCTTTATTAGGTCCGACTGTGTTTGGTTCCAAAATCCCGCTCATTTTGTGACTTCTGCTTAGTGGACAGGTCGCACTGATGGCGTAATTTCCGGTGAGTGCAGAGATCGCGCTGATTGTGTAATTTCCGGTAAGTGCAGAGGTCACACTGATTGCAGAAGTGCCGCTGACTGCAGAAGCCCCAAAGTGGAGACGCCGTGCTCAGCCGTGTGATTATTCAAGAAAGTTTACTGCCATATATATGGTGTGTGAGTCAGTGAGTGTGTGTGTATGTGTTTGTGAGTGTATGTGTGTGAGTGTGTGTGTGAGTGTGTGTGTGTGTGCATGTGTGTGTGTGCGTGTGTGTGTGTGTGTTTGTGAGTGTATGTGTGTGTGAGTGTGTGTGTGTGTTTGTGAATGTATGTGTGTGTGTTTGTGAGTGTATGTGTGTGAGTGAGTGTGTGTATGTGTATGTGTGTGTGAGTGTATGTGTGTGTGTGTGTGTGTGTGAGAGTATGTGTGAGTATGTGTGTTTGTGAGTGTATGTGTGTGTGTGTGTTTGTGAGTGTATGTGTGTGTGTCTGTGCGTGAGTGTGTATGTGTGTGTGAGTGTGAGTGTGTGAGTGGGAGTGTGTGTGTGTATGTGTGAGTGTATGTGTGTCTGTGTGTGTGTGTGTGAGTGTGTGAGCGTGTGAGTGAGTGTGTGTGTATGTGTGTGTGTATGTGTGAGTATGTGAGTGTGTGTGTGTGAGTGTGTGAGTGTGAGTGTGTGAGTGTATGTGTGTGTGCGCCCACAATGTCCATACTAGCCCTCTGGAAACCAGTCCCTTCGGCCCACAACACCCATGCTAGCGCTCCAGAAAGCCCCCCCCCCCCACTGGCCAGCAATATTGGAATTGGTGGAGAGGTGGAATATTGCATTGGGGGACAAGCCCTCCCATGTGCAGCTGGGACCCAACGGGTCCTACTTAGTCTAGTAATCAAATTAAGTGAATTATTCTTATGCCCCTGTCCCACTTAGGAAATCTGAACGGAAACCTCTGGAGACTTTGCGCCCCACCCAAGGTTTCCGTGCAGTTCCCGGAGGTTTTTGTCAGTCTCCCTAATGGTCAAAAGTGGTTTCCGTTTCTTCTATGTTCCGGCGAATATTTCAAAAAATTCAAAACTGGGCGCGACTAAAAATAGGTTGCCGTTTAAAAAATCAGTGATTTTTTAGTCGAAGCCGGTTGCAATGCTAGTTGAAGGTGGTTGCCGGAGGTAGCAGGTAGTGGAAGGTCTTACCTTTCACTACCTGCAACCTCCGGCAACCACGGGAACTGCACAGAAACCTTGGGTGGGGCGCAAATTCTCCAGAGGTTTCCGTTCAGGTTTCCTAAGTGGGACAGGGGCATTATACATTCAAAGTAATTAACTGCACTGCAAATTTCTCAATATTAACACATTCTCCTGCTTATGTTATCATGGGGAATTATAGGTAGACAAAAATGCTGGAGAAACTCAGCGGGTGAGGCAGCATCTATGGAGCGAAGGAAATAGGCAACGTTTCGGGTCGAAACCCTTCTTCAGTCTGAAGAAGGGTTTCAACCTGAAACGTTGCCTATTCCCCGAGGATTTTTCCCATCGATGAAAAATAAAAAAGTTATGAGTGTTTAAAAAACTTTGAGATCCTCTCGCCTGTCAATCACCGCGATGAAGGTAACGCCCCTTCTGGGGGGGGGGAGGACTATAAAACCCCGGATGCCTGGACGTGACTCAGGCACTCTGCAAGATCGCGAGGGAGAGGCCACGACTCTCATTCTAAGCTGTGAATCAACTGAACTGTGAGTCCGCAATGTACTTGCAATAAATGATTTGTTAGCCCTAATGACAATGCCATGAGTTCTTTGGCCTGCTGCCTTGCCTGTGCTTGAAACTGCAATGCTTTATGAGGTCCGACTGTGTTTGGAAGGAATAAATGCTTTATTAGGTCCGACTGTGTTTGGTTCCAAAATCCCGCTCATTTTGTGACTTCTGCTTAGTGGACAGGTCGCACTGATGGCGTAATTTCCGGTGAGTGCAGAGATCGCGCTGATTGTGTAATTTCCGGTAAGTGCAGAGGTCACACTGATTGCAGAAGTGCCGCTGACTGCAGAAGCCCCAAAGTGGAGACGCTGTGCTCAGCCGTGTGATTATTCAAGAAAGTTTACTGCCATATATATGGTGTGTGAGTCAGTGAGTGTGTGTGTATGTGTTTGTGAGTGTATGTGTGTGTGAGTGTGTGTGTGAGTGTGTGTGTGTGTGCATGTGTGTGTGTGCGTGTGTGTGTGTGTTTGTGAGTGTATGTGTGTGTGAGTGTGTGTGTGTGTTTGTGAATGTATGTGTGTGTGTTTGTGAGTGTATGTGTGTGAGTGAGTGTGTGTATGTGTATGTGTGTGTGAGTGTATGTGTGTGTGTGTGTGAGTATGTGTGAGTATGTGTGTTTGTGAGTGTATATGTGTGTGTGTGTGTTTGTGAGTGTATGTGTGTGTGTGTGCGTGAGTGTGTATGTGTGTGTGAGTGTGAGTGTGTGAGTGGGAGTGTGTGTGTGTATGTGTGAGTGTATGTGTGTCTGTGTGTGTGTGTGTGAGTGTGTGAGTGTGTGAGTGAGTGTGTGTGTATGTGTGTGTGTATGTGTGAGTGTGTGAGTGTGTGTGTGAGTGTGTGAGTGTGAGTGTGTGAGTGTGTGTGTGTGTGCGCCCACAATGTCCATACTAGCCCTCTGGAAACCAGTCCCGTCGGCCCACAACACCCATGCTAGCGCTCCAGAAAGCCCCCCCCCCCCGCACTGGCCAGCAATATTGGAATTGGTGGAGAGGTGGAATATTGCATTGGGGGACAAGCCCTCCCATGTGAAGCTGGGACCCAACGGGTCCTACTTAGTCTAGTAATCAAATTAAGTGAATTATTCTTATGCCCCTGTCCCACTTAGGAAACCTGAACGGAAACCTCTGGAGACTTTGCGCCCCACCCAAGGTTTCCGTGCAGTTCCCGGAGGTTTTTGTCAGTCTCCCTAATGGTCAAATGTGGTTTCCGTTTCTTCTATGTTCCGGTGGATATTTCAAAAAATTCAAAACTGGGCGCGACTAAAAATAGGTTGCCGTTTAAAAAATCAGTGATTTTTTAGTCGAAGCCGGTTGCGATGCTAGTTGAAGGTGGTTGCCGGAGGTAGCAGGTAGTGGAAGGTCTTACCTTCCACTACCTGCAACCTCCGGCAACCACGGGAACTGCACGGAAACTTTGGGTGGGGCGCAAAGTCTCCAGAGGTTTCCGTTCAGGTTTCCTAAGTGGGACAGGGGCATTATACATTCAAAGTAATTAACTGCACTGCAAATTTCTCAATATTAACACATTCTCCTGCTTATGTTATCATGGGGAATTATAGGTAGACAAAAATGCTGGAGAAACTCAGCGGGTGAGGTAGCATCTATGTCTGAAGAAGGGTTTCAACCCGAAACGTTGCCTATTTCCTTCGCTCCATAGATGCTGCCTCACCTCTGAGTTTCTCCAGCATTTTTGTCTACCTTCGATTTTCCAGCATCCTGCAGTTCCTTCTTAAACATGGGGAATTATAGCATTTATTCAAAGATACATGTTGCCTTAATCAAGATAAGTATCTGTGTCTTACTTCACAAAGTGTACATTAGTGTAAACTTAGCAAAATATTGAAGTTTCTTGATTGTTTCTTTGACAAACAGAATTATATGCTGTTGTTTTCCATAGAAGAACAATGTCAAGTATATTGATTGCTAATGTACTTCCTGCTCTAATTTGTACCACCCCCCCCCCATAACTTTATTCAAAATAGGTCATTGATAAAGTTGTGGCATCAGACCATGGGAAACTGTGGTTTGAATCTCAAAAGCATGAGAGTTGAATGTGTAAAATTTGTACAGTTGACATGAACAATGTAGACCAATTGGTCAGGGAATGGAAGGAGATATGTGCAGTGTTGCAGTCCATGTAAAGCATGGACTTTAGACAAATGTGGCTTTGGTGGGTCACTTATTTCTTCTTTATTCTATGTTTCATTTCCCAAGTTAAAGACAAGGACATCATGTGCAGCAGATCCATTTGGGGGATAGATCCCTTTTATCTGGCCAGCAGCAGCCTGGTTGAATTTACTTTGATCTTGCATCATTTCTTCTTTAACAATGTGCGTACGCTAGATCATAGGGAAGCCTGCACTCTCTTCTTTTTGTCTATATAGTAAGTATGACTTAGCTGTCTATACCATCTTGTCCTTTAATTTCACTACCTAATTTTCCTGACAGGCAATATAGGTACTGATACGTCAGAAATGATTGGGGGATAATTTGACTTTGCCAAGTCAGTGGATATATTTAAGGCAGAGATAGATAGATTCTTGATTAATACGGGTGTCAAGGGTTATGGGGAGAAGGCAGGAGAATGGGGTTAGGAGGTGTTGGAAATTATCAAACTCACACATAGTGATTAGAATTCATAGTCTTTTATTAGCAACTCTGCAGAGGAAACACAAGGTGCTTTCTTCTCAGCATGCATACTACCTGTCTACCAGAGAGAGAGAGAGAGAGCTCTCTAATAAGCCTGCGGGCGGAGCCTCAGTATGAGTGACACTAATCTACATCCTCCCTCTTAAAGAATTAAAAGCAAATGCAAAACTACAGAGTACTGCAAAGAATTAAATGCAAATGTATACTGCTGACTATATAAAGCACACATAGTATGTGGCAATAAACTGGAGGAAGTTCAAACATAGCCCGGGTATCCTATGGCGGGCTTACAAACATGACCAGCACGTGTACGGTATAGTCCATCCCCTCCCATCATCGGGGACACGATCGGTGGTGAAATAGGTGTCGGAGATTGAAATGGCACTCCCAGACGAAACAGGAGACTTTGGCACAGGTGGAGGTGGTGTAGCCATCGGCAAAGTAACCGGATCAGAAACAGACTGTCGTGCTGGTGCAGTCGGGCCGATGCCGCTGGATGTGGATGGAAGTACACTTGTGCAGTCAGGATAGTACGGAGGTGGTGCTGGCTCATTCACAGGCAGGATATGTTGCCTATTACATCTGTAGGTGCCGCCATCGGCATTGACCAAGTATGAACGTGGCTCGGAGGCAGATCCAGAAATTACGCCGATGCGGTCGTGACCTTTGTCAGTTTGCAGATGCATCACTTGCCCCTCGGCTAGTGGTGGAAGCGGTCTGCTCATTTTGTCATACCACCGTTTCTGAATGTCGCGCTTTTGTTGTAGTCTGGATTGGACCTCTGATGGTGGGACCACTTATCGAACTAGTGCCTGTCCACCACAGGCAATGTGGCTCGAGTCTGTCTTGACATCAGACGCTGTGCGGGTGAACCCAAGATAGGGTCGCGGGAGATGTTGCGCAGGTTAAGCAGGTCCACCTAGGTACACATCTGATTTTGCTCTGTGGGGTCGTTCCATTCATTGTTTGGCACTCCAGACGGCACATTCATCCAGCCCATTCGATTGAGGATATTCAGGGCTGCTGGTGATGTGACGAAAACCCCAGCATGCCGCAAAGTCCATTATCAGATAGTAGTTGACATGGAGCTCCGTGGTCCAAGAAATGGCGAGCCAGCTTTTGAACAACCCTGTGAGAAGTGGGGTACTAAGAAGATCAATGTCAAACCAACCAGAATACGAGTTGACAAGAAACAGGTATTGCTTGCCATGCCACTCAAATATGTCAGTTGCCACTGTGGACCACGGAAGGGCAGGAACCGGGTGTGAGAGAAGTGGTTGCTTTTGTTGATGTGGTGCCAAACTGTTGCACACTGCACAGGATTCCACTTTCTCGTGAATGTAATCAGTCATGCCAGGCCAGTAAAACATGTTTTTTGCTCGTAGGACAGTTGCTTCGGCGCCTGGGTGTCGCGCATGGACAGCGTCAAAATACTTGCTGTGTGGAGAGGCAGGAACTACAGCCTTGTTGCCTTTTATGATAAAGCCATCTTGTAGTACTAGTTCACCACGGACAGCAAAGAAGGACCGAACTGGAAGTGGTAGATTGTATTGCTTGTCAGGCCAACCGCGCGTAATAACAGAGGAGAGCAATCGTAAGGTATCGTCAGCACCAGTGTGGGTTACCAGATCCTCCAAGCAGGACGAGGGAATAAAGGAAACAGTCATTACCACAAAACCGTCATCTGGTGAGGGTGGACCCTCGCAGATCTTTCGAGGAACACACGAGAGGGTGTCAGCCAGGTTCATGTCCTTGCCACGTTTGTAGGTCAGAACAATGTCATATTTCTGAAGCTGTAGCAACATCCATTGAAGGCGACCTGGAGAGGCGTGTATTGATTTGTTCAAGATGCTGATCAGGGGTTGGTGGTCAGTTTCAATCATGACCGTGTTCCAGAAGATAAAGTCATTAAATGAACGTTAGCAGCTCTTTTTCAATCTGGGCGTAGTGTTGTACTGTGTCTGTCATGGTGCGCGAAGCATAGGCAACAGGCCTGTTTCCATTACCATCATCTTGAAGACAAGCTGCCCCTAAACTGTACTGTGAGGCGTCACAAGTCAGTGTGACCGGTAATTTAGAATTAAGGTAGGTGAGAGTGATGGCACAAGACATCTGCTGTTTAAGTGTGTCAAACGCCCTCTGCTGTTGTTCATGCCAGGCCCAAACAGTGTCTTTGTAGGTCAGCTGGCGCAGTGGGGTTGATATTTCACTGAAGTTAGGAATAAATTTCCCCAAGTAATTTACCATGCCTAGGAATCTCTGCTGGCTGAGCATGTCTGTGGGTGCTGGTAACTCATTAATATCAATGGTTTTCAATGGATCAGCTTTGAGGCCATCTTTAGTGAACTCATGGCCGACATAGTTGACCTCATTTACTCTGAATTTGCACTTTAGTGGGTTTAACTTGAGGTTGATTTCTTTTGCACGGTCCAGAACCTTTTTTTAATTTGCGTCGTGTTCTTGAATAGTTTGTCCAGCAACAAGGATGTCATCAACTATGATGGAGCATGGGTAGCCTGCAAACAATTGTTCCATAGCGGGTTGAAATACTTCATTAGCAGAGCTTATGCCGAATGGCATACGAAGAAATTTGTACTGTCGAAAAGGTGTGCTGATGGTAGTTAACTTGGAGGAGTTGTGATCCAGGGCAATCTGCCAGAATGAACTCTTGGCATCTAGTGCTGTGAATAAATTCGCTACGCCCAGCTGCGCTGCAATCTCTCCCACTGTGTGCATGAGATAGTGTGGTCGCTTAATGGCTGTGTTTAAATCTCTAGGATTGATGCAAATCCGTATTTCATCCTTATTTTTTCGTTTCTACGACCATGGTCCAGACCCAATCCGAGGGGCCAGCGATGGGGGCAACCACACCCGTAGTCACCATTCTGTCGATTTCACCTTGTACAGGGTCCCACATAGCATGGGGAATCCAGTGTGCCGGACGGACAACTAGGAGTACCTCGGGGTCAGTCGTGATTGTGTACTTGACAGGTAACCTGCCCAGCTTATCGTCGAACAGACTTTTGTATTGTGTCAGGATTTGTTGTGTGAAGCCACATGTTGTAGACAGTTGATAGACAGATGCACTGATGGTGACCAGACCCAAGTCGTTACTAGCATCAATGCCCAGCAGAGAAGGCACATTTTCTCGGACAATAAAGAAGCTCAGGCTGTGGACAGGTGTATCAAGACAGCATCGTAGCTTAACTTGACTGATCGGGTGCACTGCACCACCTGCAAATGGAAGTAGAGTTGCAGCTGTGTGATTGATGATCTATTTTTTTTCGAATCCTATTGAGTTCAGATAAAGATAAAATGTTGCAATGAGCTCTAGTGTCTAATTTAACAAAAACATTCACTCCGTTAATGAGGATAGTGACCATGGGATCTTGATATTTACGAGACAAGTCTGACAAAAATGTATGTTGATATCAAGATTCTCGTTAGCAGACAGTATGTCCTTGTTAGTTTGAACAGCATGCGTGAGAATCACATGGGAAGGCTCCGGATCCATGCTTCCATGGTTGAGCAAATTGACGGATTGCTTTGTTTGAACACTGTTTCCAAATGAACGACAACAACGAATAAAGTGGTTTCTGCGTTTACAGAAGTGGCAAAGCTTTCCATAAACCGGGCAACGTTCACTAATTGCAACATGCGAACCTCCACAGTTCACACAATTATTAATGAACTTAACATCAGATCTGCCGGGCACCTGTGAAAACTGGCGTTGAGCTTGATAAACTGTGCCGGCAACATTAACATCATAGGCAGAATGGGGACCCTGCCCCAAAGATCTGGTGTGAGAATCTGTCATTTCTGCAATGCAACAGCGGTTTTCAGCAGTCTCCAGAGTGCGTTCAGTATCACGCAAAAGTTCATCACGCACCTTATCATTGAGAATTCCATAAACAAGTCTGTCCTGTATCAGACTATCGCACCAATTGTCAAACTCGCAACTGCTGGCGATGTGTTTCAAAGAACTGATGTGTGCTTCGACAGGTTCACCGCGCCTTTGGCTTCACAAAAAAAATGTATGGTGCTCCATCACAAGATTAATGCGTAACTCACATAACTGTCGGAACTTGTTAAGCAGGCACTCAGGGTCTTGAATAGATTCCGCTGGAACAATCTGGACACTCACAGCATTGCACTGCACTGGTTCATAATGAAATCTTCTGGCACGTTGAGTGGCTTCTGTGCCAGCCAGGATGAGGAGAATAGAGGCACGAACATCTGGAGCGGCGCCGCATGCACATACACAGTAAAATCTTCTTCAAAGATGCACCAACGCTTGGCGAGGTCGCCATCAAACACTAAAGGCTCTGGCTTGCGAAGTGCCGAAGCCATTGCAAAAACACAAACTGAACAAAAAAACAAACTAAAATAAACGTAAACCGACGGCGAGGAGAGAGTTTGACATTTCTGACACCATGTTGGAAATTGTAGAGAACTGTACAGACACAGTCTGGTGTTCAAAGTCAGCTTTAATCATCAGTCATGGTGGTGCAGTACAATACGTTGTTAATTCATCTCTACTACCGGTGTAACTACCTAATATGGGAAGTGAATGTTAATATAAAGTGTACAGTAGGGTGGAGCTAGTGTTAGTACATTACTCTGATTGGTGCACATGCACTAACCAATCTACATCCTTCCCCGTAGCGAAAAGAGTTGTTGAGCAGTTGTTAAAACACATGCAGTTAAACATACTCACCGTACCTGTTGGGCGGTCTGCTAACCCGACCCGAGCGCGTACGGACAAACCCTTCCCCCTCCGTTCCGGAAAAGTTAGTAGGGCTGGGTGGTGGAGAACCGAAGAAGGAGAATGCAGCCGAGGAGCCTGGAGAGGAGCGGCGGGGAAGCATGCAGGACTAGGGATACTGGGGGATGAGGGAATCGAACGACGCGGGGAATACATGCTGGGGTCAGGGGGTCTGGGACGGACAACAGCAGCAGGTGTCTTGAAAACAAACGGCGGTGCGTAAGGACCGGGAGGAGATGGTCGCGGTTTGTTCACAGGCAGAAGATGTTGACGGCTGCGTCGATACAGAACACCATCGATGTTGACAAGGTAGGAACGAGATTCCTTGGCTGGCCCCTCAACGAAACCCAGTCGGGTATGTCCAACTGCAGTCTGCAGGTGAACCACTTGAACTTGCAGTAATGGTTTAATGGTCTGCTCGACTTGTCCTAGGAGCGCTTCTGGACATCGTGTTTCTCCTGAATGCGCTTCTGGACCGCAGCTGGTTTGAGCACCTGTGGGTTCAGCTGTGCTGGGCGACGCGGAGCTGGGGCCGTGTTGTGTGAGACATCAGCCGCTGGGCGGGACAGCCTAGAGGCGTGGGTTCGAATCCCACTTCTGACACCATGTAGAGAACTGTACAGACACAGTCTGGTGTTCAAAGTCAGCTTTAATCATCAGTCATGGTGGTACAATACAATATGTTGTTAGTACATCTCTACCACCGGTGTAACTACGTAATATGGGAAGTGAATGTTAATATACTTATTCCCCGCTGAGCCGCTGTCGGAAAAAAGCTCAAAAAATTGCCAAGGACAAAATGCACCCCCTCCACATACACCTGGATCTCCTGCCATCAGGCAAGAGATATCGCAGCATCAAAGCCCGGACTACAAGACTGCTAAACAGCTTCCTGCCATATGCTGTGAGGCTGCTAAACAGCCACTCTGTACTCACAGTCACCTGATTCTGCAGCTTGGCACGGACACTATAATAACTGGCACTGGCCACTTCAATAACTGGCACTGGCCACTCAAATCAGCCACCCCGGACATGTTTATGATTGGTCTTACTGTACTTTAACGTTTGTATCTATTTTAACTTATACTGTTCCATCAGGGACTGGATTGTTTTAGTGTTGTTATTATTATGTGTGAAATGTTTTAAATGTCATGTGCGATGCTCCGGTATTCCCTGGGAAACGTCTTTTCGTTTTGCACTGCACAACTGTTGCTTGCAAGATGACAATAAAGGAATTGAATTGAATTGAATTGAATATAAAGTGTACCGTAAGGTGGAGCTATTGTTAGTACATTACTCTGATTGGTGCACATGCACTAACCAATCTACAGAAATGATCAAACTCACACATAGTGATTAGAATTCATAGTCTTTTATTAGCAACTCTGCAGAGGAAACACAAGGTGCTTTCTTCTCAGCATGCATACTACCTGTCTACCAGAGAGAGAGAGAGAGAGAGAGAGATAGAGAGAGCTCTCTAATAAGCCTGTGGGTGGAGCCACAGTATGAGTGACACTAATCTACAGGAGAGATTGATCAGCCATGATTGAATGGTGGAGTAGACTTGATGGGCCGAATGGCCTAAATATGCTCCTATCACATGATCTTATGACACTGCTTGCACCACCATGATTGCCACCATCTTCACGTTAGTTGACCGAGTATGCAGCCCGATAAAATCTGGTCATAGTCTCTTTAACTATGCAAAAATGTATCCTGTGATGTACATGGTGCACCTTTGGCTTTTAAAGATTTTAGATTTTACTTTAGACTTTTGAGATATAGCGTAGAAACAGGCCCTTCGGCCTAGTGAGTCCATACCGACCAGTTATCACCCCGTACACTAACACTATCCTACACACTTGGGACAATTTATAATTAACAGAAGCCAATTAACCTATAAACCTGTTCTTCTTTGTAGTGTGGGAGGAAAACAGAGCACCTGGAGAAAACCCATGCGGTCACATGGTGAACGTACAAACAGTACAGACAGCAGCCGTAGTCAAGTTCAAACCTGGGTCTTGGTGCTTGCTGTAAGGCAACAACTCTACCGCTGCTCCACTGTGCCACCTCTCTAAAGGGCAAGACACTGCCCTTAAGAGAGGTGACTTAAAAGTGGATAGAAAAAATAGACATATGAAGTCGAGTTTTATGCTCAAGTTTGTGGCATTTAGGCAGCATCCAATAATCTTCCCAGCTAGAGAGAAAGAGAGCGTACTTTATTCTTATGCACGGAATGGTGGTGGGAGGCACCGACAACATAGTTAAGCCCGTGCATCACTGACCCAATGCCATTGCCACTAGCCTGACCAAGTGCCATTACCACGACAACCAGCCTTTAAGGCCAAGAAAAGACTCAATGTAACAACGATACTTGAGAACTACAAGATGGCGCCAGAAATGCGGTGACTCTCTGTGTACTGCCTCAGAAGACATTTATTATTTTTACACTGCAAGCATTACACTCTTGTACTTATGTATGATTGTGCTAATGCATAGTATGATTTGCATACTGGTTTGTATGCAGAATGAAGAATTTCACAATATCCAGGTGCATGTGACAATATAGTGCTATTGATTACTGATTAAATGATGGGTTTCAATTTAAAAGTCTTAGAGAGGGGATAACATTGAAAGTGTCAACATATTCTGCTTTACAAAATCCTGTTCACATTAGGGGAAAACAGGTCAGAAGCATGTTGATGACCTGCTGCACAAATCAGTGTGCCACTTGATCCACCTTGGGGTGTAGATGGCCCTATGCTTAATCCTCCAGCAATGCTCCTCTGACCAACTGATAATATTTTAGATCAAAGGACATAGAATGTGCATTTCTGTAAAAGTTAAAACCTATATTTCTTCACCCTTTTAACTTCAAAAAACAAAATTGATGCATTGAGGGATGTTTTTGTACAAATGGAATACGTAAAATAGGTTACAATGTATTTTTTGCCCTTAGTTAAACACTTTGTTAAAACAATGTGCCATCAGTGAACCATCGGCACATACTGATAGTTGCCATTGGCAACTAAGAAACATATTTCAGAAAAAAAATAATTTCCTCTAGTTGCACTGGGGTGAGAGCTAAGGTTGCAGCAAATTAGAATATTTCTACATTACATATAAAAACTATTAAAAATTTATTCAAGGTCGTACGGGAGTAAAGCCTGATGGCTCGAATTATTGATCAGCTGATTCTAGCCACAAGCTTCAACCCTTAAAGATAAATGTCACTCAAAAGTCATTTGCATCATTCCTAGTGCTTCACTTTAAAAGCTTCAGTTAAAAAGCAGTCAATGTGGAACTGAAAGAAATGCAGAATAGGTAAATTCCCCTTGCTTACCTTGGACTGTTAAGAATTTGGTTTCAGTAAGGATAATGGTAGGGAGGCTTGTCATTATCCTTTCGAGGTAAATAATTAACACAATGTCAGAGGGGTTTCTCACTTTAGTTTAGATTAGTTTAGTTTAGTTTAGTTTAGTTATGTTTAATTTAGTTTAGTTTAGTTTAGAGATACAGTGTGGAAAAAGACACTGTGGCCCATCGAGTCCGTGCTGACCAGCAAACACTCTAGTACACGAGAGGAGATATTGCAGTGGAGCGGACAAAATGTGTTGGAAAGAACTGCAGATGCTGGTTTAAATCGAAGGTAGACACAAAATGCTCGAGTAACTCAGCGGGTCAGGCAGCATCTCTGGAGAAAAGGAATATTCCTTCTCTCCAGAGCCTGACCCGCTGAGTTACTCCAGCATTTTGTGTCTACCCTAGGGACAATTTACAATCTGCTACACACTAGGGACAATTTACAATCTTTACCGAAGCCAATTAACCCACAAACCTGCATGTCTTTGGAGGGTGGGAGGAGGTATCCCACCACTACTTTAATGGAAAGGATGAACTCCATGCTCTGTGCAATATTTTGTGTAAAGTCGATGCTGGACTCCTCCATGTTATATGATGCTATAGACCTTCTGACAGGCCTGCCAATTCATCAACAATCTCATTGTTTACAGCCACCATCCACCCCATAGATATTTTCATCTGCAGCCTCGCTGCTGTGCTTCCCCCATGCCATGACTGCAGGCGATTCATACCCAGTGACTCACGGCATGCAGATATCATCTCCGAGACAACCTCTCAATGAGGCACAATGTCGGTACCTGAGGTGGGGATAGGGAATGTTAAATTAGGTAACAGGGCGTATTTCTTATTACCTTCTCTGGGCCTTCCATTAACCCTTGCACAGATGGCAGGTTTTGGCTGTGTGTACGAGGAGAGGCGCAAGGATGGGGAGGCTGACAAATGTTGGTGCATGGTTACACCATCTGCAGGTTGTAAAATGGAAGAGATTGTGGGTTGAGCGGGAAAACTCAGACTGAGTGTGCTGTAGCTCGTATAAATTCAGCTTCCCTGCTGACCATCATCTCATGTAGGTCACCTCAATTTTGACAAGTGCCATGGGAGGATGGTGACCCAGCTGCAGTTGGTCCCCATCAGTTCACTATTGCCATTTGTGATTATGTACCCCTTGTCCTACAGCAGAAAGGGAAGCGTCTTGCTGCCTGTCATTGAAAATGTGTGAATACAGTTAGGGTGGCACAGTGGCACAGCAGTAGAGTTGCTGCCTTACAGCGCCAGAGACCAGGGTTCAATCCTGACTATGTGTGCTGTCTGGATAGAATTTCTACATTCTCCCTGTGACCATGCAGGTTTTCTCCAGGTGCTTCCGTTTCCTCCCACACTACAAAAACATCCAGGTTTGTCAATTAATTGGCTTTGTTAAAATTGTAAAATTGTCCATAGTGTGTAGAAAAGTCTTAGTATATCCTGCTGGGTGATCGCTGGTCAACGTGGACTCGGTGGACTGAAAAGCCTGTTTCTGCGCTGCATCTCTAAAGTGATCTCTAAAAACAAACACAAGAGACTGCGGGTGCTGGCATCTTAAGCAACAGGCAAGAGGGGCTCAGCAGGTTAGGCAGCATATTGCTGAAGAAGGGTCCTATCCTTCAATGGACATTTCCCTCCACAGTTACTGTGTGACCCACTGAGATCCTGCAGCAGTTTTGTTTTTTGCAGAAAACTGTAGGATGTGGGTCCGAAACTCTTCAAATGCTATTTGCATGAGGGTGGCAACGGAGCACATATCAGATATGAGATCTGCTTACGTGAGTAACGAGAGTGCAAAGTTTCTGAGACCATTGGTGCCATTATGGGGTTCCAACATTTGTAAATGAACAGGTGTGTGAAATCATTGAACATTTTGTGGCCATTGCACTCAGGCATCAAGAATGTCAATGCTGCAGTTGTTTTCTCATGCTACCTGGCAGTGTCCATTCAGAGTCCTCCTGGCTCTCTGTACATGCAGGACATCTGCTTAAAAAACATGGAATACATCCTCCCTGTCGTATTATCTTTCAAGGTCTCACTTCACCCTCTGCATAGAAAGCTAGTCAGCACCCAGCATGTGCTGATTATCCATCTCACCCTTGTAGAGGTGCAGGATAACATCACAACAAGAAATAACGTTATCAGTGCCCTTGGCTTCCATGATTTTATGCTGATTCCCCTGTGCCTGCTCAAGCACAGCATCATAATTGCTTCCCCCACACACCAATGTTAATGAACAGCAGTTTCATTGAAGGAGTGAGACCATATTCCCAAAACATATTACTTGGAAGAAGTTTTTGTTTCAATCAAATATCCCGGGTAATAATAAAAATGAGATCCCAGGGCAATCTTACAGGTGTGATTTTTCTGCAGTTTGACAGACACTTCTGCTACTTTTAAATTAGTTCAATCACATCCGTATTTCTTCAATTTCTGTTCCTAATCTTTACAAAAAAAAAGATTAATAGCCAAGGTCTTTAGCATCACTAAAGTCCCATTGTAATTTCTGCCATAAGCAGTTTCATTGCTAATTCAAGAACTGCTATTTTAACTGATCCACAATAAAATTTATATGCTTAGTTCAGCTATTTGTCATATTCAGAGCTAAAACTGCCAACCCCACAGGATTTTCTTGGAGTTTTTAGAAATTAAAGGTCAGTCTTCTGTTCGCTGTCATGGATTCATTAAACAGTGGCGGCACAGTGGCGCAGCGGTAGAGCTTCTGCCTCACAGTGCCGGAGACCTGGGTTTGATCCTAACCTCGGGTGCTGTTTGTGTGGAGTTTGCGCTTTCTCCCTGTGACTGTGTGGGTTTCCTCTGGATGCTGCGGTTTCCTCCCACATCTCAAGATGGTTTTGTCGGTCAATTGGCTTCTGAAAAATTGCCCCTAATGTATAGGGAATGGATACAAAAGTGAACGGGTGATCAATGGTCAGTGTGGATTCAATAGCCTGTTTCCATTCTGCATCTCAAAACTAAACTAAACTAAACAAAAACTAAACTAAACTAAAATAAATGAAACGAAACAAAACCAAATGAAACTTAATGAAAGAAAACAAAACAAATGTAAACTAAACTAAACATAACAAATATAATGTAAGTAGTTGGCAAGGATGTTTGACTGACCCGTAGCTGAGTGTGGTACACCTGAAGGAATGTGATAAAGACTTCTGATGCTTCGAGAGGGCAACCTCTTCACTTCTGAACTACAACCCACCTCAGGTGCACCCCATCATTCCAGTTGCACTTTAGTTGTATTTAGTATCAGAACATTAAATCTTTTTGTTCCTCCACAGCCCCAATTCTTCCATCATTAACAAAGTATATTGTTTTGTTCTTTGCAAATTCAGAGTGGAAAGCCTCACACCTCCCCACAAGTGATTTCCATCACCTAACATTATGCCCACTCACTTTGACATTCAATTACCTTTAGTCTTATTATGCCGCCTCCAAAGTTGGCATAATTTTCCAACTCAAATACTATATATCTCAATTCCATCAATTAAGTAGAATGTATAGCATCATAGGGCCATAGAGTCATAGAGTGATACAGTGTGGAAACAGGCACTTCGGCCTAACTTGCCCACACCTTCCAACATGACCCAGCTACACTAGCCCCACCTGTTGGCACTTGGTCCATATCCCTCCAAACCTGTCCTATCCATGTACCTGTCTAACTGTTTCATAAACGTTGGGATAGTCACAGACTCAATTACCTCATCTGGCAGATTGTTCCATACACCCACCACCCTTTGTGTGAAAATGTTACCCCTCAGATTCCCTATTAAATCGTTTCCCCTTCACCTTGAACCAACAGTATGTCGTCTGGTCCTCGATTCCCCTACTCTGGGCAATAGACTCTGTGCATCTACCCGATCTATTCTTCTCATGATTTTGTACACCTCTATAAGATCACCCGTCATCCTCCTGCACTGCATGGCACAGGAATAGAGATCCAGCCTACTCAACCTCTCCCTATAGCTCACACCCTCTAGTCCTGGCATCTTCTGATTTGCTGTCACTCTAATACACCCCAAGGAGGTAGCAATTGGAGAAGGCAGGCATTGATGAAGTGCACCACTGCCTTCAATGCACTAGCAGAGCCATTGGGTGATTGAGGAAAAGAACATTTGATCATAAAGATCTCAGACTTGGCACAAAGCCCATGATCTACCTGGCAGCAGTGACTCCTGCCCTCTTAATTGCTTCTGAGATTTATACGATATAAGGCAAGTCCTTCAAATCACCTCAATAATACCACTCATGCTGTCTCTGCAAAATCCTCCACACTCATCAGTGAAGGATAATCAAACCAATGTCAATGTTCTCTCTCCCAGTGTAACATGTCTAATCGTTCAATGGTGCTTTATTTGTCCCATGTGCAACTGCACCGTGAAATTCTTTTTGCACATTTACACATGCGGGCGACGCCATGTTTCGGTGCAATTTCCAAAGTCCATAGTCTGCCTGCGCACTCGGTCTACTGGAATAGTGCCCAATCCTGGTAAGACCCAGGTTCCTGCAGAACCTGCCTCCATCGCCTTCGACCGCGAACCCCATCCAGCGCTAGTCCTAGTTATCCTCATTCAGCTATATTGGAAAGGTTACGCTATTGCAGTGCCTAACACACATTCTTTTTTGAGCTGCGTGATGGGAGGAGGTTACCAGGTGTACAAAGAAAAAAAAGATGTAAGGATTTACCCCAAATGCCCATGTTTCTCTCGCCAGCATCTTGCGCATCATCCCAAGACATGTAATTTTATCCTTGGTGAGTGTGCCAAGGACAGTGTGCCTTGGTGAATATGCCAGCGCTACTGAAACCTCAAGCTCTGGAAATCGTCCCCTGAATTCTTTAATAATTTTTTCAAAGCTGTTAGTCATCTCTTCTAGTTTAGTTTAATTTAGAGATACAGTGCGGAAACAGGCCCTTTGGCTCACCGAGTCCGCACCGACCAGCGATCCCCGCACATTAACACTATCCTACACACACTAGGGACAATTTACACATACAAAGCCAATTAACCTACAAAATTGTATGTCTTTGGAGTGTGGAAGGAAGCCAAAGATTTCAGAGAAAACCCATGTAGTCATGGGGAGAACATACAAACTCCATACAGACAGCACCCAGAGTCAGGATTACACCCGGGTCTCCGGCGCTGCAAGCAGCAACCTATGTTTCCTTCTTTGCCCTATTCCTTCAAATGTATCAGGGTGTTTTTTCTACGTTCAAAGTGCTCTATAAAAGCAGGTTATTACTACTGTTAAAACAGATGCCTTACTGCACCATGGTATATTTGTTAAGAAGTTGAGGAATGCTTCTTTTGGATATGAAGTCAAAGTGTGAGAAATGGAGCTAAAATATTATCTGACAATGAACAGATAAATTACTTAAAATGTAAAGAATTGACATAAACTTAGCAGAACACGCTGTGAAAATCAGCAGATGATTAAGCCCCTGTCCCACTTAGGAGACCTAAACAGCAACCTCTGGTGACCTTGCCCGCCACCCAAGGTTTCCATGAGGTCACCGGAGGTTTTGGTCACTCTCCCTAATGGTCAAAAGTGGTTTCCGCATGGTCGAGGCTTCATCTAGGTTGCTGTTATTTTTTCATCATGTTTAAAACTGGCCTCGACTAAAAATAGGTTGCCGTTTTTAAAAGCGATAATTTTTTAGTAGCAGGTCTGGTCGAAGCCGGTTTTCTTCATACACGAGGAAGGTTTTCAACATATGCGTGGGAGGTGGTAGGAGGTTGCAGGTCACATCGAACTTGATTTTTTTTTGGGTGGCAGGCAAGGTCACCAGAGGTTGCTGTTTAGGTCTCCTAAGTGGGACAGGGACTTAACAAATCAATTTGCCAATTCCATTTATCCATTTATGTAGTTCAAGATGACTGTTGGACATATCAATCTATCAATCTTTCTAAGATAGACACAAAAGTCTGAAGAAGGGTCTCGACCCGAAATGTCACATATTCCTTCACTCCATAGATGCTGCCTCACCTGCTGAGTTTCTCCAGTATTTTTGTCTACCCACAAAATGCTGGAGTAACTCAGCGGGACAGGCAGCATCTCTGGAGAGAAGGAATGGGTGACATTTCGGGTTGAGACCCTTCTTCAGACTGATCAGTCTTCAGACGTGCAGGTTCGTAGGTTGTGTAGGAAGGAACAGTCTGAAGAAGGGTCTCGACCCAACACGTTACCCATTCCTTCTCTCCAGAGATGCTACCTGTCCTGCTGAGTTACTCCAGTATTTTGTGCCTATCTTCGATTTAAACCAGCATCTGCAGTTCTTTCCTACATATCAATCTTTCTAACAGTATTTGTAGCCCTGAACAGGACAAGCCCCTTTTGATCAGAACCTAAGGTCACCAACTCCTTACTTCACTGATCTTATGCCTGGATTTTGCAACAGGGTGAAGCAAATTCAGTATACCAGATAAACGTCACACCTGGCTTCTTTCAGTTTATGGGCATTTTCTTTTTTGCTCCTTTTCCCCATAAGTATGCAACAGGGACAGGGTTCTTCCTTCAGAATAAGACTGTTATTTTACACCAAGCTCTCAACAATGTGAAAAGTAAGTGAGGAATGGGCTGAATTTGGTACCTTATTCAAAGAGCCAAGATAGGCACAATGGGCTGAATGGCTCCCTGCTACATTCTGTCTGCCTTTCAATGGGTCAGTCACATTTGCAGAAGATAGTGCTCTAAGCTTGGCCATGTTGCTTTCCCTGGGAGCACATGGACAGAAGTGTCATATGTCAGCATGCTCAAGACCAATGACGAATTCTGATACCATCTGGTATATAGAGGGGGCTGTTAAGATTATGTTCTGATGAAAGGTCATTAACATGAAGATATCAAATTTAAAAAATGCTGAATATAGTCTGCAAGTGAGGCTGCATCTAAGGAGAAATGAACTGATAGTGTTTCATGTCAATGACCTTCATTTCATCATGTGACCTTCTTGGAATCTCTTGAATCTTCTTGAAATGTCAACTCCTTGTTAAATTGAATTGAACCTAAAGATACAGCACGGAAACAGGCCATTTGCCCCACCAAGTCCACTCCAACCATTGATTATCTGTTCACACTAGATCTATGTTATCCCACTTTCTCATCCATTCCCTACAATGTAGGGGCAATTTACAGAGGCTAATTTATTTACAAAACTCGCACATCTTTGGAATGTGGGAAGAAACTGGAGCATCCGGAGAAAATCCATGCGGTCACACGCAGGCATGGAAATCACTATCAAAACATGGGGGGGTCACAATTTCTTGGCGGCTGCGCGCACGCATGCACACACACGCGAGGCTTTGGCCGTGGGCCCTGTGGACAGTAACATCAGAAGCTGACCTGGTTGGTGACCGACTCCGAACTCCAGCAACAGCAGCTTCGTCCGCACTGAATCGTGGGGCTTAAATCGGCCCGTTCACGGGGCCTTTCATCGGCCGGCGGGGGCTTCAACATCGGGAGCGTCGATCGCCTCGATGCAGCAGTTTGATTTTAAGCTGCGCCGGGCGCTGAAAGGCCCCGCGAACGGGCCAATTCAGCCTTTGGAAAGCGCCTGATAAAGTCTGGATTACAAAACATGGGGGGATTGTCCCCCACCTCTCAAAACATGGGGGGGACGTGTGCCCCCCCGCCCCCCCACAGGATTTCTGCCCATGGGTCACAGGGAGAATGTGGAAACTCCACATGGACAGCACCCAAGGTCAAACCCGGGACTCTATGCTGCAAGGCAGCAGCTCTACCAGTTGCGTCATGCTGCCGCCTAAAGATGGAACTCTTCTCTGCAAAGATTCTGCCTGACTTCCTGGGTATATCCAGCATTTTCTGTCTTTATTTCAGATTTAGTCTTTTGCTTTTAGAGAGAGAAGTGAAGGAAATACCACTTTGCCGCTTTAATAATTAAACAACAACAGAATATTCTGAAAACACCAACTTATCATGTCATAAGGAATAGGAGGAGTAAGATTACACCATTCGGCCCAACAAGTCTACCCCACCATTGAATCATGGCTGATCTATCTCTCCCTCCTAACCCCATTCCCCTGCCTTCTCCCCATAACCTCTGACACCTCTATTAACCAAGAACTAATGCTAATCAGGTAACAACTATGGAGAAAGAAAGCCAAAGATGGAGACACAAGAGACTGCAGATGCTGGAATCATGAGGAAAGAAACAAAGTGCTGGAGGAATTCAGTAGGTCGGACAGATGGGAGAGTCTGGAGAAGGGTCCTGTCTCGAAATGTTTTCTGTCTATTCCCATCCACAGTTATTGCCTGACCTACTGAGTTCCTCCAGCATTGTTTTTTCTCAAGATTCCAGCATCTGCAGTCTCCATCTTTGCATTTTGTTTCTTTCTCCAAAGCTTTTGCCTGATAAGTAGCTGTTTCCAAAATATTGTGTTGTCTAATTTTGCAGATCTGTTTACTGTATAAGGTATCAGAACTGACAATGCCCATGAGGTGAGAGTGGCTTTAGATATACACTTGACGTAGTTGAAGTTACATGTGGGCTGTTTCATTCATTGGATAGTTAAGAATCAGTGATTCATTGATAAAGAACTTGAATGCAATATTGTCAAAAATAATCTCACCAAAATGAAAACTTCAATGGACAAAAAAGTGTACATCATTTGAGTCACAACAAAAAAATCAGACTTTGTGCTAAGCTACTGATGAGCACAAACATTTTTAAATCAATTCCTGATATAAAGCAAACATGCTGGAAACACTCTGCAATTAAGGTAGAATCTGGGAAAAACTTTATTGTTTCTGGTCGAAGATCATTTACCTTAATTGTTAAGTGCGAAAACAAGTTAGTTTTAAGTTGCAGATGATGTGAGCGGGGGGGGGGGGGGATTGATAAGATAAAGTGAATATCTCTGAGAGGGCAAGGGGAGGGTTGCTGAAGTTATCCCAGTATTTGTGGTGCCATTATTTCCCTTACACCCTCGGCTCTGTTAATTAGATAGCATGGTAAACATTGGGATCATATGGGCAAACCTAGCCTCACCATGTCAGGAGTATTCCCATTGACCTATGCACCGCTACTATGCCCATTTAGTAACTTAAAAACAACTGCGTTTTCACTTTCTCAGATCTCATGAAAGGTCTTTGACCTGAAATACCAACTCTGATTTTCTTTTCACAAATGCAGCCTGGCCTGCTGAATATCTCTAGTACTTTCAGAGTTTACTTCAGATTTCAAGCGTCTGCAGGTTTTTCATTTTCCATGCAGGATTGTTTTGTTAAAAATCTATCACGTTGCAGCTTCTCAGCAGAGCATTGCAATATAAGGAAACCATTGTTCAAACATAAGAAGGTAGAAATAGATTGATCAGATAAGCAAATATAGTAGTTCAAACAGTACCCTTCCAAACTTAATTTTAACACCTCTTGAGAACTGGGTCTGTACCACTTTCCCTGATGTTGGCTGCAATATAATTTAAGTTGACACGGTGGCCACTTAAAACTTTTCTCAACCTTATGTTTCTTCAAGTCTTACCATTCTATTTTCATCTGACAAAGAGGCCTGTCAGCACTTTTCCAAATCAAAAATTAATGCAAGGGTTATACAGGTATTTGCATTTGTAATAATTCTGGTTTTATTTTACATGTAATTCCTCACTAAATGTCAATGAAAATCATAAGGTCCTGTTAGCTGAAGTTACTATATCTTTAGAATTTATATCAATTTGAAGCAGGGGCTTATGCAAGAATTGAAATTTGACAGCTTTCAGAGAAGAACATTAAATAGCAAAAAAATGGGATTTTAATTTGCTTTATGGTTATTGGAATGGAGGAAGGTGGAAGTGTACACCTCACTTATGCACCTCTGCGCTAACCCCTGATATGAATATAGAATATTGAACAATACAGCACAGGAACAGACCTTTTGGCCCACAATGTCTGTGCTGAACATAATGCCAAGTTAAACTAATCTCATCTGCCTGCACATACTCCATATCCCTTCATTCCTTGTATATCCATGTATCTATCTAAGAGTCTGTTAGATGCCACCATCGTATCTGCGTCCACCACCACCCTTGGCAGAATGTTCCAGGCATTAATCACTCTCTATGTAAAATACTTGCCCCGCACATCTCCTTTAAACTTTTCCTCTCTCAATTAAAGCATTCTGTGTCATAAAGTCTGTGACATTTCCATCTTGGGAAAAAGGTTCTGACTGTCCACCTTATTTATGCCTCTCATAATTTTGTATACTTCAATCAAGTCTCCCCTCAACCTCTGACACTCCAGAGAAAACTATCTTAGCTTGTCCAACCTCTCCTTACAGCTAATGCCTTCTAATCCAGGCAGCATTCTGTAAAACTCTTTTGCATTTTCTCCAAAGCCTTGACATCCCTCCTGCAATGGAGTGAACAAAGCTTCATGCAATACTCCAAATATGTCCTAACCATAGTGCAATAAAGCTACAATGTGACTTCCTGACTCTAAAACTCAATACCCCGACCAATGACGGCAAGCATACCAGACACCTTATTTACAACTCTATCTACTTGTGTTGCCACTTTAAAGGGAGTTATGAATTTGGACCCCAAGGGTGAGAAAATGTTTTAAAAAGTAAAGCATTTGAATCTTAAAACAGAGCCATTTTGACTTGATCTCCAAAGATAAGCAAAATGTACAAAGCTAACTCTCAATTTCATGGAACGGTGACCATCCTTTGCTGGCTACCAGATTAGAAGTGCATTATTTTAAAATTATTAAAATTGAACTTTATGGGTTTAAAAAAATATATTAATGCCAATAGGTTTTTGAACCAAAATAAAAGAAATAAAACTGATCAAACGTCTTTGATGATCTATTGAAGTAGTTTCACACTAATCAAAATATCCAACATACAGGGTTTGAGTTTCCACTTTGGTGACTATTGGGAATCCAGGCACAAACTTTACACAGATCTTCACTCTTTTTGAAAATTAATTTTATGCTTGATACGTGTCCTCTCAAATGTATTTGCATTATAGTAAATGTGGAATGTTCCATGACATAGCACAATTGGGCAGAAAGTCAGGTTGTAATTAATTATTTAAAAATTATTAAAAAACATTCCTTCATTTATTTGAGAATTGTAACCTACGGTAGTTTGACAGTTGAAGGAAGTTTGAACAACATTTTTCTGAGAGCATTTCTGAGATAATTTTATTAAACAGTATGGAATGTTGGTACATAGCATTTTCTGAGTAGATTAGATATGTTTTAATATCTAAAAACCTTCTATATTGCACCTGCTAATGCATGTGCATATAATTTTACTATACATCTTGAGGGCCTGCAAATAATGGTCAACTTGATTGGGGTTATGTCTAGGAAGGAATTGCAGATGCTGGTTTAAACCAAAGGTAGACACAAAATGCTGGAGTAACTCAGCGGGATAGGCAGCATCTCTGGAGAGAAGGAATAGGTGATGTTTTGGGTCGAGACCTTTCTTCAGACTGAAGAAGGGTCTCAACCTGAAACGTCACCCATCCCTTCTCTCCAGAGATGCTGCCTGTCCAACTGAGTTTATTCCAGCATTTTGATTGGGGTCATGACCAGTTCCGTGGGTGTGTCTGGCTTCTAGTACAAATATATTTAAAGTAGCCTAAATAATTGCTTAAACTCATGTTGCTTTGGATGTAACTTACTGATAAAATGATTAATTCTTCTATGCTTCTTTGGTGACTTTGGCAGAACTATATGGCAATATACTGAACATGAACTGAGAGGACTCCATCTTTTTATCCTCTCATGTGTCAATGGTTGGTAGGTGGAAAACCCAATCAAGATGTGTTATATGGCTCGTTTAATATAAATTTGCGATATTTTAATAATACCTTTGAACTTAAACACTGCGACAAAATTAATATAATTTTATTAGTTGGTTTCAATTACTAGTGACAACTGGTTGCTCAGCTAGTCGTGCTTAGAAAGGGCTAGTTTTCAATTCAATTGGTCAATCTGTCATTACACCTTCATTTTCTTTATAAGCGGCAATTCTGAACATTCTGGAAAGACCCCAGTGAAATGTTTTACTTGATTTAGTTTCCATCTCGATGAATTCTAAAATATCACCCACTAGGGCCAAAACTCAGTTGTTGCTGTTCAGGGATGTATACCTCAAGTGTACTGCTATCAGACCACTCACATCTTCTCACATTCCCTTCTCAGAGGTTCTGCCATGTACTCTTAACTCTACCTCTTTCAGTTATTCTATTACTTTAATTTCGGGTTTTTTGCACTACTTCAGATTGCACACTGATCTTTGCATGATTTCACTGCTTGTATTAGTCATTGTACTTATTATATATATATATATTATTCCACTGTATACTTTTTCCCCCTATGTGCTACAGATCACCAAGGAATGTCCTCACACCCTGGTGCATATGACTATAAACTAATCTGGACCTAAGTTTTAACTCTTACTAGCTGCCATCAATGGAAAAGAGAGGTGATTTTTTCCATCGCCAAAGCGAATGATTTTTAGAGCCTTAGCTCTCAGAGCAGTAGCTGTTCTTTTTGCCAGCAATTTTCCAAGGGAAGATAGAATACCTTGTAAATTGCAATGAGGTGCAAAGGTTCATAAAAAAGATACAGGAAAGCAGTTTGTGCACTGACATTGTTTATTACCAAAGAGGGAGGCTGAACAATAAATGGGACAAATCATATCAATTTCTTTTCCATACATGACTTGCCGATGAATCAATGAAGTGTGCTTTTCTATACAATTGGCTGTGGGTAAACAGTGGACACAAATTACTTTGGCAGTTTGAATTGTCTTCAACTTGGAAACATTTGAAGACCAAGCTCTCAGTCCAAAGTCTTGTCTGAAACAGATCAAAGAACAGTGCTGCCAAAGGCCATGCAAGATGATAAGAACTGCCATATCAATTCATTTTATTGTTGTATTTATGACATGTTTCAAGTGATATGAGAAACCACATGACCAAACAAACCTCTGCCTGTAGAACATGGGATCCGTTACTGGTTTGCTTAATTTAACTCACTTTTTTATTGAGTGAGAAAGACCAATAATTTCAAAGTTATGAAAATCATGCACAATATGGCAGCAGTTTATTGGCAATAGTTTTTGTCACTTTTATTTTATATATATAAAAGCAATTTTCATTAAATAAATGTTTAACATTTTCTAATTGCTGATAATTCATCTGTTTGTGTCCATGCTATGTTTCAAGTAATACATGCACCAACAACAGCGATGTATTCTTGTCTGAATCATTAAACATACTGGGAGTTAGGGTTGAGCCATTCTGATGCATCTCTACTTTGTGACTCCCATGTCCTGTCCTCAGATTGTAGCATTAAAAGCATTGGTGGACATCATGTGGTGTACCTTCAATATTTGATTATTAACATTGGAATCCTACAATTGGCATTTCCTTTCCTGATTCAAAATCTTTGTGTTAACAGGGGGAAAAAATGTTTTAAATAAAATGTTCCAGTATTTGCAATCGTACAGCTGATAGATCTGATGTCTCAATGCGCCGGAGACACAGGGTTGATTCTGACCTCAGGTGTGCAGTTTGTACTTTCTCCCTGTGACCGCATGCTTTACACAGGCTGCTCTGGTTTCCTCCCACATCCCAAAGACGTACGGGTTTGTAGGATGATTTGGCCTCGGTAAAATTGCCCCAAGTGTGTAGGGAGTAGATAAGAAAGTGGGATAACATCGATCTAGTGAGAATGGGTGATCGATGGTCAGCATGGACTCAATGGGCCAAAGAGCCTGACTCCATGCTGTGTCTCTAAACTAAACAAGAATTCAACTTTACAAGCATTTTGAGCCTGCTGAAGGATCCTCAATCTAGTACTTCAACTTTGTTTCCCATTACACAGATGCTGCCTGACCTGCTGAATGTTTCCAACATTTTCTGTTTACATAATTGTAGAACCTTTCCACCCTGAAACAAATGTGGCTTAGGAATTGGGAACTTAAAGGGACATCATCTGTTGTTTCTCCAAAACACTGTAATTCATCCATTTACACCAAGGCCAAAGATTTGTTTTGCATTGCTCCACAGATCCAAGCATCTTATCTGCCATAAATACCACTATTATGGGTGTCTTACATTCATCAATATTTTGTGGTGCTTCTGCTTGTTTAGTTCTCCTTCAGCCTGAGTTTCAGAGCTCGGGGATAACGCTAGGGCTACAGAAGACTACTTTGGTATTTAGTTTGAAATGTATGTCAGCTTGATGTCATGTAATTTCAATCTATGAATTCTTAAACATTTTTACATTGTTTTGGGACTTCTTTGAATATATTAATGGTGAATACTTTTTACCATTCAACATTCATCTCTCTCAACCAATTTCTCTGAGTTGCATTGTTCACATAATTTGTCATTATAATTAGCTGCCTTGCCTTTTGCTCGTTATGGAAGACTACACATCATTTTTTTCTAATATCCTCAGGATCCTGCTAGAATATATTCTCGTCTTTAATGCGCTCTTTGTTAATGGCACTCCGTTGAACTCCTGCTTACTTCCCATGCCTCTATGGAGCTGTCTGTAGCTATAACAAAATTCATATCCGTCTTGATTATTAATCTTTCATTTTGAACCCACTGTTTTTATATTACCTTTATATGCTGTTAAACATGTGCTCTATGTATACAGTATATGCTTTTAAACATGTGTACTATGCATACAGTATATGCTGTTAAACATGTGCACTATGCATACAGTATATGCTTTTAAACATGTGCACTATGCATTTCATGTCTTTTTTCAATGTATTGTAAACCTATGATGTTGTATTCTAATTTGTTTGTGTGATATTAGTTGATTGCCACAAATTTCACTTGTTATATACTGAACCGGAGCTAAATGATTACCATTGCAATGGTAGAATCGAATGAAAATTCACTTCCCCACAACAGTCATGATAACACGACTCAGGCTTAATATGGGAGAAGGCAGAAGAATGGGGTTGAGAGGGAAAGATAGATCAGCCATGATTGAATGGCGGAGTGGACTCGATAGGCAAAATGGCCAAATTCTGCTCCTATGATTTATGAATTTACGAACTAGGTGTATGCAATAAATTTGTCTGAATCTACTCACCAGTTACTTTGCACAATAATTTATTTTACAGTACATAATCCAATCACCTGTTGAAGATGCATCTCTGGATTAGACTTTTTTGGAATAACTATGTAACCGGCAAATTAACGACTTATAAATATCCATAATTTCTGACAATGATAATTTAAACTAATTTTCAGTTATTTTAATACTTTTCTAAATGGGACGTTAATCGCTCTTGCAAGTTTGTCAATGATTTATAAATATCAGTCCTATTTGTACTAACTTTGAGACACCAAACTGCAGATGCTGGGATCTTGAGCAAAATACTAGGTGCTAGAGGAACTTAGCAGGCCAGGCAGCATCTGTAGAGGGAATAGTCAGGCGGCGTTTCAAGTCAGGACCCTCCTTCGGATGGGAGAAGGATTTAGACCTGAAACATCGCTTGTCCATTTCTTCCCCAGATGCTGCCTGACCCACTGAGTTCTTCCAGCACTTTGTATTTTGAATGCGATTGACTGTACATTCACGTTTGGTCTCACGTGAGCACTTTGGGACTCCACTTTGATGATATTACTCATCGTAACATTAGCCTCCATTCACTGAATGAATAAATGGAAAGGATCCAGCACCTATTTACAACTGGGCAGTCTAAGATAGGGACTGCCACTTTGTACTGCCTTCCACATTGGTGTTTATTCGGTTAAATTTTTTATTTGCATTAAATTCTGTGAGTGTTACATTTTTGCTCTGGTTCAAGTCAGCATTTCAGACTAGCCATGATTGATTGTAATTATGAGACCAAACCTTCCAATTGAAAGGAATTATTAGGTTCCAAAAGGATAACAGCAATTGTTCTAAGGGAATAGTGTCAAACCTACAGTTCCAATTTGGACATAAAGGACTTTTTGTTTTCATCTTTCTGGGGGAAAATTCCTTCACCATCAGCATAAAAATGACAAATTCAGAATAAAAATCTTCATACTGCCATTTTCTCGAGGCAACCAGGGATGGATATTTCCAGAGTTTGCCAAAGACTAGCTATTGTATGCTTATAATTCATGAGTCAAGTATCAGGAGCGTTTAATTGTCCTATGTACCAAACAATGTAACAGAACAATGACATTTATAGTGATGTTCAAAAATATATAGCATTAACATCTTACATTTCTCTTGCTGTAGTCACAATAAAGGTAGACATCTGCACAACCTTAATTCACAACACCGTCACATTTTAAATAAAGAGAATGTATTTACCATTTATAATAATCAGTAATTGCCAATGAATAATAAGAGTTTTAGATTCATTACATTTAAGTTTGTTCTATTATCTAAAGTTATAATATGAGATGATCGATTCAAAGCGGCCTCATGCAATTTTAATTCAAGCCATGCCCTTGCATAAATTCATTTAATTTTGTCTATTTGTCTCAAATGGTAATAACAGGCTACTGCTGGTTACTGATGGTAACCCTCAGCATGTCATTTATCAGCAAAGTCTATGAAAATTTTTACTGATCCATTATCATTAGAGATTTGATTGGTCATTCATACAGAAAAGGAAATCATTCTATGATCTACATGTTTTAAAACCCTCTTGGAACTATAATATTAAAGAATTCTAATGGACAACAAACCAGAAAACACCTTTTAATTAATTTCTTAAAGTCATCTGTTTCTCCCTCCCACATAGTACTTTAGACCAAGGAGTCATACAGCACAGAAGCAGACCATTCAGCCCAATTTGTCCATACCAACCAAGATGCCCCATATGAAAGTCCTGCCATCCCAGGAATCAGTCTGGTGAACCTTCTCTGTACTCCCTCTATGGCAAGAATGTCTTTCCTCAGATTAGGAGACCAAAACTGTACACAATACTCCAGGTGTGGTCTCACCAAGGCCCTGTACAACTGCAGTAGAACCTCCCTGCTCCTATACTCAAATCCTTTTGCTATGAATGCTAACATACCATTCGCTTTCTTCACTGCCTGCTGCACCTGCATGCCTACTTTCAATGACTGGTGTACCATGACACCCAGGTCTCATTGCATCCCCCCTTTTCCTAATCGGCCACCATTCAGATAATAGTCTACTTTCCTGTTCTTGCCACCAAAGTGGATAACCTCACATTTATCCACATTCTACTGCATCTGCCTTGCATTTGCCCACTCACCAAACCTATCCAAGTCACCTTGCAGCCTCCTAGCATCCTCCTCACAGCTAACACTGCCCCCCAGCTTCGTGTCATCCGCAAACTTGGAGATGTTGCATTCAATTCCCTCGTCCAAATCATTAATATATATTGTAAATAGCTGGGGTCCCAGCACTGAGCCTTGCGGTACCCCACTAGTCACTGCCTGCCATTCTGAAAAGGACCCATTTACTTCTACATTTACAGCCAGTTCTCTATCCACATCAATACTGAACCCCCAATACCGTGTGCTTTAAGTTTGCATACTAATCTCTTATGTGGGACCTTGTCGAAAGCCTTCTGAAAGTCCAGATATAACACATCCACTGGTTCTCCCTTATCCACTCTACTAGTTACATCCTCGAAAATGCATATCCCTCTAAACATTTCCTATATGTCTACCTATTCAAATATATTTTCAGTGTTGTTATTGTACATGCTTCATCTGCTACCTCTGGCAGCTTGTTTCATATAAACCATGTAACCTCTGCGTGAAACAAGTGCCCCAGTTAAATCTTTCCCCTCTCACCTTAATTCTATGCCATCTAGTATTTGACATTTCCATCCTCGGAAAAAGGTTCTGACTATCTGTCAAATATCTCACATAATTTTATAATTTCCTGAAAATCATAACAATTTAAACATTTTGTAATTACCTAAATAAACTTTATTTATAAAAAATATATAAACAAAAGTAAGCAGTGCCATACTCTTAACGCAAGGTTTTGGTCCATACAATCAGTGTTGCTGGTTTTATATGCAGTAATGTTAGAACATATGTTTTGTACATGGCACCATTGCCATTCATGCTGTACCTTAGGGCGATAACCCCTTCCATTGCTGGAGGGGTATCCACACTGTACTCAGCCCATCAATGTCCATTAGTGAAAGATCCCTAGTCCTTTCCAACAGAGTCTTTGCATTAGCTTCACCAAGCTTCAGCAGGTCGCTCAGCACGCCTGCAGTCCAGAATGTTCCAGTCAGCAGATTTCCCTTTTGGACAACTTATCTTTTTCCTCGATGGAGATGCAACCTTTTCCGTATCGTATCTCTGTCCGCACTGCGGCCTAACATCGTGGAGCTGGTGGTCCCTTTGCTGGGGATCGACTTTTGGGAGCTCCAACCTAGGGAGCCTGCGGACTTAACATCGTGGAGCTTGCGATCCCTTTATCAGGGATCGACTTCGGGAGCGCCAACCACAGGAGCCTACAGACTTAACATCATGGAACTCGCGTTCCCTTGGTTAGGGATTGACTTTGGGAGCTCCCTAACTTCGACTGCCCCGATTGCGGGAGCTACGATCATCGACTGCGGGAGCTTCGATCGCCCCGACTGCGGATGGGTCGACTGCCCCGATTGTGGGAGAAAAGGAGGGAAGAAAATAATACGTTATTGCCTTCCATCACAGTGCGCTGTGGTGAATGCTTATGTTAATTTTTATGTAGTTGTGTGTCTTGCTGCTTTTTTGATATGACTGTATGGCAAATCAAATTCCTTATATGTTCTTACATATTTGGCTAATACATTCTTTGTATCTTATTAATTCATTTGGAGGTGGCCGTGAAGACCATAGCCTGAAGATTTACTTTGAATCATAGCAACCTGTTTCAAGATATTCACCTTAAAGTACACCAGGGCAAAAAGCCTGAAGCTACTGTTGGATTTGCAGAGGAATACTCTAAAGATTGATAGTTTCACTGTCATAGCCCATGCAAAATGGGAATATTCTATTGATCTTCTTCAGGTATACAGTAGAGTGCATACTGACTTGTTGCATCACGGCCTGGTTCGGTAACTTGAATGTCTAGGAATGAAGGGAAGCTGCAGAAAATTGTGGACATTGACAGGTCCACGATGGGTAGTGACCACCCATCATTGACGGGGTCCACAGGAGGCACTGCATCAAAAAGCTAGCTAATATCATCAAAGGACAATTTCTTCCCGGCAACTATCAGCCTCATGAACACTGCACTGCACTAACTACAACCCTACCTCAGCAACTATGATCTTCTGTGAACTTTGTCTTGGTTGCAATACGTACTTCGTTTTTTACTACTGTGGTCTGTTTACCTTGTATTACTGATTATTAATTTATTGTATCCCTGATGATTGTATATTTATTTGTTGTGCTATTGTGTTAATAGGCTTGTAAAGCCTATCAGGTAAGAGGTATAGAAGTGTGAAAACGCACACCTCCAGATTCAGGGACAGTTTCTTCCCAGCTGTTATCGGGCAACAGAACTATCCTGCCAGCAAATAGAGAGCAGTCCTGAGCTTCTATCTACTTCATTGGAGACCCTTTGATTGAACTTTACTGGACTTTATCTTGCACTAAAAGTTATTTATGTTATTCCCTTCAACATGTATCTGAACACAATGTGTGGCTCGATTGTAATCATGAATTGTCTTTCTGCTGACAGGTTAGCATGCAACTAAAGCTTTTCACTGTGCCTTGGTACACTTGACAACTCAAACTCAAACTCAGGCTGCAGCAAGTAAGAATTTAATTGTTTCATCGCTGATACGTATGAACAATTAAAAATTCTTGACTCTTAAATATGACATTGTGCACACAGAAATTCTAAACAATTAAAAGATTTGTTGCTGGTGCTGTTTTCTAAAAGAGAGTTGACTTTTAGCTAACTGTTAACAATCCCAAATCTCTCAGTTCCTTAGAAGATCTGTATCGTGTTGTTTTCGGTGCGGGGTACTGCAAGATCTGTTCTTTTGTACAAAGCATTGAAAAACATACAACACCACAATCAATCCCTGTTAATTGAAAGTGGACTCAAGTGCAGCTGTAGTATTTCCTTTGAAAACAATGCAAACAATTTGGTCCAATTTAGAGGACAGGTGATGATTTATAAGTAAAGAAACAGTGAGTACTGCCAGGTAGCACAATCAACAGAAAAGAACATTGACTGGTCAGATACATCACACAGTGCCAGAGCAACTAAAACTACTTCTACATCTTATAGAGTGCTCTTAAATTTTATTTATGAAGCATTCCATCAGACAAAGTAGTAAATTAATTCCAATTTGGGAAACTAATTAGACTTTAGAGATACAGTAGGGAAACAGGCCCTTCGGCCTGCCGAGTCCACGCTCACCAGTAATCACCCATACACTAGCACTATCCTACACACTAAGCACAATTTACAAAAGCCAATTAACCTACAAATCTGTACATCTTTGGAGCATGGGAAGAAACTGGAGCACTCAGAGAAAACCCATGCGGTCACAAGGAGAACATGCACAGCTCCATACAGACAGCACCTGTAGTTGGGGTTGAACCTGAGTCTCTAGTGCTGTAAGGCAGCAGCTCTACTGCTGCGCCACCCTAATGTTGATTTTGACATTGTTGCCTTCGGCTGTGATGTCACCCCACTTCATCTAAACCATCCCCAGAGTTTCAACATATAAGGAGCATGTTTTTCCCAAAACAAGTAGGATTATAAAACTGTACAGCGAAAGGGTATTTTAACCCAGTGGGTCCCACGTAAGAAAATCTTGAACAAAATGAAGCAATTGCCATTACATGACTTACCCAGTAACATCAATGATATATATATATATATATATTAACTGGAAAGGGTTCTCTGATCAATAATTACCAGCAGTAATTATTGAGGCACTGAGTAACATGAGGCATTGTGATCAATAGTTTGAAATGGGAGGCATCTACAGTTGTGAACTGAAGGGCCTGTTCTATAGTTGATATTAGCTTAAGTCTATTATTGTATGACTAATATCCTCGGTTTCCACCATCTGATTTCAAGAGCAATGGCAGACTCCCGTTATATTTTCTGTGATAATGTAGATCCTTTTCTCCTTTATTTATTGTTAAAGAAGTGAATTAGCATGTTCCCAAGGTAACAATCCAGAATGGTGATAATAGAGGAGAGGGTTAGGTGGTTTGTGGCGACATTGCAATGGAGACTTTGAAAATTATAGAGGATGATCTGTTGAATGTGGAGACTACTGGGATGTGTGCTGGTCCCTATCCTGGTCCTGATATGGAAGAGAAACAGCCAGAGTAAAAGTGCAAGAAATGTTACAGTCAAGGGCCCTATCAACTATATATGACGCCTGCATTTTAGTTTTCCTTTCTCATGTCTTTTGTTTTTGTCATTCCGTTAGAATTTTGTCATTTAGTTTCCAGGATTAACTTTTTGTCTGTATTGCCAGAGTGGAACCTTGTCCATGATTAAGGTGCAGAATGATAAGTTGTTTGCACTTTTAAAATTCCATTTCAGCTATTAATTTAAGCATCCAATGCAGCACATATCTTAGTTATTAAAGTGGATTATCAGCAGTAGAGACCCATCAACTTCCGGGTAAATTCAAGAAATTTTCCTCCAAATATATACAACCTTTTCACCTTCACTGAAGAACGGTATCCCCTCATCTACTCATCTCAAATGTATTCATACGCTTCTCAGATTTTTTGCAATTCTTCTTAGAATCTATAATTTTTTCCAATTAGATGTTGCAGCAATCTTTAGCTTTGATCCCTCCATCATAGTCTCCATTTATGTATGTCAAAATACAGTTCCCTGAACACAAAGCTAGTTACATCAAACCTATAACATTATTGACTTGAAGCTCTGATGAAGGTTTGTTGGTTAGTTCAAAATGATTCACATCCACCCTTTGGATTCTATATCAATTACAGTAGGTTCATTTCCTTGAAGTATCCAAGATTATAGGCCTTTAATTCTCTCTACCACCCTTTGATTCTACTGGTAGGAGGCAGTTCTTTTATCAGTTTTGTAACAGGTATTACTGAAAGGCGTAAGAAATTCATGATACCTACATTATGTTGTTTGATTTGGACTGTATGTAATAAAACAATGTTAAGCCCAAATATATGGTGTCTTGATTCAGACATCATCACATCTAATAGACCATAATCTATCTTTGTTTATTTTGGATATAACCTTAGGTTCTTTAAATTCACTTCTCAAGATGTCCTACTCAACTCAGTGGATGGAGTGATTTCCTTACCTATCAAAACTATCTTCTTCTTCTTTCGTGTGGCGTGCACAGCCTAACGTTGTTGGACAACTTGTTCTATTTGATCTTCCGTTTGTGCACGTTGAGTAGATTGCATTAGTCGAAACAGGGCGGACCACGTGAAGGTTGCAATCTTCCACCCCAATCAAAAATTATCCAACACCATACTTGGCTCTCCTGGTACACCAGAACAGCAGAGGAGGAAAGTTATTTTGTCTTACTCAAATCCCATTTAATTCACTACATAAATTCATATCTTCATAAGGCATAGGAGCAGAATTAGGCCATTTGGCCCATCAAGTCCAATCCACCATCTATCTTTCCCTGTCAACCCCATTCTCCTGCCTTCTCCCCGTAACCTTTGACACACTCATATTAGAAAGCTAAGAGACCAGATAATATCCCAAAGGCATTATCCCACAATTCATGTGCATCTTATTCAAGATGTTCTTTTACTGATGTAACACTGGTTTCTACCAGGCAATGGGACAATTTGCCCTCTCATGTTTCTGGTTGGCGGCGCGACTCACGTTGCAGCGGCCCCTGAAGCCTGTCTGTCTTATTTTTATTTTTTTGTCTAGTTAAATGTAGTTGTGTTCTTTTATACAGTTTTTAAACTGTGTATATGTGGGGGTCGGGGGAAACTTTTAAAATCTCTTCCTTGCACGGCCTTTTTCCTGTCGGGTCTCCGTTGTCGTTGGGGCCTAGTACCGTGGAGCGGCCTCCAACCGGAATGCCCTGGGGGGCTCCAGTCACAGAGCCTGCGGAGCTGCGGACATACCATCGTGGGGCTGGCCGGCCGCGGAGCGTGGGGAACGGTGGTGCCTCGCTGCTGCGGCCCGACTCCGGAGCTCGGAGGTTCCAGCCGCAGGCCCGGTAGACAGGAACATCGGGAGCTCGCGGGTACCTGGTGGGAGACTGCTTTTCGGAGCTCCGCAATGCAACTTCTCCCGCCCGTGTCGTGAGGTTGGAACAACCCGCAGCGGGGCCGAACATCGCCCGGCGTGGCTTTAATGGCCGCGGGACATGCCAACGCCCGCCGGGGGCTCCACCTTTGAGACATTAAGAACTGGAGCGGGGCCGTACATCGCCCGGCGCGGCCTTAACGGCCGTGGGACTTACCATCGCCCGCCTGGGGCTTCAACATCGGGGAAAAAATAGGGGAGAGAAAAGACTTTGCCTTCCATCACAGTGAGGAGGAGATTCACTGTGATGGATGTTTGTGTGAATTGAATTGTTTGTGTGTCTTGTAGAAATTGTTTTGTTTGTATGGCTGTGGAAACGGAGTTTCGTTTGAGCCTCATTGAGGTTCAAATGACAATGAATAAATATTGTATTGTATTGTATATTGTATGTCGTGTTCGGAAAAAGCAAGACAACCCATCCTGGTCAATTACCATACAATCTGTCCACTCTCTATCATCACGAGAATGATGAAAGCATCATTCATCATGGCTTTAGGTGGTAGATGCTTTCTGACAACCAGTTCACTATTGCCCAATTTGGACATTACTATGATCAAATGATCCTAAACATTATTCTAACCTAAAGAAGCTGGTTCCAGAGGTGAGGTGAAGGTGACTGTTTTTGTCAACATGGCAGTACTCGATTGACCAAAGAATCAAGAGGATATGCTCAAAATGAAGTCAGTGGCCAACAAGGGGAATGCACTTCAATAGGTCGAGTCTTACTTCACCTGAATCTGGAGAAGGGTCTCGCCAGAAATGTCACCCCTTCCTTCTCTCCAGAGATGCTGCCTAGCCCGCTGAGTTACAGCATTTTGTGTCTATGATTGATGAGAATGATTGTTACTTGCCAAGACTGTGAGAGTACTTTCACCAGAAGAACTGCAATGGTCCAAGACGGTAGCTCATCTCCACCTTATCTCAAGCAATTTGCAATGGCCTTTCCAGCGACACCATTGCCAGCGACAACCAGATTCTGCAAACCGAGTAAATGAACGAAAGAAAAAGCAGAGCAAAATGCTCTGAAAAAACAGAGCAATTCACTCATCTCCATGAGTTTTCCCAAACCAGTCAGAACAACATCTTCAATGACAAGGTTATCCAAATTTAGTACCAAATAAAGTGGATGCAGTACTCTGCTTACCCGTGTCTGCTTGGGAAAAGAGTGGTCAGTTTAACTCATTTCACACAGTTTTCAAGGCTCAGCAGCAGAGACTTCATTCCACCATGTTGACCTTGCTGTACATGATAAACAAAAAAGAAGCAGTCCTCTGCACAAACAGTTTTACAACTTTATAACTCCCAATTTGATTCCAATAATTGCTGGGACCTCAACAAATTCTTGATCCTTTCATGTGCAGAGAGATTAAGAAAGACATATAGTATAGAGCACAAAAACAGACTTTTAGTCTCAACAGGTTCATGCAGTATTTTGGTTTTACACGGTCTTCCTCCAATAATTTTTCTACTAATTCCTGTCGACTACTTCTTCTGGTTGACTCTCTAGCTTCTTTCCCATTTTGATGTAAAGAGTCTATTTACCATTTACAAAAGTTTGGCAGACGAGGTTTACCAGAATGTTGCCGGTATTAGCAATACCACGAGTTTGGACAAATTTGACTGTTTCCTCTGGAGAATCAGATATTGAGGAGAGACCTGATAAAAGTATACAAAACCCCGAGAGGCAAAGATAGGGCAGACCTTTACAATCTTTTCCCCGATTAAAATGACAAAGACCAAAGAATATAGCTTCAAGGTGAGAAGGCAAAGTTTAATATTGATGGGTGGGCCAGGTTTTTAACACAGTCGATGGTGGGTTCCTGGAAGACATTGCCAGGGATGGTGGTGGTGGCATTTAAGATGGAATTTAGATAGGCAAAAAAAGACATAAAGTTCTGGGGTAACTCAGCGGGTCATGCCGCATCCCCGGAAAACATGAACAGGTGATGTTTCAGATCAAGACACTTTTTCAGGCACATGGATGTGCAATGAATGGAGGGATATGGATCACATGCAGGCAAAGGAAACTGGTTTAACTTTGCATCATGTTCGGCAAGGACATTGAGAGCTGAAGAGCCTGTTATTGTGCTATACTTCTATGTTCTATGACTCTTCCTTTTTGAAAAGAGCCCAAATACACCAAGTGTGAGATTACTAAACTTCAGAAGCCTATATCATATTATTTTATTTTCCTGCTGCATTAATGCTCTAAACATCTACTTTTAAAATTTAAATTCTAAATTCAATAGAATGAAACCATCAAATCCATTAAAACTAAAAGCTATTTCAATGAAAATAGCAACCTTTACAATTTACTTTTGGGAACTGTTGAACATTCAATGGTAAAGCCTCAAGTGTTCAAACCTTCAGAATCTAATTGTGTCTATTGTCAAACAGGAATTAGTCTCTTTACAAAACCAATGGCAGAGAAGTGGGAATTTGTCCTGTGGGATTTATAGACCAAAACATTGTGTAAAAACAAATCTGAATAGCTAACAAAACAATTAACTGTATTAAATCAGCATAAAGTGACTGCATCTGCATTCAGAGCCCTTGTGCAGGTGAAATATATTCAATTGTGGAGGCTGTTAGGGTATCTCAAAACGAGATTCCATTCCTTTATTTTGAGGATAATTGTAGACGTAGCCCAGACCATCACACAAACCAACCTCCCTTCCATTGACTCTATTCACACCTCATGCTGCCCCAGCCAGGCCAGCGACATAATAAAGGACGAGTCGCACCCCGGTCACCCCTCTTCTCCCCTCTCCCATCGGGCAAGAGGTATAGAAGTGTGAAAACGCACACCTCCAGATTTAGGGACAGCTGCTATCAGGCAACTGAACCATCCTACCAACAACTAGAGAGCAGTCATGACCTACTCTCTACCGCATTGGAGACACTCAGACTATCTTTAATCGGACTATACTAGACTTTATCTTGCACTAAACGTTATTCCCTTTATCATGTATTTGTAAACTGTGGGTGGCTCGATTGTAATCATGTATTGTTTTCCGCTGACTGGTTAGCATATAATAAAATCTTTCACAGTAGCTTGGCACACCTGGCAATAAACAAAACTTAAAAAATAAATTAGAATAATGTTCTAGTGCATAGAGGAACTTGGATGCGCACTGGTGTCCAAAGGACAGCTGGGCACACCTGGATGTCTCTTTTGTTCAAACACGTGGCTGATAGAGAGATCAGCCATCTATGCGCAAGCAGGCATCATAACAAATAATGCTTGCTGCCTTATTACTTAAAAGGTAACTGCCTCAGTGCATAGAAGACCTGTATAGAGACAGCTATTTTGCCAGTGCTGCTTGAATGGATGACCTTTCTTGCAGAAGGTTGTGTACATTGCATTATTTTGCATCCAAAATCGGTTAACCATCCATTATTTTTTACCTCACCTATCCAAACATGCTGGTAATTTCAAATGTAAGGAGCCTAAATGTTATTTATTGCCTCTTTAAGCATTTAAAGAGATGATGTATGAAAGTCTAAAGAATTTTCATTTTTAGCTCCTATATGGACAATTCCAAAGAGCCCTGAACACATAGCATGATGCACTGCAGAAGTGCACCTGGATGTGGAAAGGAGACAAAGACAAGACAAAGGACATTTATTGTCACATACACCAAATGGTGTAGTGAAATGTGTTCTTGCCATGCAGCACAAATAGACACAACATTAAAGAAATGTAACATAAAACATAAAAACATCCCCCCACAATGGATTCCACTGTGGGGGAAGGCACAAAGTCCAGTCCATATCCCCTTGTCCACCCATAGTCTGGCCTATATAGGCCTCCACAGTCGCCGCTACGGGGGCCGATGTTACAGGCCCTTCTTCGCCGGGTGATGGTGCTCCGGCGTCGGGAGAACCCTCTCAGCAGCTTGGGACACCTGGAACGGCCATCTCCCTACCGGAGTCCGCGGCTTCCGAAGCCGACAGGCCGAGCTCGATGGAGCTCCACCACTGGCGATCTTGTCGCGAGATCCCAGGCTCCCGATGTAAAGTTCAGTGCCGCCGCCCGCAGCTGACCGCTCCACAGACCTGCACCTCCGCTATGTTCACCGGCGGTCCCAGCTCACCGGAGTTCCAGCGCCCGCTCCGCGATAGCGCTCCAGCGCTGTGCCGCCGCCGAAGCCGAGGTTCTGGGTGGTCCCCTCAGGAAACGCCGCTCCAGGCCCGCTGGTAGGCCGCGAGGACAGGTCGAAAGTGCAGCCCAGAGAAAAGCTGCCTCTCCGACCAGGTATGGACCCTAGAAAGTAGTTTCCCCCTTCCCCCCCCCACCCCCCACATAAAAAAGAATAGAACTCCTAAAAACAAAACAACTAACTAACTAAAAATTTAAAAAAAGATGAAAACGGACAGCTGCAGGCTGGGCAGCCATACCACACAGGACGGCGCCCCCTAGGCTCTCCCACCAGTTTCCACTGGTGGGAGAGTCTAGGACCAGATGGTCATAGCCTCAAAATTAAAGGGCGCTCTTTTAGAAAGGAGGTGAGGAGGAAGTTCTTTAGTCAGAGGGTAGTTAATCTTTGGAACTCATTGCCACAAACGGCTGTGGAGCCCAAGTCAGTGGATATTTTTTAAGGTTGAGATAGACAAATTCTTGATTAGAACAGGTATCAAGCGTCATGGAGAGAAGGCAGGAAAATGGGATTAGGAGGCAGAGATCAGCCATAGGAGGCGGAGTAGACTCAATGGGCCGAATGGCCTAATTCTACTCCCATAACCTGTGAAGTGGAAGTGCACTCTCAAAAGCGATTGCAGGAGGTTTGTAGGTAGTTATGGATACAGGTAGAATCATAAGGGAGTTGTGAGGGTTGCGACATTAGCCATACCTGCGTAGTAATGTGTCCTTGCGTGTCAGATGGGTATCCTGTTGTAGGTGCACGATGTTGCCTCATTTTGGTAAGAGGAAGGTAGATTTGGAAAACAATGAGAGTGGGCAGAGGATCTTTCTGAAATAAATCAGTAGGATATTCCTGGTGACGGCTTGACGTGGAAACAGCTGGTTGTTGGTTGGGGTGAGTGCAGGAAATCAGTCAGGGCTTCAGGGCAGATGGTCAGTAAGGCTGAGTGTGGGTATGTGGTCACTGAGCGATATTGGGTTGAAAGTTGAAATGGGATGTCAGTAGGGGCTCAGGAAGAAAGATTGATGGAATTGATTGTTGTAGAGCAGATGATGTGTCCTGGGATCAGGGTGAGAGATTCACATAATGGAGTTGGGTCAGAGGAGATTGGGTAGAATGGGATGTCAGTAGGGGCTCAGGCAGGATGGTTGTTGTGCTTGATTGTTGTAGAGCAGTAGATGTGTCCTGGGATCAGTGTGGGAGACAGGGATAGTGAGGTTGCGTCAGAGGAAATTCGTCTGGGGCTTTGCTGGTTCCCAAACTTTTAGGTCCCAAACTCACTGCTTTCCCACTGAGACCCAATCACAACATCCCAAATTCTTTATCCCTGAGTCCCAATATCAAAGTGAAATAGAGGAGTTTCATTTAGTGTCAACCTCAGAAAAATTTATTGTTATTAACAAAGAGGCAATGTGCTGGAGTAACCCAGTGGGTTAGGCAGTATCTCTGGAGAACACGGACTGGTAACGTTTTGGGTCGGGAGCTTGAAGAAGGGATCGGACCCGAAACCTTTCCTGTCCATGTTCTGCAGAAATGGAGGCACAGTGGCACAGTTGTAGAGTTGCCGCCTTACAGTGCCAGAGACACAGGTTCAATCCTGACTATCAGTGCTGTCTATATGGAGTTTTACATTGTCCCCGTGATTGCGTGGGCTTTTCCTGGGTGCTCCGGTTTCCTCCTCAGACATACAGGTTAATTGGGTTCGGTTGTAAATTGTCTCTAGTGTGCAGGATAGTGCTACTGTACGGGGATCGGTGATCGATGTGAATTCGTTGTGCCAAAAGGCCTGTTTCCGCCCTGCATTTCTAAACTAACTTAAACTAAACTAAATGCTGCCTGACCCATTGATTTACTACAGCAGTTTGTGTTTTTGTTGGTAAACCAGCATCTGTAGTTCCTTGCGTCTGATATTATTATTACATTATTCACAAGGTAGCCTTTAAAGTATGACATTTTTTATTTCAAATCGTACGTTTGTTCGTGTATGCTTGTTAATAATGCTCTTTCCTGCAGAGCATTTTCTTCCTCTTTGCATTTTAGGATTCTATTAGGTGAAAAACATTTGCATGTCAGCAGCTGTTAAATCAGACTTCATCCTGGAGCAAGTGAGTGCAGCCAGAAGAACCCTGCCAGCATTGAATGCTGGGATGCTCTATTTGTTACATGTCATGAATCCCCTTTGCTGCCTGTCACAAACCAACAGCCCTTGCTGATTGTGTGTTTTGGACCGAAACTCCCAGCAAAAGATCTCTCATTGGTAACAGAAAAAAAAGCAAATTATAAATGTGGCAATTTGCCTCGCCGTAGCTGTGGGGGCTTCCAAAGCCTGTGGCTTTTATCTGAGCAATATGATAGCAAGCGCAATGAAGTGTGCTGATGTAATAAGAGGCTGGCAGGCACGTATCTTAGAACTGCAGGAGCCAAGCAAAGCAAAGCTCAGTGGTGACTCATTTCAATTCTATATCCTCCGTAGGTTGTCACATCTGTTTCTCCTGAGCCAGCCCAAAAACATGTGTTGCAAGCAACATAAATAACTTAAGGAGATTATTTCAGACAAGGCTATGTGTAATGACACACTACAAAGATCATTGCAAAGCTCGGAAAGCTCATAAAAGATAACTGACCTGTCAGGAGCTTCAATTTGCTGCAGAATTGTTGTACTTTGCATTCTCTTTTATTTCTGTTTGCCCTTGCGTTGATATATTTGATTTTGTTTTCATTTATTACTTATGCAAGCCTTGAAACAATTTGCACTTCCACCGATGCTCAAATTTGTGACCATTCTTTACACATGAAGAAGATATCTAGAAGCTTTGGGAAACTGGGCGAAATCTGAGCCAAGATCCATCATCTTCTCAACATTCACACATGCAGACTACTCAGCAGGACAGACTTTGATGATTCACTTCCCTCTCTGTGGTCAGGGCTGATACCCAGGGTAAGGACGCATCTTGCTCTCTATGATGTCGAATCCAATGGAAAGAGGTGAGGGGACTGTTTATTTTAGTTTAGAGATACAGTGTGGAAACAGGCCCTTTGGCCCACCGAGTCCCTGCCGACCAGCAATCCCCGCACACCCACTCGATCCTTCACACACTTGGGACAATTTACAATTTTACAGAAGCCAATTAACCTACAAACCTGTATGTCTTTGAGGTGCAGGAGAAAACCGGAGCAGCCAGGGAAAACCCATGTGGTCACGGAGTGATACAAACTCTGCACAGCCAGCCCCTGTAGTCAGGATGGAACCCGGGTCTCTGGCGCTGTAAAGTAGCAATTCTGCCGCTGTGCCACCATGCATCCACTGGGTGGATATTTATTCATTAGATCAAAAAGTTGCATACTGGGCACAAGCTCTCTAACTCTCTGTAATGGATTGAATTTTGATTGATTGAAACGGTAAAGCATGGAAACAGGCCTGACGGCCCACTGAGTCCATGGTGACACCGAACACCCATTCACACTAGTTCCATGTTATCTCACTTTTGTATCCACTCCCTACACACAGAGGCCAATTAACTTACAAGCCTGCACATCTTTGGAATGTGAGAGGAAAGTGGAGTACATGGAGGAAACCCATGTGGTCACAGGGAGAATGTGCAAACTCTACACAAACATCACGCGAGGTCAGGATCAGAGGGCTCTGACTCTGTGAGGCAGTGGCACTACCATCTACTCCACTCTGCCATCCTAATTATTGTTCACTCTGCAAATGTTAGAATTTTCATTCAATGAAAGCAAAAGTTTTATTGCCAATACGCTCCTAAAATTGAAAATGAAGAAATGCTGGCTCCTGAAGTAAAGTTGCCAAGCCACTGAAATACATTAATGCTAGGAATCAATATGATGCGATCGGCAAGGTGGTGCAGTGGTAGAGTTGCTGCCTTACAACGCCAGGGACCCGGGTTCGATCCTGACTACGGCTGCTGTCTGTACGGACTTTGTAGGTGCTCCCCGTAACCTGCATGGGTTTTCTCAGAGATCTTTGGTTTCCTCCCACACTCCAAAAATGTACAGGTTTGTAGGTTAATTGGCTGGGTATACATGTAAATTGTCCATAGTATGTATAGGATCGTGTTAACGTGCGGGAATCGCTGGTCGGTGCAGACTCAGTGGGATGAAGGACCTGTTTCCGTGCTGTATCTCTAAAACTAAAACTAAAAAAAAAAAAAAAAATCATATCTTTCTTACATTGATGGTAAAATAACATGTAAGAACCAAATTCCCAGGAGTCCTTTTACACTATTCCTGGAACAGTCCTGTTTTCCCTTTGAAATAATTGTTATGTTCCCAATTGTCAGTATTAGAAGCATTAACAAGATCCGGACCTGCAGCCTGCATCTCTAACATTAGCAATGGCTACATAACAGAAACAGCAGAAAATTGGAGTGGTGCTGCATTTTTCTCATGGCAGATGGAAGTTGTAGCAAGAGTTAGCGAAGTAACGTCTTCTTTTCCAAGGATGCAGGTCTGCATGAACAAAAATGCAATTCAAACGCTCGGTAAATAATTCCCTCTCTCTGCATAATTACTGCAATGGTTCAATTGTTCTTTATTGTCACGTATGCACTGTACAGTGAAATTATTTTTGTGTAACTCACATATGCAGGAGTCGCCATATTTTGGCGCCATTTACAAAAGTCCAAGGTCTAGTCCATGCACTCGATGTATTGGAGTGGCTCACAATCCAGGTAAGCCCCAGGCCGCTGCAGGGCCTCCTCCGTTGCCCTCGACCAGTTCGGCCCACGAACCAACATCCCTCTCTTCTCCCGACCACCTCACTGTCCTGGGGGAGCATCCTACAGTCAGCCTTGAAGATGCTGAAGGCAATACCTCAGTCCCTTTTCTACCAGCCCACTGTTCGCATCCAAGATTGCCAGCGGCTCCCTCCTCCTCAACTCTCCGGTCTTTGTGGCCCGGCTCTGTAGCTTCCGAGTTTCCTTCTATGGCCGCAGGCCACCGGGTCTTTCTTCGTGGTGCATCCTGGGAGCATTCTGCCAGTGCCGCAGCACATCCCTGGAGCATGGCTTTCTTTCCTGCTCACCTGCACTCAGTCTGAAGAAGGGTTGTGACCCGAAAGATCGCATGGACCGCGGAGTTACTCCAGCAATTTGTGTCATTCTTTGATATAAACCATCAACTGCAGTCGCTTGCTATTACATTATGTGAATCAGGCAAGTCCGAGGCTGTGAGGTCTTCGTGCCCACTTTAGGAAGGTTCCTTTTAAAGATCAGACATAATTATCTCCTTGTGATGGCTTTCACTTACTCCAAACCTCAGCCAATTCCTGGATTAATTTCCTCAGTATTAATTCTTTACTTCATCGGGAAGAAGGTACAGGAGCCTGAAAACCATCAATTCCAGGTTCAAGAACTGCTTCTTTTCATCGACCATAAGTTTCTTGAATAACATTATACAACCCTTGAGGCATACATATACAGTCAGATTCATACAGCACGGAAACAGGTCAGTTGGCCCAACTTGCCCATGCTGACCAAGATGACACATCTGTCTGTATTTGGCCCATATCCCTCTAAACCATAATGTTTCCCATGCAAATACCTTTTCAATGTTGTTATGGTACCTGCATCAACTATCTCTGATGGCAGCCTGTTCCATAGACCCGCCACCCTAACCATAACTCTACCTCGAACTACACCGAACTATGTGGACTTTTCACAAGGTTGTACTGTAACTTTGTTTTAAATTATTATGGTCTGATTACCTGCTACAAATCATAATATATTGTATTACTGTAAATGTATTTGTTGTATTCTTGCATTTAATTAGTAAATCTGTAGCAACTACGATTTACTGGGTGTCACAGTGGCGCAGCTAGTAGAGTTTATAGTGACTCACAGTGCCAGAGCTCTGGGTTCAGTTCATTTCAGTTCAGTTTACTTTATTGTCACGTGTACCAAGGTACATTGAAAAGCTTTTTGTTGCGCGCTAGCAGAAACACAATACATGATTACAATCGAGCCATTTACAGTGTACAGTGCATGATAAGGGAATAATGTTTAGTGCAAGGTAAAGCCAGCAAAGTCTAATCAAGGATAGTTTGAGGGTCATCAAAGAGGTAGATAGTAGTTCAGCACTGTTGTTTGGTTGTGGTATGATGATTCAATTGCCTGATAACAACTGGGAAGAAACGGTCCCTGAATCTGGCGGTGTGCATTTTCACACTTCTATACCTTCTGCCTGATGGGAGAGGGAAGAAGAGAGACTCGGATTCAATTCAATGCAATATCATTGTTCTGTTCCCGGTGCATATGACAACTATACATCTTGACTCTTGACTTTTTACCCTTCATCATACCAGCAACTGCCCAGTAATATGCCAAATATTTTTTGGGGAAAATTGAGTGAGCTCTGTACAGCCTCCCATCCTAAGAAACTAAGCATCATTGCCAATTATGCTTAGAAATGTCAAAACAAGATAGGACCATGACATTGGTTAAGAGGGTTAGACATGTCTACAAATTCAGCCAGAACTCTCAAATAGACAAACAATCTTTAAGTGATTAGTAAAATTGCAGAATATCTTTAAAAAAATCATTATAAACCTGTAATTAAATGTCAGGATAATGGACTGTTTAAAAAAACCAGAGGAGAATAAAATGAGTTGTTTATTTTTTAATTTCCACTCTTCATACGTTATAGGAACATAATTAGGCCATTCGGCCCATCAAGCCCACTCTGCCATCCAATAATGGCTGATCTATCATTCCCACTCAACGCCATTTCTTGCCTTCTCCCCATTAACCCCAGAAATAATCAAGAATCTATTCATCTCGGCCTTAAAAATATCCATTGATTTGACTAACATGGTCTTCTGTGGCAATGAATTCCACAGATTCACCACCCTCCGACTAAAGAAATTCCTCCTCATCTCCTTTCTAAAGGTGTGTCCTTTTATTCTGAAGCTATGGCCTCTGGTCCTAGACTCTCCCCCTAGTGGAAGCATCCTCTCCAAATCCACTCTATTCAGGCCTTTCACTATTCGGTAAGTTTCACTTACTTATACAATATGATACGATATGATAGAACTTTATTTTTCCCAGGAGGGAAATTGGAAATATGAATAAAAAATATCATGGGAAAGAAAGATTGTGAACAAGGTATGAGGAAGTCAATACATTCCTCAATTCTTCTGGAGAATGGAAAATGCAGGGTATCATGAAAATGCAACATATTGGGCTGGAAAGTGATGGCACATAATCTCATGGAACATAGAACAATGCCAAAATAGAAGTAATAATGCTGCTGGCATTTACACTACATAATATATTAAAGTCATGATTTGTTAAAATGTTACTGATGCAATGATTAGCAGAAATGTAATTTATGGGTGGGGTGGTTAGGGCTCATTCTAAACCCACCTACTTGTAAAATCTATTGCCTTTGGAGATGGATTTAAATTAAAAGTTCATAAAAATCGCAGTCTGCATTACACAGATTTGATGTGTAAAATTTCAGTGAATTAATTTTACAGAATCCAAATGACCCCTCGCACACATGCAATCAAAAACAAACCAATATTTACTTTCTATGTGAATGTGATGGGAAAACTCGGTTCTCACTTTACTACATATAATTTTTAAGTAACTCGAAGACTTAAAATAATAAATGTGAACTTGAAATATCTGGGTAACTGTGAGAGAATAATTTGAAAAAAATTGCAATATGTAAAAAAATTAAATCGGTAATAGGAAGAAATTTTGAAACATTCTGATGCCTTAAGATGTTACCAGAGGTATATATGATAGGGGTATTTAGGAGGTTTTTAGATAGGCACGGATAAACAGGAATGGATGAATATGAATCAGAAGCAGGCAGAGGAAATTAGTTTACCATGATGTGATGTTTGGTACAGACAGTGTATGTCAAAGGGCCTGTTCATGTGCTGTACTGTTCTATATGTTCTATATGTTCTATGTGGGCCGGAGAGCCTTTTATGCAAGCTTCTTCATATAAAATTTTCATTCTGGTTTAATCTTAGTTCCTTTAAATATTGTCAATTATTCGGAGAATGATGGGTGGGGCAGAGATCTACACGTCACTGACAAGGTCACTCGAGAAGGTGGTTGTGAGTTGCCTTCTGGTGAAAATGCTTTCCTCAGCGCAGAGGGAGAGGCAATTCCAGGCTTTATTTTCCCAGTGACATTGAAGGACCAGTGGACCAGCAATATATTTCCAAGACATGAAGGTGGGTGACTTGGAGGAGAAGCTGCAGGTGGTGGTGTTCCCTTGTATGTCTTGCTCTGTCCTTCTGGAGAAGGAGTTTGCTGATTTGGGATATGCTGCCAGATTAGGAATAGGAATACTTTATTGTCACATGTGACTAGGCACAATGAGATTCTTTGCTTGCATACACAATGAATACAAATAGCAGCCACCTACGGTGCTGATAAAGTTACAAAGCACACCAGCGTTCCCCTTTTGTCTCCCCCCCCTCAAACAGTTCCCCCACACCGGGCCCCCATTGTCCTTTGTCCCCTCCCCCATTGTCCATTGTTCTTCCACCTTCCCCCTCACGGCAATCCCCCCACGCTGGATCCTTCATTGTTCTTCCCCTACCCCTCACGGTGGTCCTCCACGCTCTCATCGACCGTTGACCGTGGGTCCATCCTCGAGGCATCGCCGCCGTGGCGAGGTTTCACCACCGCCGAGGCCCCATCGTCACGTGGCTTTACTGCTGTCGCCGCTGAGGCCTCACCGCTGTTGACGCCCCACTTCACCCTTCCGTGGTGCCGACCCAGGCCCCACCCGCGGGCTACGTCGGCCGCTTCGCCCGACCCGCGCTTCTATCCGTGAGGACCCAGCCTGGCCTCGACCTGGGCTTCTACACGGCGATCCGGGAGGCATCGATACCATTGCGCCTCGATAAAGTCCTCCAGCCGCGTTCCCAATCCACAGCCGCGGCCCGTCGGGAGGCCTTCTGGCTGTGAGTCGCATGTGCAAGTGACAGCAGTGTGGGTTGTGCACTCTTCAACCACTGTGCAGGTGAAGGGAATAAATCTTTAGTGTACTGGATGGGGTATAATTAAGAATTTATTATAGAAATATAGAACTGCAGATGCTGGTTAATACACAAATAGACACAAAGTAACTCAGCAAGTCTGACAGTATCTCTGGAGAGCATGGAAAGATGACATTTTGGGTTGAGACCCTTTTAATTTAGTTGAGTTTAGAGATACAGCGCGGAAATTAGCCCTTCGGCCAACCAGCAAACCCCGTACACTAGCACGATCCTACACACTAGGGACAAATTCCAATCTTTCCCAAAGCCTATCAACCTGCAAACATGTACGTCTTTGGAGTGTGGGAGGAAACCGGAGCACCCATGGAAAACCCACGCAGTTACGGGGAGAATGTACAAATTCCGTACAGACAGCACCCGTAGTCAGGATTAAACCCAGGTCTCTGGTGCTGTAAGGCAGCAACTCTACCGCTGCACCACCATGCATTTCTATGCACCATTTTTTCTGAATTATTAGACAGACAGACTTCTTCAGACAGAGGAGTCTGAAGAAGGGTCCCGAGCTGAAACGTCACCTATGCATGTTCTCCAGAGATGCTGCTTGACCTGCTGAGTTACTCAACCACTTTGTGTCCATCAATAATGTATTCTCTTATTCAGCATCAGCAATGTCCAAATATGTTCACTGAGTAAATGTGATTTATCCTGCATGATATTGCACTTCATCAATGTTTTTGCAGCTACACTCATCCAGGTTAAAGACAAATATTCCACTGTGCCCTTTAGTTGTGTGTTTTATAGAACGTGGAAACCTTTGGGGTGTCAGGAGACGAGTCATTCACCATAGATGCCCGTACTCTGATCTGCTCTTACGGTCACTGTATTGAGGTGGCTGGTCAATGGGTGAACCCCCAGGATATTTAAGGTGGTGGATCTGGGAAACTGCAATACCATTGAATATCAAGGGCAAGTGGTTAACTTTTCACTTGTTGGAGTTGATCATTGTCAGACATCGTTATGCTGTGCATGTTACTTGCCTCTGATCAGCCCATGCCTGAATGGTGTCTAGGACTAGCTTCATGCTGGGATCGTTCTTACTCTTTCATCTGTTGCGGAGTTGTGAATGGAATGGAACACTGAGCAATTATAAACAGATACTCTCACTTATCTTGAAAGAAAATCCATTGATAACGCAATTGGAGATGTTTGGACTAAGGACAGTGCCCTGAGCAACTCTTGGGTTGATGTTGAATAATGTCAAATATTATTAAATCTTGGAAAGGCCGGGTATTCTACTTAGTAAAGATCTAAGATTTTCATTCTTATTTAATGTGGAACACACTACTAGGCCGAGTTCAAATCAGTTCACTGATCTCTGAAAACTTTGCTGGCAAAGACTACTAGAGTGCACCCTGTGGTGGAGGCGATCTCATTGCTAACAAGTTTAGGATCTCCGTGTTTAACTACACATGTCCGTGACAGTTTTTGCTGGCAGTATCACAAAGTAATAACAGACGATCTTCAGCTAAAACAACCTTGTTCTTGACTGATAAGTCAAAACTTTCCACATAAAAAAAATCTAGCTCAGCACAAGGGATATTGCGCCATATTTTAACGTAAATAAAAGTGTAATTGTAACTAGTGTTGATGAGCTTTCATCTGTACTTGCCAAAATTCAAGTTAATTTTTATCAATAAAATAGACAGTTCCATTTTTAATGAATTATGATATCTCAGCCATGGCTTGAACAATTAATTTGGTTCACATATAATTCTATTATCGTCCCACATGCAAAGACTGTATTTTCTTCAGTTGTGAATTTTAATTGAGGCAGTATTGGTAACTACCAGACACATTTATCAAAATCTTTTATGATTTTTCTCCATCCAGTTGTAATTCTCTCCCAGTGGAAGGCAGAATAACCATTATATGCAAGCTTTTGTTTACTTTTTTATGAGAGCATGTTTTTCATTGCTTTCTATTTTCAAGACTAAACATTGTTAATTAATGTCTCTGAGCTGGATAAATGTTATAATGCTCCCCGCACTGACTCTAACAGTTTCCTTGACTACGCCTCTCCTACCCTGCCTCTTGCAGGAACGGCGCCCCTTATTCCCAGTTTCTGTCTGCATTGCTTGATTAGTACGGGTGTCAGAGATTATGGGGAGAAGGCAGGAGAATGGGGTTAGGAGGGAGCGATAGATCAGCCATGATTGAATGGCGGAGTAGACTTGATTGGCCGAATAGCCTAATTCTGCTCCTATCACTTATGATCTTATGAATTTATAATTGCATCTGCTCCCAAGATGAGGAATTCCACTCTCAGGACATCCGAGGTGTTTTATTATTCAGTAAACATGGTTTCCACCCTGCTGTTGGAGATGGAGCTTTTCATTTCCCACAGTTCTGCTCTCATTTCCCCTCCCACCAGATGGAACAAAAAAGGAGTTCCTCTGGTCCGCACCTGTCGCCCAACCAAACTCCGCATTCAACATATCATTCCCTGACATTTCCATCACCTTTAACATGATTTCACGATCAGTCCCATCTTCTGGACCCACCCCTTTCCCCTATCCATCCGCAACTCCTTGGTACTCGCAACCCTTCCCACACAAACTGCATCCTCCTCAGGAACTTATCCCAGGAATCGTAGATGTAACACTGGTCCCTGCACCTTCTCTCTCACTTCCATCCAGGGGCACCAGCAGCACTTCCAGGTGAGACAGAGGTTCATGTGCATCTCTTCAAACATTGTCTACTGCATTTGGTGCCCCCAAGTGGCTTACTCTACATCAGAGAGATCAAGCATGAATGTTTTCCTGAACACTTGCGGTCTGTCGCCAAGGCCTGCTAGATCTCCCGGTTGCTAACCTTTTTAACTCCCCTTCTCATTCCCATACTGAAGTTTCTGCCCGTGGTCTCCTCCATTGCCAGAGTGAGGCCACTTGCAAACTGGAGCATCAGATTTTCATATACTGCTTGGTTAGCTTACAACCCAATGGTAAGAACAATGAATGCCACAATTTCATGGGCAGCATGGTGGCACAGCAGTAGAGTTACTGCCTTACAGTGCTTGCAGCATCAGAGACCTGGGTTCGATCCCGACTGCGGGTTCTGTCAGTAGGGAGTTTGTGCGTTCTCCTTGGGTTTTCTGCGATATCTTTGGTTTCCTCCCACACTCCAAAGACGTACAGGTATGTAGGTTCATTGGCTTGGTGTAAATGTAAAATTGTCCCTAGTGTGTGTAGGGCAGTGTTAATGTGCATGGATCGCTGATCGGCGAGGACTCGGTGGGCCGAAGGGCCTGTTTCCACGGTGTATCTCTAAACTAAACTAAACTAAACTAAGACTCCTCTATCACCTCACTTTCTCATGCCCCCACTACTACACTATACCCACTCCTCCCATCACCAACCTCCTCCCCCCCAGTCACCCTACTCCTTTCCCCTCCTTTGTATGCTAATATCCAATCCGATTCCACATGCAGTTGCGGCAAAAGTTTGTTCACCCGAAAATTTCTCAAAAGCAATATATAGAAAAAATCTGAAATCCAGCTATTATTTTGTTATATACAGAGATTTTTCACTTTGATACACTAACAACCATTTATAGTCCTAGACGTATGAAATGATTTGGGGGTTTGCTGTCGGAATGAATTCTGAATCTCTGATCTTGTGTAAATTTGAAGATCATCTTCATGTCATACACCTGGAAGCTCTCACTTTACTTGTGCAACATTGGCACGGATGGAGCGCAGGATGTGTTATGTGTTACGGGATTCTTTCCATTAAATTAATATCAGTGACAGGGTTTTCTTTAATTTAATGGGATAAGGTATTCAAATCATGTAACCCACCATGCATCAAATCTCAATAGTCAATAGTCAATAGTGCTTTTATAGTCACATACGTTAATTGTTAACACAGTGAAATTATTTTCCTTACAAACAGTCCAGTAGACTATCACCATACCCCTGATCCCCGATTAGCAAGTGTACAGGAATAATCTACTGTGCCGCCTGCAGGAGGCGCTATGTGTTGGCGCCATTGTTTAAAGTCCATGCTTTAGTTCTTATGAGCGGTGCCTGTATCAGGCAAGATCCAGCCTGTTGCAGGCCTCCAGCCATCTCCTTCCTTGGACGCTACATCCCTCTCCTCACTCGTCTTTTTTTGCCCCGGGGAGCCTCCCGCAGCTGACCATGGTAGGACAGACCTCGGTTCCCTCTCTTCTCCTAGCAGGCAGTTTTCAGGGAAGGTAAGATTATGGGTGATGCAGCGGCAGTTGAATTGATGCCACCCATTTAGTTGTCCTCTGAAATTGATATTTGCTCTTCTGTCGCTCTTGAATCAATACTTTGTTATAACAAGACTTGATCAAAGCTTCTTACAACACACCCACCTCCACCTCATCAGCTGCAGTTTTAAATAGCATCAGGTAGATGCACAAAATCCCTTGCCCAGAGTAGGTGAATCGAGGATCCGAGGGCATAGGTTTAACTTGAAGGGGAAAAGATTTGACTGGAATCTGAGGGGCAACTTTTTCACACAAATGATGGTGGGTGTATGGAACAAGCTGTCAGAGGATGTAGTTGAGGCTGGGACTATCCTAACATTTAAGAAACAGTTGGACAGGTACATGGATAGGACAGGTTCGGAGGGACATGGAGCAAACGCGGGCAGGTGGGACTAGTGTAGCGGGGACATGTTGGCCGGTGTGGGCAAGTTGGGCTGAAGGGCCCATTTCCACTGTATCACTCTATGACTCTATGTGACAAGAATACTCGCTCTACGTTTTAGGGTGGAGTGTGCCCTGAATAGTAAAATTAAACAAAGGGATCTAAAACCTCTTTAAAGCTGTTGTGCTTGTTGTTTGCCAAAGCTGATTCTACTGGTCTATTCTGCACAGTGGTATAATCAGAGCTCAAGAGGGTTTTTTTCTCTTCAGTGACCTATTTTGCCTGAAAGACATTGATGTACAAGCTGGGTTTCCCTGAGAATTCTGCAGTCTTCATTGCCTTTTGCTCCAGCAACTTAACTGGTTTGTTGAATACAATTTCAGAGCCTCTCATGAAGGAATTTGAATTCACAACCTTTAACTTGCTAATGCAAAGTCTGAATGCCTACATTACTCTACCGAACCTAATGATTGTTGGCAGTCTTCAATGTTCTCCCTGCAGTTTAATTATCTCGGGGAGCGAGTGAGGGGAAGCTCTCCTATTTTGACTGGGAAAGCAGAGCTCAAGTTTTTCAATGCTATCTTTATTCAGATTCAGCAGCAGACAAAGTTGCATGATATGAATTTCTTATCAGATGCAGGCAAACAAAACCCTGTGGCAGATGTTGTTTCCAGAGGCAACAGCCTTTGGGAGAATCATACATTTTGCAGTCTGGCATGCCTGTGGGATATATGAGATTTGAATTTGTTTCTGCTCCAGTCACCATCAGACTCAGCTACCCTAATGCTGTAATGATAGTTCAACTTGAAGCTATTTGTTTCTCATCCTGCTCGCTTCATTCTCCATAACTACAGCCAAGCTCCAAGATCATACGCAACATTTATTAGTACTCTAATAGGACATGGAAATTTGGAGAATTATTTGTGCCCACATTGACTTACATCCCAATAAAAGAGCTAGCAAAAATTTCTGCTTATGAATGGGATTGAGTCAAATGATTTACTTAATGGGAGGAGGGAATTTTTTGGCAAGGCTGCATTTATTTGTCAATTTTTAATTGAAAATGTGATGCAATGCTTTTGATGAGGGTACATTCACAATATGATTGAGTCGAGAATTCCAGGTTTTAGACTCAGTGGAGACTCAGTTCAACGATATATTTTCAAGTCACTTTGGTGTGCAACTTGAAGAACCCACAAGTAGTGGCATCCCTATTGTAGGAGCAAATGGAAAGGCCATGAGGAGAAGGTGTTCAAAGTAACCGGCGATTTATTAAAACCGTTGAGCACCAGAAGACCAGTCAAAGTCAATCTCCTGAGTGCAACTTTGGTACAGCTTTTACATTCTCAGCTGACAAGATTACACAGCAATCTGATTAACAGTAAAACTAGGTTTCGATTACAGAATGGAGGTTACAGTAAGAGCTAATTAGATAACAAACTAGGTCTTATAACCATATAACCATATAACAATTACAGCACGGAAACAGGCCATCTCGGCCCTTCTAGTCTGTGCCGAACACTTAATCTCACCTAGTCCCATCTACCTGCACTCAGACCATAACCCTCCATTCCTTTCCCGTCCATATACCTATCCAATTTATTTTTAAATGATAAAATCGAACCTGCCTCCACCACTTCCACTGGGAGCTCATTCCGCACAGCTACCACTCTCTGAGTAAAGAAGTTCCCCCTCATGTTACCCCTAAACTTCTGTCCCTTAATTCTCAAATCATGTCCTCTTGTTTGAATCTTCCCTACTCTCAATGGAAAAAGCTTATCCACGTCAACTCTGTCTATCCCTCTCATCATTTTAAAGACCTCTATCAAGTCCCCCATTAACCTTCTGCGCTCCAAAGAATAAAGACCTAACTTGTTCAACCTTTCTCTGTAACTTAGTTGCTGAATCCCAGGCAACATTCTAGTAAATCTCCTCTGTACTCTCTCTATTTTGTTGACATCGTTCCTATAATTTGGCGACCAAAACTGTACACCATACTCCAGAATTGGCCTCACCAATGCCTTGTACAATTTTAACATTACATCCCAACTTCTATACTCAATGCTCTGATTTATAAAGGCTAGCATACCAAAAGCTTTATTTACCACCCTATCTACATGAGATTCCACCTTCAGGGAACTATGCACAGTTATTCCTAGATCCCTCTGTTCAACTGCATTCCTCAATTTGCTACCATTTACCATGTACATCCTATTTTGATTTGTCCTGCCAAGTTGTAGCACCTCACACTTATCAGCATTAAACTCCATCTGCCATCTTTCAGCCCACTCTTCCAAATGGCCTATATCTCACTGTAGACTTTGAAAATCTACTTCATTATCCACAACACCCCCTATATTAGTATCATCTGCATACTTACTAATCCAATTTACCACACCATCATCCAGATCATTGATGTATATGACAAACAACAGCGGACCCAACACAGATCCCTGAGGCACCCCACTAGTCACCGGCCTCCAACCTGACAAACAGCCATCCACCATTACTCTCTGGCATCTCCCATTCAGCCACTGTTGAATCCATCTTGCTACTCCACCATTAATACCCAACAATTGAATCTTCTTAACCAACCTTCCATGTGGAACCTTGTCAAAGGCTTTACTGAAGTCCATATAGACAACATCCACCGCTTTACCCTCATCAATTTCCCTAGTAACCTCTTCAAAAAATTCTAGAAGATTAGTCAAACATGACCTTCCAGGCACAAATCCATGTTGACTGTTCCTAATCAGACCCTGTTTATCCAGATGCTTATATATATTATCTCTAAGTATCCTTTCCATTAATTTGCCCACCACTGACGTCAAACTAACAGGTCTATAATTGCTAGGTTTACTCTTAGAACCCTTTTTAAACAATGGAACAACATGCGCAGTACACCAATCCTCCGGCACCATTCCCGTTTCTAATGACATTTGAAATATTTCTGTCATAGCCCCTGCTATTTCTACACTAACTTCCCTCAATGTCCTAGGGAATATCCTGGCAGGACCTGGAGACTTATCCACTTTTATATTTTTCAAAAGTGTCAGTACTTCATCTTCTTTGAATCTCATAGTAACCATTGCTACTCTGCTTGTTTCCCTTACCTCACACAATTCAATATCCTTCTCCTTGGTGAATACCGAAGAAAATAAATTGTTCAATATCTCCCCCATCTCTTTTGGCTCTGCAGATAGCTGTCCACTCTGACTCTCTAATGGACCAATTTTATCCCTTGTTAACCTTTTGCTATTAATATAGCTGTAGAAACCCTTTGGATTTACAGTTGATTAGTTTACCCATTTACAGTCTTGATTACAGTGTACCCATTATTATCCACAAGTTGACAGTAGATCCAATTTTCTGTTACAATAATGGGTGCATGTTATAACATATTCAATGAAGTTCCTGAAACTTGGAGACATGGAGTGCACTGCTGCACTCCATGTCTCTACTTTAAGGTTTTGTCTGTGTTCCCTGTCATCACATTAGCACAATGCACATCCCTATTTGCTGGTTATCAGCACTTACTATTCACATGGTATTGGGGGTTCAGTATTGATGTGGATAGAGAACTGGCTGGCAGACAGGAAGCAAAGAGTAGGAGTAAACAGGTCCTTTTCACAATGGCAGGCAGTGACCAGTGGGGTACCGCAAGGCTCAGTGCTGGGACCCCAGCTATTTACAATATATATTAATGATTTGGACGAGGGATTGAATGTAACATATCCAAGTTTGCGGATGACACAAAGCTGAGGGGCAGTGTTAGCTGTGAGGAGGATGCTAGGAGGCTGCAAGATTACTTGGATAGGCTGGGTGAGTGGGAAAATGCATGGCAGATGCAGTATTATGTGGATACATGTGAGGTTATCCATTTTGGTGGCAAAAATAGGAAAGTAGACTATTACCTGAATGGTGGCCGATTAGGAAAAGGGGAGATGCAATGAGACCTGGGTGTCATGGTACACCAGTCATTGAAAGTAGGCATGCTGGTGCAGCAGGCAGTGAAGAAAGCAAATGGTATGTTAGCATTCATAGCAAAAGGAGTTGAGTATAGGAGCAGGGAGGTTCTACTGCAGTTGTACAGGGTCTTGGTGAGACCACACCTGGAGTATTGCGTACAGTTTTGGTCTCCTAATCTGAGGAAAGACATTCTTGTCATAGAGGGAGTACAGAGAAGGTTCACCAGACTGATTCCTGGGATGTCAGGACTTTCATATGAAGAAAGACTGGATAGACTCGGCTTGTACTCGCTAGAATTTAGAAGATTGAGAGGAGATCTTATAGAAACTTACAAAATTCTTAAGGGGTTGGACAGGCTAGATGCAGGAAGATTGTTCCCGATGTTGGGGAAGTCCAGAACAATGGGTCACAGTTTAAGGATAAAGGGGAAATCTTTTAGGACTGAGATGAGAAAAACATTTTTTACACAAAGAGTGGTGAATCTCTGGAATTCTCTGCCACAGAATGTAGTTGAGGCCAGTTCATTGGCTATATTTAAGAGGGAGTTAGATGTGGCCCTTGTGGCTAAAATGATCAGGGGGTATGGAGAGAAAGCAGGTACAGGATACTGAGTTGGTCATGATCATATTGAATGGCGGTGCAGGCTCGAAGGGCCGAATGGCCTACTCCTGCACCTATTTTCTATGTTTCTATGTTTCTATTCCCCTACAACACTATACATCTGGTTTCTTTCATGATGATGGAAACAGGCCTTTTGGGCCACTAAAGCCACTGATCATCGATTGTACATTCACACTAGTTCCATGTTATCCCAATTTTGCATTCACTCCTCACTCACCAGGGGGCAAATTTTTACAAAGGCCAATTAACCAACATATCTGCATGTCTTTGGGATGTGGTAGGAAACCCACACATACAGGTAGAATGTGCAAACTCCATACATGACAGCACCTGAGGTCAGGATTGAACCTAGCTCTGTGAGGCAACAGCTCTAGTAACTCTGCCACTATTCACACCCATTCGAAGATGTTGTCAATGTAGCCTAGGTGAGTAACTGCTGTGCTTTTTGGAGATGGTGCACATTATAATTGCGATGCAATATTGGAGGAGGGAATGACTGCTTAGCATAATGGATGGTGAAAGAATGAAGAAGGCTTCTTTGTCCTAGATGGTGTTTAGATTATGAAAGTCATTGGCGTTGCACACAACTAGGGCAAGTGACGTGAATGTTATGAATCTCGTGACTTTTGCCTTGTAGCTGGTGGTAAAGAATTGGGTGTCAAATGTAAGATCATTCAGGATATTCAGCCCCTGACCTGCTGTTGTATCTATAGTATATATGTGGGAGTTCTAGTTGAGGTTCTGGACAATGGTGAGCCCCAGGATATTGATGATGTGGGGGTGGTAATGTAATTGAATATCAAGGGTAGGTAGTTACATTTTCTTGTTGGAATTATCATTTTCTGAATCTTTTGTGATACATCTTATTGATATACAGATAATACCTTAAAACAAAGTTGACCTTGAACATACTTTCATTTGCTGAATGGTCACTGACATGAACATACCAACGTTATTATTCAGAGTAGGCAATCAAGACCTTCAGCACGCTCAGACCGTGAATAAGTTCACGGCACATGTCTGATCTGATTGTAACTTCTGCTCCACATTCTAGTCTACCAACAGTAGCCTTAACATTCATTCTATTTCTCTCTCCACAGATGCTGCCTGACCTGCTCAGTATTTCCATTTTTCTGTTCTGTTTTTATTTCAGATTTTTGGCATCTGCAAACATTTTGATTCTTAATTGGCTAGTCTCAAGTTTACTTACAGTGATGGGTGTCCTATTACTGAGGTCCAATCCTTCGATGTGGCAATGGTTAGATGTACGACTGATGTTTCTCCTGGGAAAGACACCAAATGCTGGAGTAACACAACGGATTAGGCAGCATCCCTGGAGAACATGGATAAGTGACATTTTGGGTCAAGACCCTTGTTCAGACTCAGGGGAGTCTTGTGCTGGAGACTTTTTTTCTCCTGGCCTGCTTATGTTTATAAAACAGTTGAATTGTAACTGGCTTTGCAGAACTCCTGACCAGGAATCTTAGTTTAGTTTAGTTTATTGTCACATGTACTGAGGACAGTGAAAATCTATTGTTTTGTGCAAACCAGTCACCAGATTACAATCAAGCCATCCACAGTACAGATACATGATAAAGAGAATAACATGAATGATGTTTAGCACAAGATAAAGTCCAGTAAAGTCCAATCCTAGATAGTCTGAGGTTCTCCAATGAGGTGGATAGTAGCTCAGGACTGCTCACTAGTTGTTGGATCTTACTAAATGATGAAATAAAATGGGGTTCCCTATTCTGTGGTAAAATCAGTGATAGAAATGGTGGGGTACGCAGGGGGACGGAGTTCCCCTTCTTTTCAGTTTCCAGTTTCCATCCTGTACGTGAATTTGCAGCTTTATCCTGCGCTACTTAATCCAAGGGCGAGCAAACAAGCGGACAGACGGACGAAAGCAACGATCATAGAGCGGAATAGATGACATTTTGTGTCGAGACCCTTCTTTAGACTGAGTCAGGGGAAAGGGGTACAAGAGATATAGACGGTACTAAGGACAAATGAATGGAAGATATGCCTATACCTACCGTTTCCCTTTCCCTTGATTGTCAGTCTGAAGAAGGGTCTCTGCCCGAAATGTCACCTATTCCACTCTATGATCGTTGCTTTCCTCCGTCTGTCTGCGCGTTCGCTCGCTCTTGGTGCCGGCGCTTCTGCCCCCCAGACTCCGCCAAACAAACACACACACACAGCATGTCCGGCAGATCAGGTGCGGGCCGAGACCAGGAGCAGGGTGAAGGATGACATCAAACGGGTCATGGCAGTTATCGAAAAAGTATGGAAATGGTAAGGGGGAAATAAAAAAAATACACCCGAAGAAAATAGATGTTAAACAAAAAAAAGGGGGGCCGGCGATCGCTCCGTGTCTGTGTCGGAGGGAAGGAGGGATGGGGGGGGGGGGGGCGGCCTTAAGCCGATTGGACCAATTGCTCCTAATTGGGCCCTGCGCCTAAGGGGGCCCCGCCCCAGAGTAATCTACTCTCGGCTCGGGTAGATCTACCCCGGTGGAGGGGGGAGAGAGAGGTGGAGAGAGAGTAGAGGGGTGGAGGGGGAAGAAAGGGGTAGAAGGGGAGGGGAATGGAGAAGGGGAGGTGGGTCGTTCCCTCACGGTCCTGGGGCAGCGCTCCCGCCCCTCCAGTCGCCGTGCTTCACGCACACAGCCCCGGCTCCCCCCTTCTCTCCCCGGAAAGACGCGGTGAACAATACAGGGAGGGCTGGGCCGGGGGTTGGAGCAACGTTTACAAACCTCGGCCTCAGCTCACACCCGTCCGCCCGGACCCCGGCATCTGCTCCTGCCGCCGGCCCTCTCCTTCCCTTCTCTCCTCCCCTTCTATCCCTCCCTTCCCTTCTTCCCTCCCTGCCTTCTCTCCTTCCGTCCCTCCTTCCTCTCTCTCTTTTCCCTTCTCTCCTTCCCTCCCTCCCTTCTTTCTCTACTTCCCTCACTCCCTTCTCTCCTTCCCTCCCACACACACACACACACACACACACATAACGCACAGACAACTAACACACACACATCACGCACAGACAACTAACACACAAACACACAACTAAGTTAGGATGGGGTAGAAGCCCAAAGGGTAGAATGGGGCTGAAGCCCAAAATTTAGTGCCTGGACTGCTTTTTCGCTAATCGTTATTGGTTTTCCAGGATCTAGTTAATTTTTTTTTTCCATTTCACAGTCACTATAACAAGTGGTATTGTAACTATGTACTTTTCAGAGGTGATCTACACATTTTGTTTGTTACTTGTAGGCTTACATGTATGCAATTTTAAATTAAAATGTAGCTTGGATCTTTTTGGTCCATTAACTCGCAGGCACTTTTAAGCGCACATTTTGATTACTTTCCATTCTACCATAGAGATATAAAGTCTTTATTTGTATTTCTATGATTCTACAGACCTTGGCTGGGAACCTGGGGCTCACCAAAATTGTCCCCAATTGGGCCCTGCACCTCCTAAGGATTTTCTGGAGCTCCTTCCAAATGGCAATATTTTGTATGTTCAAAGTTAAAAAGGAGGACTAGGCAGGAATATCAAAATGATCACCTGCAGCTGAGAAAAAAAAAGATTTGTGCATGAAGAATGAAGAAGCCATGACCAAAGCAAAGATACTAGAGTGGAGACGGAAGCTGGTTATGGAAATGGTGCTGAAGATTACCCATGACCCTACTACGGCTTTTTCGTAGAGTGGATTATCTTGCTCCGCTATAGGATCTTTGGTTTCCAGTCACCATGAGATGGAGAGTGTGGAGGAAAGTGGCGCTGTAAGGGCAGTCCACGTCCTTCACCAACTCATTGGAACTTTTCCCAATTTCCAATTGTCTAAGAACCTGGCCCTCATCAGACCTGGCGCCTCTCCGCTGTAAACGGAGTTCACCTCCTGGACACTCAACTCGTAGACCACCCGCTCCTTCCTGAAGCGGATATCAAACAGCTGTAAACCGCTGGCGAGACTGTGGCGGAACGCGAACTCCGAGTCAAAGTAGTGAACGTGGTTGTTTACAACGTGGTCTCTTGGTCCACGTGGCTCGAACTTGAGGGGGACCGTAGGTTTGAAACTTCTGGCGAGGTCTCAGAGAGGCGTAGTTGGGATCCGAATCCGTCCTTTGGATCTCTCTCGCTCTCTCACTCCCTCTCTCTCACCCTCACTGTGGCGGCTCCTGGTCCGTTCCCTCTGCGGGTGCCGCCTGGCCCGCTGAGTTCCTCCAACACTCTGTGTTTTTTGTTTGGCTCTGGAGTTGAAGGTGGACACGGCCCGGGCTGGGGTGGCTCAGCAGGACAGGCGGCAGCACTGGGGTGTGGGTGGCGTTTCGAGTCGAGACCCTTCTGTAGACAATCACAAGTACTCTCACCGACAAGAGTTCAGTTCAGTCTAAAGAAGCGTCTTCTCTCCAGAATCGCTGCCTGTCCCGCTGAGTTACTCCAGCTTTATGGCTAACTTCAATTTCAAGAGTTAAATAAAAAACACAGAGTGCTGGAGGAACTCAGCGGGCTAGGTGGCATCAGTGGAGAGAATGGATTAGGAGTTAGTTCGGGCCAGGGTTCTTCTTCAATAGGAAGGAACTGCAGATCAAAGATACTAGAGCGGATACTAGTATCTTTGCTGCAGATCAGGCATGATATTCTTCTGATTTAAATCGTAATTCCGATTTTATTGTTTTCCTATTTTTAATTTTTTGTGCCCGATTATTTGGCGGCCAATCAAACGCTGTCTCTAAGGGGATTGCTTCCAATCACCGACCTGCTTCCCTTAAAATTCCCGTCCAATCAACAAATCAGTCTCCTCCCGTGCAATCAGCCACTGTCTCCAAGGGCATTGTGTCCAATCACATAATGCGCTGGTCATTCTGTGGCCAATCAGACACAGTCTCCCAGGTGCCGTTTGATCAATCACCGACCAGCTTTCCTCACCAAAGCAGACGAGGGGAAGAGGAGGAGAGAGGGGGAGAGAGAGAGAGAGAGAGAGAGAGAGAGAGCTATCAAGTCAAGTCACTTTTATTTCTATAACACATTTAAAAAACAACTCTCGTAGACCATTGTGCTTTACATTGGTGGATGTACAAACGTTATACAACAGTGGTTCATAGATTAAGTACATACAAAAATACATATATATATAGCCCTCCCTCAGAGGATGTCAAGAAAGGCTTGAGAGTAAAGACTTAAGTCTCAACTTAAAAGAGTCGATGGAGGGGGCAGTTCTGATGGGAAGAGGGATGCTGTTCCACAGTCTAGGAGCTGCAACCGCAAAGACGCGGTCGCCCCTGAGCTTATGCCTAGACCGCGGGATGTTCAGTAACCCCAAGTCGGCCGATCTGAGGGACCTGGAGGTGGAGTGGTGGGTAAGCAGACTTTTGATGTAGATGGGGACAAGCCCGTTTAGGGCTTTGTAAACATAAAGAAGTATCTTGAAATTTATTCGGAACCGCACAGGGAGCCAGTGGAGAGAGGCCAGAATCGGGGTGATGTGGTCCCTTTTTCGGGTGCCCGTCAGGAGTCTCGCTGCGGCGTTTTGACCAGTTGCAGGTGGGACAGGGAAGATTGGCTGATGCCAGTGTAAAGGGAGTTGCAGTAATCGAGGCGGGAGGAGATAAATGTGTGGATGATCTTTCGAGGTCGTCAAACTGGAGGAATTGTTTTATTTTAGCTATCGTCTGAAGCTGGAAGAAGCTAGCTTTTACCACGGCATTGACTTGTTTGTCAAATTTCAATGCTGAGTCAAATATCACGTCAAGGTTTTTGACGTGAGGTTTGAGTAGTGGGGTAAGGCTTCCAAGGCTGCGTGCTATCGTTTTGATTGAGTCCGAGGGGCCGAGAACGATGACCTCAGACTTACTCTCGTTTATTTGGAGGAAGTTCTGGTCCATCCAACACTTTATATCCTCGAGGCAATGGATAAGGTTAAGTAGATTTGATCGGTTGTTCGGCTTCAGGGGGAGATAGAGTTGTGTATCGTCTGCATAGCAATGGAAAGAAATGCCGTGCCTTTGAATGACTTGGCCTAAGGGGAGCATATACAGGGAGAAGAGAATGGGGCCAAGGATGGAACCTTGTGGAACCCCGCAGCAGAGGCTAGCTGGGGAGGAGAAAGAATTTCCTATGTTAGTACATCACCTACATCAAAAGTCTGCTTACCCACCACACCACCTCCAGGTCCCTCAGATCGGCCAACTTGAGGTTACTGAACATGCCGCTGTCTAGGCGTAAGCTCAGGGGCGACCGCGTCTTTGCGGTTGCAGCTCCTAGACTGTGACATATAATACACAATAAACTATATTATAAATACACAATAAACATGATGCATTCTTGTACTCTTACATGGGTATGACCCCGCACATAAAAAAATGTCCCCCCCCCTTCCTTCCCAACCTCAGCCACACGGACCTTAGAGTACCCCTAGTTCCTAAAACCCATTTCCATCACTGGGTAAAATGGTACTTGAGGTTGAGGCATTACAGTAATCTTAATGTAACAACTTGCTCTAGAAACCCTTCATTTCTTTATGCCTCCCCTTGTTCCTGTGTATACTCACAACCATCCCATGGATCAATCTACCAAAAATTCAATGAGGCACAACTTCCAGTGGCTGTCCAAATCACTTCTACTTGTCTGCAGCTTCTTTGTGGCTGAGAGGTCTTATTTTCAGGTTAAACTTCACTGTCATGGACAAGAGAAGCTGTAGCTGCTTTGATCTAACACCAAGTTTCGCAGGCTCCTACCCTCCAAGCCGAACAATCATTACTTCAGTTCTCTTCCCCTCTCCTGTCTGGTATCCGTGTCAATGTGCTTGATATCGTTTTTAATGTTACAAAGTCATAATTTTAAATTACATTCCCAATGATTAAACACAGTTTCAGTATTTATAGTGAGATGCACTTCAATAAGATTTCGAGTGCGAAGATATTTCAAGTGAATTAAATATTCACGATAGGATACATTTCAGCTGGGGAAATCAAAAGTTCACATTCACTGCCACTTTTTCAAAGCACTAGCTCTTTGTTGTTAAACCAAGCTAACCCCAATGCCTTGTGTAAGCAGAGAATTTCTGCAAGTCAGCATCTTTAAAAAATCTATTAAAGCTTCTTAGCATGCAATTCAGGTATCAAACCTCTAAGTTACAACAGTATAGTGCGTGCTATAACCCTGTGTCACATCAGTCAAATGCCTCTCTCTCTATCTTTCTTTGTCTCTCTCAACATTCTCACAGTAAGTACATTCCACGGAGCCTTGCATGTCACAAACATGGAGACACAAAAAACTGTAGATACTGGAATCTTGAACAAAACACTGCTGGAGGAACTGCTGGAGGAAATGGACAGGCAGTAGCTTCGGTCAGGAACATTCTTCAGACACTTTCATTCTGAATAAGGGTCCTGACCCAAAACATTTCCCTCCACAGATGCTACCTGACCCACTGAATTGCTCCAATGCATTGCAGTTTTCTCTCAAACCGTTGTGGGATAACACATTTTTGGTCATCCTTTGGAATTGCTCCACCAAACCCTCTCTTACTGTGCAGCTAACTGTCAGTCACTCGCTCCTGTTATTCTGGGTACAATTAACAACTGCATACTTTGAAATTCGAGTCCAAGCATCAATGGAAATCACTAAAAGTTCAAATAATTGAAATAGAAACAGAAAATACTGGAATCATTCAGCAGGTCAGTTAGCAGGCTGCCAGAAGCTAAAAGGTTAACTCTGTTCCCCCTTCTACAGATGTTACCTGACCCATTGAGTGTTTCTCGAATTTTCTGTTTTTATTTTAAGGAACTGAACTTTGGAAGCAGAGTTTTACTCCACTGACTGGAATGAATTTTCACCAGTTATATTGCAATAGATGGTGAATTTGTTATTTAATTTTTACATTTTGACTCGGCAATAATGAAGTCAATAAAGGGACAAAAACTCAAAGTGCTGGACTTACTCTGGCTTTACATTTCATTCCTTTTCTCTGCTTATCTGGCATTCTTTAGTGTCTGCTTTTCACCTCTAACCTTTGTCACTAACTCCACCCATCTGCTCATCATCACCCCTCTCACCTGTATCCACCTATCACTTACCAGGCCTTATCCCATTCCCATCGATTTTTCAACTTTATCCCCTCTACTACAAGCAGTCTAAAAAAGGGTCCTGAACCAAATCCTTGCCTGTCTATTCCCTCCAAAGATGCTGCATAACCATGTTTTACTCATGATTCCAGCATCTGCACTTCCATGTGTCTCAAAATAAAAGTTTTTTTTTGAAAAAACTAGACTAACGTAGCATTGAATACAATCGTTTTTCATCAACATTCCTAATGAAAAAGCACAATTTAAAGGGAAATGCTGGAAGACAAATGAAAGGAAGGCAGATACAAATGTTCTCACAGTGAGTGTTGGACAAAGAAGATGAATACAGGTAAGCATAAGAGAAATGACATCAATACAAAAGTATTTGAAGGGGAAAGAGAGAATGACATAACAACATTAGAATGAAAGAAACAATAGCAACAGTAGGACAATCAGTCACTCAAGGCTGTTCTGCAGGTCAGTAAAATGATGGCGACTCACCTGCTGAAGAACCGCCCGGTAGACCTTACTCGCCCCCACAGGCCTCCTATGAGGCCTCGGCAGCAGACGTCTCCCAGGAGGCCGTGGAGAAGTCGGGTAGCGAAGTCTGCCTGGGCCAATGGAGCCTCGGCAGTGGCGGTGGAGCCTCGCGGGTCGACCCATGGTTGGCGGGGCAGCGGCCGATGATGGCACAGGAGAACAACCATGAGGGAGGGAGGGGAATAACAATGGAGGACCCAGCATGGGGAGACCACCATGGGGGAGGGGGAAGAACAATGAACAATGGAGGACCCGGTGTGGGGGAGAGGGGGGGATAACATATGTCGGCGGCGGTACTTTGTAACTTTGTCAGCGCCGTATTTGGTGGCTATTCGCATGGCTTGGGTATGTAAGCAAAGAATTTCACTGTGCCTTGTCACATGTGACAATAAAGAATTCCATTCCATTCCATAATAAACTCTCAGCCGCAACACTATTTTCCTCCTCTTTTCTCATGGACAATGACAAATGTATCCTGTCAGAGAAAGTAGGTGAGGCAGGTACAATAACATCAATTACAAGTTATTTGGACAGGTACATGGATAGAAACGTATTAGAGGGATATGGGCCAAACACAAGCAAATGAGACCAGCTTGAGTTGGGCCGAAGGGCCTTTTTCTATGCTATATGATTCTATGACTGTTTTCTTATAGTTCGCCACTCTTCTATCCATGCCGATATATTGCTCGCCAGCTCCATACTATTACTAAAACTCTCATCTTGACCACTTCCGGTTTGCTTATTTAAAATTTGCGCAAAAATGGTACCCTTTATCGCTAGGATTTTTTGCCACCTTACTCATTGTTCTCCTCTGCTCCAAGCGCACCAAGTTTTGTTCCGATCGGTGGAATTATACAAAAGTTATGAAGGTTTTAAAAATCATGAGATCAGCAGATTGGTCTTCTCGCCTAGCAGTCACCATGAAGGTAACGCCCCTTCCGGCACCCGCTGGAGAATAAAGTCCCGGAGGCGGGGCTGAGAACAAGTAATGCTGATCAAAGATCGTAGAGCGGGTGCTGATTGGGACCGCAAGAGTGGAGTCGGGAAAGCCGTTGCGTGGAGTCGGGAAAGCCGCTGTGTGGAATCGGGTAAGCCGCTGTGTGGAATCGGGTAAGCTGCTGTGTGGAATCGGGAAAGCCACTGTGTGGAGTCGGGAAAACTGCTGTGTGGAGTCGGGAAAGCCGCTGTGTGGGGTCGGGAAAGCCGCTGTGTGAAGTTGGGAGGTGCTGTGTGGAGTCAGGTAACCCGCTGTGTGGAGTCAGGAAAGCCGCTGTGTGGAGTCGGGAGGTGCTGTGTGGTGCCACGGCCAGTGGCTGCTGAGTAGAGTCCCTCCAACCCCCTCCCTCACTCCCCCCTCCCCTTCCTCCTCCCCCCTCGCCCCCCCTTACCCCTCCCCCTTCCCCCTCCCTCTCCTCATCCTCACACCCCCCATTCCCCCCTCCCTCCTTCCCCCTCCCCACCTCCCCCCTCCCCCTCCTCCCCACAGCCCCCTTCCCCACACACCCACACCCCCCTTTACCCTCCCCCGTTCCCCCACCCCCCCACACCATCCCACACCCCCACACCATCCCACCCACCCACATCATCCCACCCGCCACACCACCCACTCCCCACACCATCCCACACCCCCACACCATCCCACCCCCCCACATCATCCCACCCCTCCACACCACCCCATTCGCACACCACCTCCCACACCACCCCACTCCCCCACACCACACACCCCCTTACAACCCACCCCCTGCTCACACATACCCCCATTCCCCACACCCCTACCCCCACAACCCTGCCTACACATACACCCTCCCTCACACACCCCTCCCCCCCACACACCGCTCCCCCACAACCACTCCCTGCCCACACACACCCCTCACCCTTAACCCCTCCCTGCCCACACTCACCCCTCTCCCTCACACCCCCTCCCCCCACAATACCCTCCCCCCCACAATCCTTCCCTCCCCCCACAACTCTCCCATCCCCCCCACAACCCACCCCTTCCCCCCCACACACCCCTCCGCACCCACTAACCCCTCCTCCACACCCAAAAATACATAAAGGGGACTAAAATTACTTTGTAGATATGAAATTCAAATAAACATGAAGGAAAAATTGAAATTTTTTTTGAGGGTCTATTACTTTAACAAAAACTGTAGGCTGAAATCATTAGTTGGACAATCCTTAATGTACTTATGTTACAATGGCTCTCTCTTGAATTTGTTTTCATCACATCTTAATGGAACTATAAGGGACTGGAACACTTTGGAAGCCTTTGATGGGTTTTTTCCTTACCCAGTTTTTCTGCCTGTAAGCTATATTATGATCAAAATTAATTCCTGTAATGGTTATCGCAGCTAATACCCGATTCAGACAGACATGAGCAAATATATAAATAACAAGCAACCAGCAACTACAGCAGTAGACAGCCAAGGCAGAAATTTACATGAGCATTCTTATATTGTTAAGGATATTGTTAAGGATTAATATTAAAAATAATAATATTTTCATTAAAGAATTGACCTCTTTTGTTTTGTGTAGTGGCTGAAATTTTGTGGTAATCGGATATATAGAAATTGTACATGAAATGGATAAAATTATTTTGCAAAATTATTGTATAATACAAATACACATGAAGAAATATGTAAAATCGGTTGGGGTTTCTACCACCTGAACATACTCTAAATAACAGTGCACTTATAGTGAGCAAAACCAACTATGCTGGGGCTAGTTTCCTGATTTCTCATCAGTCATAAAGAGCAATTATTATCCCAGATGAATAGCAAACAGAACATCTGTGATGGGAGTAAGAATAGCACAGAACATACATATAATGTATGTGAATCTTGAATTTGTTTGAGCTCTTGAGCAGAGCATGAACACATGAAAATATGAGCAGGGAAGAACCATTCAGGCCAATATGTCTACCACAAGCTTATGATGACTGGAGCTAATTGACCCCACCACATCCTAAGACTCCTCCCACTTCCTTCCAACTGCAAGAAGCCATGCAAGACAAAGAAATTGGGATGGTAATGGACAATTCCTCCAGCCTTTTGTATGGTTTAAAGTAGCACAGATGAGCACAAACTTCACTAATAGAGCGTTATCTGATATTATTGGACTTCAAGAAATCTGCATTGCAACAGCGTCAGGTTTCTTGAATGATTATTGCCCATGCAGTTCCATTGTAGTGATCCGGCATGAAGCATCAGTCCTTACTATCTATATTAACTCCTTGTAGCGTTCAAACTGGTGCTGCCTGCACTCAGCTGTTAAAACAGAAATATGAATTCTAATGGTGTTTCTGTGGGGGGAAATTCTTAAGATTTAGATTTTAGCCTTCAAAAAGTCAGGTACACAAGTTTATTGTGACATGCACGTATGGTGAAGTACAATGAAAATCGTGCATGCAGCAGCAACACAGGCACATAGACTCAGACAAGCACAAAAGCAAATTACACATAAACATTTCTATGAGAAAGAAAAGCAAGACATTACGTGCCGTAATATCTTGCTAAGAATAAGGAGTAAGCCATTTAGAACGGAGACGAGGAAACACTTTTTCTCTCAGAGATTGGTGAGTCTGTGGAATTTTACTTCAGAGTCACGTGAGTGACTACGTGAAGAAGACCCGTCAGGGCGCCTGCGCGTCATTACGTCAGACGCATTGGTGCGAACGGACGTGAGGAGCAGCGCTCGTCTAGTGGAAATGTAGTTTGAACTACAAGGTAAGTAAAAAAATTTCAGAAGTTTCCAGGTCCGTTTGCTGTGGGTCTGTGGGGATTTTTTCCACAGGCGCCATTGAAAAAATGGGCAAGGGAAAGAGGCGAGCGGCAAAGCCGGTGGAAAGTCGCGAGATTGCGGTCGGCGAAGAGCTGCCTCAGACCCCTGTACAGTCGCCGGCTGGGAGCGTAGCGACTGTGGACTTGGGTCTTAAAAGAACACAGTCAGCGCCAGTGGGATGCAAGGCTAAGTACAAGTCCGTCAGGCCCTGGGAGGAGGAGTCCGATCAGGAGGATTCGACTCCAGGGCTGGATACCGCTTTTGAGCGGATTTCTCAAATGGAGAGCCTGTTACACAGGTTACTCGAGCAACGCACACTCAGGGAAGAGTGTAGCCAAAGCCAGGCTCCAGAAGCCAGGTCAGCAGCACCTAGCAAAGGGCTGTTTGAGAGCACCCTCATTGATGAGGCGCATGCACAGGGTCAGCAGAGTTCTGACCCCGACTCAGACGGTGAGGCCGATTCAAGCGAAGAACGGCAGCTGCCAGAAGTTCCACCTCTGGCAGTACGATTCGCTGCCCCGTCAGGGTCAGGAGAGCCACTGGGAGAAGAGTTGGCCTCCACGATCAACTACTTGGTATCTCATCAGCTGGAGCAGCTTACGATGGATGAAACTGCCAAAAAGCACGAGACCCCGAGGAACTGCGTATTGCTGAAAGCACCAGCAATAAACCAAGTGATATGGGGTCAGATGGGTGTGGGCATGAGAGCCGAAGAAATAAAGCTGCAGAGAATATTGAAGCTGCTGGGTTCTGGAATAACTGCATTTGCCAGTACAATGGATAGAGGCCAGCAGATGACGGATTTGCATGAAGAGGCACTAGGGTTGCTATGTATCACCCACTTCAAGATCAATTGTTTGAGGAAGTGTGCCATTCGGCCCACCATCAATCCCAAATTTGCAGCACTCTGCAAGCCCAGTAATGTGCAGCTACCCAACTTACTCTTCGGAGAAGACCTCGCGAGACGCGTGAAGGAGTTGGATGATGAGGCAAAAACAGCCGGGTTGATCAAAACACCGATGGTTGGCAAGTCTGTGAAGAGGAGGTATCCTTTCAGACGTCATACTGATCCTGGGCCTACACCAGGAACAAGTCGATCATCGTCGCAGGGGCGTAGTTGGCGTCCTGCAGCGGGAACACAAACAAGCGTGGGTCTTCCCGCCAGAAGCAAGGGACCACAGGTCACTCAAGTGACTAAGGAGGTAGGTGGACCTGGTTCTCATGGGAACATATTAAAGGCAGTACAGCCAAAAGTTGGGGGCAGATTACATCTCTTCTATAAAAGTTGGAAGCAGATTACTTCAGACTTTGTTATTCTGAGTATTATACAAGGGTTTCGAATTGAGTTCGATCCAAATTATGATTTGCCCATCCAGCATGTTCCTAGCAGAACACTCCAGTTTTCACAAAAAGAAGTGATGGAGGTTCAATCTGAACTTGAAAACATATGTAATAAAGGAGTTATTGAAAGTCGGTTTATCAAACCCACCAATTTGTGTCTAATATTTTTCCCCGACCTAAAAAGGATGGAGGATGTAGGATTATTTGGGATTTGACAAGTCTTAATCCTTTTGTTCAATTTAGACACTTTAAAATTGAGACTTTTGTGACTGCCAAACAATTTATTTCAAAAGCATGTTATATGGCAACTATAGATTTAAAAGATGCATATTATTCAGTGTCTGTTCATTTGGAAGATAGAAAATATTTAAAATTTACCAGGATGAACCATTTATGGCAGTTCAAAGCTCTGCCTAATGGGTTAACTTCAGCTCCTAAAATATTTACTAAATTGTTAAAACCAATTCTGGGGCTGCTGAGAGGCCAGGGGCATGTGGTAATGGCTTAACTGGACGATGTCCTAATTATAGGACGAACAAAAGAGTTAGCTGAGTTATCTGTCTCAGTTGTTAAATCCACTTTTGAAAGTTTGGGTTTTCTAATTCATCCAAAGAAATCAAGGTTAACACCACTTACATCAATTGATTATTTGGGTTTCACAATTGATTTAGTTCACATGGTAGTAACTTTGCCCAGTGAAAATAGGGTGGAGTTGATTGATGGTTGCATTAAGCTGTTCAATGAGCGAAAACCTTCAATTAGACATGTGGCCAGTGTGCTAGGGAAATTAGTAGCAGCTTTTCCAGCAGTACAATATGGGCCATTACATTACCAACAGCTACAGAGAGCTAAAGAACAGGCACCGAGGATGTATGGTGGCCATTTTGATAGGGCTATGCAGTTAACAACAAATGCTGTTTCTTATTTGCAGTAGTGAATTCTACATGTCTCAAGTAGTTTCAGTAAAATACTGATTGAACAGCCTTCCATGGTGTTACAAACTGATGTCAGTGCACTAGGATGGGGTGCAACTGATTTGGCATCCAGCTGCGGAGGCAGATAGAATATGGAAGAGGCATTGTTTCTGCAGTCATGGGGAATCAACTATTTAGAGCTTTTAGGAGGTTTCTATGGACCAAGCTTATTGCTCTAACACGACTAACCTGCATGTTCAGCTTCAAATTGATAATACAACAGCAGTGGCATATATTAATCACATGGGTGGAATCAAGTCGGTATCTTGTGATAAGTTGGCTAATCAAATCTGGTCTTGGTGTATTGACAGGAATATTTGGATTTCAGCTATTTATCTACCAGGTAGATTGAATATTATAGCAGACACCAGGTCAAGGAAATTCCATGATAACAAAGAATGGATGTTGAATCGAGAGGTATTCAATGACATAGTAGTCAGATTTGGAATGCCAGATGTCGACTTGTTCGCATCTAGATTAAATCATCAGCTATCGAGATATGTGTCATGGGAACCAGATCCAGGTGCAGTAGCGATTGATGCTTTTTCGCTACATTGGGGTGGTATGTTTTTGTATGCATTTCCACCATTCTGCCTCATAAGTCGGTGCTTGCTTAAAAATCAGACTAGATACCGCCTCCGGGGTACTGGTGGTACCGGATTGGCCTACACAGCCATGGTTTCCTTTGATATTAAAATTGACGACACTGCCTTTGATGAAAGTCCCGAAAAGAAGGGATTTACTGCTGCATCTGGTAACAGGAGAACAACATCCATTATATGATCGTATGGATTTGTTCATTTGCAGGTTTTAAGAAGGCCTTTTCTCGGGCGAGGACTGACTGGGCGTACTGTGGACATGCTTACGGCAGCCTGGAGAAAGAGCACTCAAAAGCAGTACATTTCTTATATAAAGAAATGGGGAAAGTTCTGTGTACAAAAGAATGTTGAATATTGTACGGCAGATATCTCAAATGTTCTAGAGTTTTTGTCAACACTTTATTATGATGAGGGGTTGAGTTATATTGCAATTAATTCAGCCAGAAGTGCATTGTCCTCATATTTATTGATGGAGTCGGAAGGAAATCCTATTGGGTCTCATCCGCTCGTTTCCAGATTGATAAAAGGAATTTTAAATTCCAGACCTCCTAAGTCTAGGTACATGGCAATCTGGGATGTAAGTGTGGTTCTTAAGCTACTTCGTGAATGGTCTCCTGGTATGTCTTTGACTTTGGCCAAACTCAGTATGAAAGTGGTCATGCTTATGGCATTAGTAACAGCACAGCGAGTGCAGACATTACAAAAGTTACAAATAGACAGGATGGAAGTAGCTCAAGATAATGTTATGTTTTACATTTATGACCTACTCAAACAAAGTAGGCCAGGTGTGACAGGATTCAGAATTGTTTTATCAGCATATCCAACGGATCCATGTCTATGTATTAAGACATATTTGTTACAATACATTGAGGCTACAAGGGTCTTATGAAATATGGAAACTGGATTGTTTATCACACACAAAAAACCACACAAGAGAGTCTCAGTACAGACTATTTAAAGATGGTTAAAACAAGTCTTGATTGCTGCAGGTATTAACACTGATGTTTTTACATCCCATTTGTCTTGGGCAGCAGCAACGTCGGCGGCCAGGGTGAAGGACGTCCCCATCGACCATATTCTCGCAGCCGGGTGGTCCAATGAGTTGGTGTTTCAACAGTTTTATCATCGGCCTATTGCCAATATGGGGCTGTTTGCAGACACTATTTTAAGTTCTGCATAATTTCCCCTGGTTTAAAGGGGATACTGTTAATTATATTATTAAAATAAATGAATTACTGCATTTTGTCATGCAAATGTCCTTATTAATACATTATTGATTATTTCTCGTTCCGAGTCAATCAATGCAGTGAGAAGCCGGGAATTGTATCTGCGGCATGAAATCACAAAGCTTTAAAATCTTCACGTAGTCACTCACGTGACTCCGAAATAAAATAGTAAGATTAAATGAGAACTTACCAGTTTGAAGTTTGATCTTTATTTTATGAGGAGTTACGTTGGTGATTACGTGCCCACCATGCCCAACCCTCTTTCATAAAGGTCAGCTGGAAGTTCTAAATTTACTCGTTTTACTATGTTACTTCGTTATTGTTGTTTGTGATTTCACACCGCTGCTTTGAAGATTGATGCGCAGGCGCCCTGACGGGTCTTCTTCACGTAATCACCAATGTAACTCCTCATAAAATAAAGATCAAACTTCAAACTGGTAAGTTCTCGTTTAATCTTACTGTTCTCTGCCACAAAGGGCAGTGGAGGCGGGTTCTCTGGATGCTTTCAAGAGAGAGCTAGATAGGGCTCTTAAAAATAGCAGAGTCAGGGGATAAGGCAGGAACAGGGTACTGATTGGGGATGATCAGCCATGATCACATTGAATGGCGGTGCTGGCTCGAAGGATCGAATGGCCTACTCCTGCACCTATTTTCTATTGTCTATTGTCTATTGAAACACTAGATGTTAGTGCAAAACACAAAATATTAAGTCCATGGTAATGTAAGAGGTGGACTGTAATGTTCCCTTGTTGAGGCAGGATTATGGTTTTGGAAGTTGGTTCAAGAATTTATATTTATAATTGTTTTTGAGAATAAGAACATTGATTTTGTTCATGTCCTTAGCACATAAAGATGTCCTCAGAGCAGAACATTCACATGAAAACCAACACCAAGATTATGGATAATGGCTAACTTCTGGAACAGAATGAAAATGTTAAGGAACATATTGAAAGGAGGGGCATGCAAAGGTATAGAATGGAAAATGCTGAGTTTTGTGGTCCAGGTGACTAAACATATATATAGCAAAGACTAGTGGGATAAATGAATGGGAGACGCACAATAGTTAGAGAATTGTCAAATTCTTGAAAGTGCACAGCACTAGAGCAGGTTACAGCGATAGGGAAGGGTAAGGCTGTGGAAGAATTTGGAAGATTATAGTGAAGGAGTATATGTCTATAACTGTAAAGACATTGCATGACATAGTTGCTCTCGTGTGTGCATTGTCGGTTTATTGGTATAGGTATATTTATGGTTTATTATTGGTTTATTACTGTCATGTGTACCGAGATACAGTGAAAACTTTATTGGCATGCTATCCAGTCAAATTATACTATGCATGAGTACAATCAAATCATACACAAATAGTGGATAGAGAAAAATAATAACAGGTCCCACTTGGTCTAGTCTAGTGTTAAAGCATTATAATATAACAGCTACAGAGAAAGTGCAAATGAAAACAGTGCAAGGACCAGACTGCGATAGATCGGTGGATCAAAACTACACCCTTAAGAGGCTGTCCCACTGTACGAGCTAATTCAAGAGCTCTCCCGAGTAAAAAAAAAAATCAAACTCGTGGTAAGCACGTAGAATGTACGTTGCGGGTACGTCAGAGCTAGGGACGTCTCTTAGCGGCTCGTAACGCTAACGGCAGGTACTCGGGAAACGCAATAAGCTCGGGAAGACTCGTGAAGATTTTTCAACAAGTAGAAAACAAGTTGAAAAATGTCCACGAGAGCCCCGAGTACCTACGAGCGGCTATTACCATAATTCTCCGAGTTTGAATCAGGGGGACAGCCCCATTAGCTCATGAGAGTACTGTCCGGTAGTCAGACAAGAATGGAGAAGAAGCTGTGGCTGAATCTGGTGGTACGTGCTTTCAAGTTTTTCTATCTCGGGAGAGGTATATCGCAGAAATGAGAAGTAAACGGCAAACATAGACATACACGTGGGAACTCGTTTAAACTCGTAAACATAAACTTGGAATCTCATAGACAACCACGAGTTTGATTTTTTCTTTCACTCGGGATCACTCGTGGGTGGACTCGCACCATGAGACAGGGCCATTAAGGATCTGGAGGTCTGACTTTTCATCGTTACTTTTTTGCATATCTTTAATTCACTTGCTCTATATCTCTCTACATCTTCATCTATGTCTCTCGTTTCCCTTTCCCCTGACTCTCAGTCTGAAGAAGGGTCTCGACCCGAAACGTCACCTATTCCTTTTCTCCTGAGATGCTGTTTAACCCGCTGAGTTACTCCAGCTTTTTGTGTCTATCTGAAGATCTGACATGTTGGGTGTTTCGGGCAGTTTCTGGTTTATTGATATTCTCATGCAGAAAGCCTTACTGTATGCATGCGGCTCCAGAATGATACCAATGGGGATGTCTCTTAAACAACCTCACAAGTTATTCAATTGTATGTAAGTCTTTGAGGTTGGCAGCACTTCATCACCCTTCACCAGGCACCTTAGCAAGGGCAAATAAATACTGGCAAGAACACACAGCTCCTACTCCCTTTTCAGACAACCATGGCACCTCTGATAATGCATCCTCTCAGATCTATTATCACCCACTTTTCTAAAAAGGTTTTGACTAATCTGCCCTTGCAAACAAGCACTCCATCCCTAAATTCCTTTTCCTATTCAAAACCCTTGAAGATATTGTTTTTTCTTAACTTCTCCAATTAAATTTCTACTTGTGCCCGGAAATAGCTGCAATGAAATGGTTGCAATGAAACGGTTGAAAAGCAACAAAATGGTTTTAATCACAATCACAAATGGCATCCTCTGAGACTGTGCCCTTCACATAAGAGATTATACCTTTAACATGCACCTTTAACATGCACCTTTAACATGCCTTTAACATGCCTACATCATCCACCTCCAATACCTCTCTTTAGATGGGCTGCCTGTTAACACCCATTCATAACCAGGAACCCCTTTCTTCTCTTCCTGCTCTCCCACTATTATCTCTGGATGCATATAAATATATATCCTTGCTCTGATCCATCTCCTTCCTGTTTCTAGACACAAAATGCTGGAGTAACTCAGAGGGACAGGCAGCATCTCTGGAGAGAAGGAATGAGTGACGTTTCGGGTCGAGACCCTTCTGTAGATCAAACAGTATTGCTGATTTGATCCATGTCTGGTTTTGCTGCTGATGACCTGATCCATAATCCGTCAGGTTTTCCACACCACCACCTGGTGGCACTCAGGCAGCCATGATGCTTTTTAGTTTTTAACTTACGATTCGGAGCCTACAGTACTCATCTCGATGGTCTCTGTATGTATACAAATTAAAGTACTTGTTATGATATACAATGACTCTGTATCATAAGTATTTTGCACACCTTCTTCAGACGAAAGGGATTATGTGATTTCTTCCTGTTTCTCATCGCCATGTGGCCCTGGAAGCTTACAGCATGAAGGAGACAACATACACGGTGTGCAGGGCAAGGTGCAGAACATACAGTGTGTGTTTGTCTGAGTGTTCAATCCTGAAGCTAAGAGCTGATTTCTACCTTCAAGGAATTTGAAAAGGAAAGAAAAGTTAGGGGTGGAGTGGTTGTTTTCAAGGGTTGACAAATTGCAGTTCATTTTGAGGAGTGGAGTGATTACAACATATTTGAAAGAGAGGAACCAGAGGAGAAGGATTATACTTCATAGTGGTCTAAAAAGCGCATTTGGTTTATATAGAGTTCCCACCTGTAATCATGCTTGCCTAAATATTTTCCATTAATATTGTGAAACTGATTAGCAACATCTTTACACATTTATAAGTTTAACCAATTCACTGGGTTTTGAATTCTCTTCCATCTTCATAAGTGTACTGGTGTTGTTTATGTAAGTTACAGAAACTCAATGGATGCTGCGATGTAGCATCCATTTCTAGAGTAATTGAAGGTGTCCCTTGAGTCCCTTCAGTCATGTTCTATGTCATCTCTTCTTAACAACTGCAGGACTCATTTCCTGAAGTATGTTCAGTCTCTCAGCTTTCCTTGCTGTTTTCTTGGGTGTCTTGTTCTGAGATTAGGTGGTCTGTGTGATTTGTTCTGAATTTCTCACCTGACCTTACAGCACATTAAAGATTGAATTTGCTTGTGTGTTAAACTTCATGTGAACTTGTACTAGTCACAGAAATATGTCTAAATTGCAGGGTTATAACAGATTCTTTAACACTATTATATAATCGCCAGTGTTCCCACCTGCCTTTGGCTTCTGGTTTTTGATTTCTGGCTGATTTTTATTTCCATTTCCAATGAGGGCAGATTTCTGCAATCTCTCTTTTACCTCAATGAGCAAAAACATGCTTTTTTGTTTGTTAAAGTGACATGCTGTTGTTTTAAATATATTTCCCCTTGTGGATCATTTAAGATTTGAGGATTAAACCTCCAAAACGATTTATTAGAAGGCATTCCTTCTAATTTAAAAAAAAAAGTTAACGGGGAGTGATCAGAAATTATATTATTGTGATATTTTGGGTTCATTGTATAGGGAATTAGTTTTGTATCCACTAAGAAATAGTCGATACGTGAATACGTTTTGTGTACCATTGAATAAAACGAGTATTCCCTTCCGACAGGGTTAGCGATCCTCCAAACATCTGTTATATTTGTATTTTTTATGTAAGTATTTAACATTTCCCACGTTTTAGATTTTGTGTTGCCCCTACACTGTTGTGAAGATTTATCCAAATATGGTTCTAAAACACAGTTAAAATCTCCTCCAATTATCACATTTTGATAAATTGAACTCTGTAATTATATTCAAAATGTTATTAAAAATTTGAGGATTATCAAAATTAGGCGCATAAATATTTACCAAGGTGATTGGGGTATCATGAATCTCTCCGGTAACTATAAGGTATCTCCCTTCCTTATCTGTCACGATATTCTTCGATTTAAATGGTATTCCTTTTCGAATAATAATTGCTGTGCCTCTAGCTTTGGAAATAAATGAAGATTGGTATGTTTGGCCTATCCAGTTTGCCTTCAATCTGGCTTGAGCTTGCAGTTTCAAGTGAGTTTCTTGTAGGAATATTATGTCCGAATTGAGTGACTTCAATTGTGCAAAAATCTTACCTCTTTTAATTGGTTCATTAGCACCCCTAATATTCCAACTACAGAATGTGATTCCTCCAAATTTCTTTTGTATATCGTCTTGCATTTTAAATTATTTACTACCTTTTAAACATGTGGTGCAAACAATACCTTAGGTCTCTGGCTGTTGGGCGAGCATTTGCAATATTAAATTCAATTATTACATCCCTCTCAAAATTGTCCTTAAGTAAAGAAACAAAAAAGTATACATTATTGTGACATTAAAAAAAAATCAAAAGAGTGAGGTTACAGTGTCTAAAAATGACGACACTGTGACCAATTATCCACCTAATGGTGGTAGTTACACAATTAATGACTTCCGTAGTTGTTAATCTACATTTAGCTCTGTCCCCTTGAATAATCTTACAAAAGGGAGTTGGGACCCATTCAAAGCCAAATTGTATGTGTTTTTTTAAAGAATAATGATACCCCAGATATTTCACCAGTTTTGCTATGGGAATCATTCAAAGCAGTTATTAGAGGATCTATAATCTCATATCAAGCCTTTTTAAATAAAAGGAATAAGAAAGAACAAAGGCAGTTAGAAGAACGAATTAGAGAATTGGAATTAGATAATGCTAAAGAGCCTACTATAGACAAACATAATAAAATAACAATAATGAAATTTAAATGAAACAAAATATTATCAGCAAATGTTATTAGATTATTTCAAATCACAAAACAGGAAAATTTTGAATTTGGGGATAAACCACACAAGCTTCTGGCTCGACAACTGAAAAAACGGGAAAAGGACCACACGATTTTAAGGATTAAATCAAATAAAGGGGAATTGTTATCACTACCTAAGGATATTAATAAAAGATTCGCTCAATGTTATCAAAATTTATATACATCTAAAGCGGTAGCAGATAGTACTAAAGTTAGAGAGTTCCTGGATAATTGTAATCTCCCAAAACTCAATGTGAGTGAACAAGAGGAATTAGGTGCACAAATCTCAACTAAGGAAATAGAAGAAACAATAAATACATTAAAGAATGGAAAAACTCCAGGACCAGATGGTTTTAGTAATGAATTTTATAAAAGATCTTACGAGATAATTACACCACGACTACATAAAATGTATACATATGCTTTTAAAGAACATACACTTCCAGAAACACTGGCGGAGTCAACGATTACACTAATACCTAAAAAAGGTAAAGATTTAGAAGATCCGGGCTGTTAAATACAGATCAAAAAATATTAGCGAAAACATTAGCTAGAAGGCTAAGTAACTATGTCAGTAAATTAATAAATCCGGATCAAACATGGTTTATACCCAAGAGATATTTAAGTAATAACCTGAGACGTCTGTTTAATATAATGCACTCACATAAAACCGAAGAGCAAGACATCAATTATTTCACTGGACGCAGAAAAAGCATTTGATCAGGTGGAATGGGATTATATGGTTAAAGTATTGCAAACATTTCAAGTGGGAGAGAATGTTATCACTAGGGTAAAATTATTATATGACAGGCCTACGGCCAGAATATTAACTAATAATATCTTGTCCTCAAAATTTCAGTTATCAAGGGGAAATAGACAGGGGCGTTCATTATCACCTCTGCTATTTGCTCTTGTAATAGAACCGTTAGCGGAAAGTATTAGGGTACATCCGAATATTCATGGGTACAATACAAAATATTCAAATAATAAGATATCTTTATATGCAGATGATGTACTACTATATATTACAAAATCACAAACTAGTATACCAAATATATTAAATTTAATTGAGGAATTTGGATCCTTTTCAGGATATAGAATAAATTGGAATAAAAGTGAAATTATGCCGATTAAACCTCAGGAATCGACACACCTGTTAAAATTCCCTTTTAAAATCGCCTTAGAAAAATTTAAATATTTGGGAATTGAAATTACTAGAAAATATAAATCTCTATTTAATGCAAACTATATGCCCTTACTCAATAAACTAAACACACTGATTAAATACTGGAAAACCTTCCCGATGTCTCTTATAGGCCGAATAAATACGATAAAAATGATCTTTTTACCACAAATTTTATATCTATTCCAGTCAATATACTTACCAAATTTTTTTTTTTTTTAATTGGATGCTGATATTACAAATTTTATATGGGACTATAAATCCCACAGAATCCAAAGAAAACATTTGTGTAAACCTAAGGAATTTGGTGGATTATCACCCCCCAATTTTTAATATTATTATTGGGCCACAAATGTCAAAAATATGATTCACCTGTTGGACAATTCGACCCAGCAGGTGGATTGGATAGTAATGCAGAGAGAGGACTGCTCCCCTTTTAACATAGGAGCGATCCTTCTCTCACCAACAAAAATAAAGAATACAATATATAGTAAAAATCCAATTATTCACAGTACAATTAGAATTTGGAAACAAATAAAATTAACGTTAAAATTAAGAAATCTATCACTTCTTTCACCTATAATGAATAACCCCTCGTTTAAACCCTCTATGATAGATAGAGCTTTTATAAATTGGGAAAGAGTAGGAATTAAAACGTTTGGAGATATGTATGATTATGGAAGTTTTTTAACATTTCAGCAATTACAACTTAAATACAATTTGAATAATAATCAATATGACCGTGTCCTTGTGGTTGGGGATTTTAACATACACGTGTGCTGTCCCGATAAGCCGTTGGCGAAGGACTTTTTAAGTCTTATTGATTCTTTTAATTTTGTGCAGTGTGTGTCTGGTCCCACACACGAACATGGACATACATTGGACCTTGTTCTCTCCTATGGCTTGCCTGTATTAAACTTGGAGGTCTGTGATAGTGTGTTTTCTGATCACATGCCTGTACTGTTTGATGTTGGTTTTTCCAGTGCTGCAGTTAGACCTGTATCGTCTGCTCGGCGCTGTCGGTCCTTTAACCCTTCTGCTGCTGGCCAATTCTCTGCTGCTTTCGATCAGCTCTGTGCCCCCTCTGCGTCCACTCCCCTTGGTACGGAGGAGATTAGTTCTTGGTTCCACTCCTCCTGCACAACTATACTGGACTCTGTGGCTCCTTTAAAAACTTTGCAGCCCTGAGCTAAACCCGAGCCCTGGTTTAGTGACGCAACTCGTACAGCTCGACGGGATTGTCGCAGAGCTGAACGAAAGTGGAAGAAGGACAGGCTGCAGGTTTCATCGCAAATCCTAAAGGACAGCTGGCGAAATTACCAAAATACTGTTAAAGAGGCCAAAAGATATTACCTGTCTAATATAATAGTGGCTAAGCGTCACGACCCACGCGTATTATTCAAAACTATTGATTCTGTTTTAAATGCCCCACAGCCTGTTTGCTTGGAAGCATCGTCCGAATTGTGCAATGACTTCCTGCACTTCTTTATTAATAAGGTCGTTTCTATAAGGGCTCTCATCTCAGCTCCTGCCTCTGACCCCTCTGTTCCAGCCCCATGCCTGGTGGCATTTGAAAAGTTTGTGCCTCTGACATTGTCGGGTCTAGAGGATGTGGTTAGGCATATTAAGCCGTCGGGTTCCCCCTGTGATGCTGTCCCTCCTCTTCTTTTTAAAGAGGTTTTCCCGAGTATAGGGCAGTCGGTTCTCGCCATTATAAACAGTAGCTTGTGTTCTGGGGTTGTCCCCATAAATTTTAAACATGCTGTAGTGCAACCACTACTTAAAAAACCAGGCCTGGATCAAACTGATCTGGCCAATTTTAGGCCGATCTCCAAGTTGCCTTTTATTTCTAAGATCATGGAGAAGGTAGTTTATGCGCAGCTGAAACTCTTCCTGGATGAGCACAATATTCGGGAGGTTTTCCAGTCTGGATTCAAGGCTATGCATAGCACAGAGTCGGCTCTGCTAAGGGTCTTCAACGACATCCTCCTGGCAAACGACTCAGGTAATTATGTGGTTCTTGTCTTGCTGGACCTATCTGCCGCCTTCGATACAGTGGACCATGGAATATTAATTTCCAGACTACAGCACCAAGTGGGCATTTGTGGCAGTGCCCTGGGATGGTTCAGGTCCTATCTGGCAGACAGAACCATGCGTGTAAGCCTTGCTGGCTTTGAATCCTCCTCCACTCCCTTGGTATATGGGGTTCCACAGGGCTCAATTTTAGGGCCCCTGCTCTTCTCCTTATACCTACTTCCTCTGGGCTCAATTTTAAGAAGGCATGGCATCTCCTTTCACTTTTATGCAGATGATAGCCAGTTATATATGCCACTCAGGAAAGAAGAAGACTATTCTCTAAAATCACTTCTGTCTTGTCTTGAGGACATTAAGTCCTGGATGGCCTTAAACCTTCTGGGACTTAATGAAGAGAAGACAGAGGTGATTTTGTTTGGCCCCAATGGCTGCCGTGAACCTCCCTTTGTTGATTTGGGTCCACTGGCATTGTCTGTAAAGCCAACCGTCTTGAACCTGGGTTTTAGGATAGACGGTGATTTTAAACTAGACAAACAAATAGGCGCGGTGGTTAAGTCCAGCTTCTTTCACCTAAGGAAGCTGGCAAAGGTGAAGCCCATTCTCGAGCGGGAGCATTTTGAAACAGTAATCCATGCCTTTATTACATCTAGGCTGGATTACTGTAACGCACTCTACTCTGGAGTCGCACGAGCTTCATTGGCTCGCCTCCAGCTTGTTCAAAATGCTGCCGCTCGCCTTTTGACTGGAACTCGAAAGAGGGAGCACATTACGCCAATTTTGGCCTCCCTACACTGGCTCCCAGTGCACTTTCGAGTTCATTTCAAAATTCTTTTATTTGTTTTTAAATCCTTGAATGGGCTCGCCCCGCCTTACCTCTCTGAGCTGCTCCACCTATATGCTCCTGCCCGGTGCCTCAGGTCAGCTGATCAGCTGCTCCTTGAGGTACCAAGGTCTAAGCGGAAGCTCGGAGGGGATAGAGCTTTTTCTGTTGCTGCTCCGGCACTCTGGAACACCTTGCCGCTGCACATCAGACAGGCCCCCTCACTGTCCATCTTCAAATCCTCCCTAAAAACATATTTTTATTCTTTGGCTTTCGACACTGGCTGAGGCATTGCCCCTGTTTATAGTGCTTTTAATGTCTTCTAATTTTTAGTGTGTTTTTTATAGTCCTTCGTTTTACGGTTTTTAATGGTTTTTAATTGTTTGTAATAGCTTTTTGTTCATGATTTCTCATGTACAGCACTTTGTGGCAACTGTGGTTGTTTAAAGTGCTTTATAAATAAAGTTATTATTATTATTATTATTATTAATATTTTAAATATTTCCAACTACGTGACTATTTGAAAAAGTATACACGAGAATATCAAAATATGTCTCCTGACTTATTAGATGGGATAATGAATATAAAAGCGGAATCAGCTAATTTAATATCATACCTATATAATTCCATTTTAAATATTAAATTCCATCATCGGACGGGATCAGAAGAGAATGGGAACAGGAATTGGCTATAAAAATCTCGAAAGAGAGTTGGGATAAACATCTATTATATGTGCATAAATGTTCGATTAACGTAAGACATACTCTGATTCAATTAAAAATTGTACATAGATTATATTATTCAAAAGCTAAATTAAGTAAATTTTACCCAAATACCTCTGCAAACTGTGATAAATGCCTAGTCCAAGAATCAACTATAGCACATTCTTTTGTTTTTTGTATAAAAATTCAAAAATGTTGGAATGAAATTTTTGAAATTTTTACTAAATTATTAAAAATAAAACTGAAACCGAATGCAGAACTGATTATTTTTGGAACAATAGAAGCAAGTTTGGAGCTGACTTTGTTTCAAAGGAGTTTTCTTAGTTATGGCTTAATAACGGCAAAAAAATTAATACTGAAATTTGGGAAAAATGCTCCTACGCCAACAATAAAAATGTGGACTTCTAATATGTCGGAATTGTTACATCTAGAAGATATGAGATTCCTCCTAGCAGGTAAACAAGACCAATTCCAAAAGATTTGGTCTCCATATATCGACTTATTACAAACATAGGGTGCAACAAAATGATGATAATAAATGGTTTTAGGTCCTGGCGAGGGGTGAGTAAAGATATGAAGTAGGTGCATCCCTTTCATATGGTCCTATCTTTATTTTCTTTTTTCTCTTTTTTTTTCTTTTCTTCTTTAACTACTTCATGTGGTTTAGGTTCACATGTGTGTTCCTGGGCCAATTTTTCATTCACTCACTGACTGTCTTTGCTAGCTCTTTCTATCCTTTCTTTCTATTAAAGTTGAAAAACAGAAGTGGTACAAGAACTGTATAAATTTACGTTATTGCAGATTACTGTAATGTAAAATACTTCTAATAAATTAAAAAATAAAAAAAATAAAAAATAAAAAAAAATAAAAAAAAGTGACATGCATACATAGCCCATTTAAATTTTATCAAAGCATAGTAAACAGCAGCAGAAGCCATTCAGCTATTCAAGCCTGCTCCGCCACTAAATATCACCATGGTTGATCATCCAGATTCAGTACCATGTTCCAGCTTTCTCCCAAAATTGCTTAATTGCTTCAGCATTAAGAACAATATCTAATTTCTTATCAAATATATTAAATTTCTTTACTTCAGATGCTTTTTGTAGTAGAGTTCACCACTCTCTTTATTCTCCTCTTGGTCTTAAATGGTTTGCCATTTATCCTTGAACTGGTCCTGGGCTCCACTACTCTACTTCCTTCCTACATCCAACTTTTCTTTAGGGCAGCATAGTGGTGCAGCTGGTAGAGCTGCTGCTTCACAGAGCCAGAGACCCAGGTTCGATCCTGACTTCAGGTACTTTATGTGCAGAGTTTGCACGTTCTCCCTGTGATAACGTGGGTTTCCTCCAGGTGATCTGGTTTCCTCCCACATCCTAAAGACATATGGGTTTGTAGGTTAATTGGCCTCTGTAAATTTCCCCTTGTGTATAGGGAGTGGATGAGAAAGTGGGATAACATAGAATTAACATGTATGGGCGATCAATGGTTGGCATGGACTAGATCGGCCTGTATCAATGCTGTATCTCTAATCTAATCTAAACTAAACTAAACTTAACTAAAGTAAAGTAAACTAAATTAAACTAAACTAAACTAATTGGATCCTGTTCGAATTTTGCTAAATTTTCTTTCAGATTCATTGTCATACTTCGAAACTCTAGCAAATATATGACACAATTGACCCAATATCACTTCATACCTCTGTCTTGCCATCCCAGAAATCCATCTGATCAAACATTGCTGCACTACCTCCATAATACAAACATCCATCTTCAGATAAGGAGACCAAAACTGCATACAATACTCAAGGGTTGGTTATCCCAATGCCCCCAATGAATGAATTAATCCTCTCTCATTGAAGGCTCACATACCATCAGGGCAAATGGCAATTAAT
>CM075977.1:156827082-156855817 GCA_038087875.1 Malacoraja senta
CCCACAACCCTGCCTACACATACACCCTCCCTCACACACCCCTCCCCCCCACACACCGCTCCCCCACAACCACTCCCTGCCCACACACACCCCTCACCCTTAACCCCTCCCTGCCCACACTCACCCCTCTCCCTCACACCCCCTCCCCCCACAACCCCCCCACCCACACACCCCCCACAATGACCCCCCACAATGCCACCCCCCACCCACACACCCCTCCCCCCAACCCACCCGCCCACACACCCCTCTCCCCCACAAGCCCCCTCTCCCCACAATACCCTCCCCCCCACAATCCTTCCCTCCCCCCACAACTCTCCCATCCCCCCCACAACCCACCCCTTCCCCCCCACACACCCCTCCGCACCCACTAACCCCTCCTCCACACCCAAAAATACATAAAGGGGACTAAAATTACTTTGTAGATATGAAATTCAAATAAACATGAAGGAAAAATTGAAATTTTTTTTGAGGGTCTATTACTTTAACAAAAACTGTAGGCTGAAATCATTAGTTGGACAATCCTTAATGTACTTATGTTACAATGGCTCTCTCTTGAATTTGTTTTCATCACATCTTAATGGAACTATAAGGGACTGGAACACTTTGGAAGCCTTTGATGGGTTTTTTCCTTACCCAGTTTTTCTGCCTGTAAGCTATATTATGATCAAAATTAATTCCTGTAATGGTTATCGCAGCTAATACCCGATTCAGACAGACATGAGCAAATATATAAATAACAAGCAACCAGCAACTACAGCAGTAGACAGCCAAGGCAGAAATTTACATGAGCATTCTTATATTGTTAAGGATATTGTTAAGGATTAATATTAAAAATAATAATATTTTCATTAAAGAATTGACCTCTTTTGTTTTGTGTAGTGGCTGAAATTTTGTGGTAATCGGATATATAGAAATTGTACATGAAATGGATAAAATTATTTTGCAAAATTATTGTATAATACAAATACACATGAAGAAATATGTAAAATCGGTTGGGGTTTCTACCACCTGAACATACTCTAAATAACAGTGCACTTATAGTGAGCAAAACCAACTATGCTGGGGCTAGTTTCCTGATTTCTCATCAGTCATAAAGAGCAATTATTATCCCAGATGAATAGCAAACAGAACATCTGTGATGGGAGTAAGAATAGCACAGAACATACATATAATGTATGTGAATCTTGAATTTGTTTGAGCTCTTGAGCAGAGCATGAACACATGAAAATATGAGCAGGGAAGAACCATTCAGGCCAATATGTCTACCACAAGCTTATGATGACTGGAGCTAATTGACCCCACCACATCCTAAGACTCCTCCCACTTCCTTCCAACTGCAAGAAGCCATGCAAGACAAAGAAATTGGGATGGTAATGGACAATTCCTCCAGCCTTTTGTATGGTTTAAAGTAGCACAGATGAGCACAAACTTCACTAATAGAGCGTTATCTGATATTATTGGACTTCAAGAAATCTGCATTGCAACAGCGTCAGGTTTCTTGAATGATTATTGCCCATGCAGTTCCATTGTAGTGATCCGGCATGAAGCATCAGTCCTTACTATCTATATTAACTCCTTGTAGCGTTCAAACTGGTGCTGCCTGCACTCAGCTGTTAAAACAGAAATATGAATTCTAATGGTGTTTCTGTGGGGGGAAATTCTTAAGATTTAGATTTTAGCCTTCAAAAAGTCAGGTACACAAGTTTATTGTGACATGCACGTATGGTGAAGTACAATGAAAATCGTGCATGCAGCAGCAACACAGGCACATAGACTCAGACAAGCACAAAAGCAAATTACACATAAACATTTCTATGAGAAAGAAAAGCAAGACATTACGTGCCGTAATATCTTGCTAAGAATAAGGAGTAAGCCATTTAGAACGGAGACGAGGAAACACTTTTTCTCTCAGAGATTGGTGAGTCTGTGGAATTTTACTTCAGAGTCACGTGAGTGACTACGTGAAGAAGACCCGTCAGGGCGCCTGCGCGTCATTACGTCAGACGCATTGGTGCGAACGGACGTGAGGAGCAGCGCTCGTCTAGTGGAAATGTAGTTTGAACTACAAGGTAAGTAAAAAAATTTCAGAAGTTTCCAGGTCCGTTTGCTGTGGGTCTGTGGGGATTTTTTCCACAGGCGCCATTGAAAAAATGGGCAAGGGAAAGAGGCGAGCGGCAAAGCCGGTGGAAAGTCGCGAGATTGCGGTCGGCGAAGAGCTGCCTCAGACCCCTGTACAGTCGCCGGCTGGGAGCGTAGCGACTGTGGACTTGGGCCTTAAAAGAACACAGTCAGCGCCAGTGGGATGCAAGGCTAAGTACAAGTCCGTCAGGCCCTGGGAGGAGGAGTCCGATCAGGAGGATTCGACTCCAGGGCTGGATACCGCTTTTGAGCGGATTTCTCAAATGGAGAGCCTGTTACACAGGTTACTCGAGCAACGCACACTCAGGGAAGAGTGTAGCCAAAGCCAGGCTCCAGAAGCCAGGTCAGCAGCACCTAGCAAAGGGCTGTTTGAGAGCACCCTCATTGATGAGGCGCATGCACAGGGTCAGCAGAGTTCTGACCCCGACTCAGACGGTGAGGCCGATTCAAGCGAAGAACGGCAGCTGCCAGAAGTTCCACCTCTGGCAGTACGATTCGCTGCCCCGTCAGGGTCAGGAGAGCCACTGGGAGAAGAGTTGGCCTCCACGATCAACTACTTGGTATCTCATCAGCTGGAGCAGCTTACGATGGATGAAACTGCCAAAAAGCACGAGACCCCGAGGAACTGCGTATTGCTGAAAGCACCAGCAATAAACCAAGTGATATGGGGTCAGATGGGTGTGGGCATGAGAGCCGAAGAAATAAAGCTGCAGAGAATATTGAAGCTGCTGGGTTCTGGAATAACTGCATTTGCCAGTACAATGGATAGAGGCCAGCAGATGACGGATTTGCATGAAGAGGCACTAGGGTTGCTATGTATCACCCACTTCAAGATCAATTGTTTGAGGAAGTGTGCCATTCGGCCCACCATCAATCCCAAATTTGCAGCACTCTGCAAGCCCAGTAATGTGCAGCTACCCAACTTACTCTTCGGAGAAGACCTCGCGAGACGCGTGAAGGAGTTGGATGATGAGGCAAAAACAGCCGGGTTGATCAAAACACCGATGGTTGGCAAGTCTGTGAAGAGGAGGTATCCTTTCAGACGTCATACTGATCCTGGGCCTACACCAGGAACAAGTCGATCATCGTCGCAGGGGCGTAGTTGGCGTCCTGCAGCGGGAACACAAACAAGCGTGGGTCTTCCCGCCAGAAGCAAGGGACCACAGGTCACTCAAGTGACTAAGGAGGTAGGTGGACCTGGTTCTCATGGGAACATATTAAAGGCAGTACAGCCAAAAGTTGGGGGCAGATTACATCTCTTCTATAAAAGTTGGAAGCAGATTACTTCAGACTTTGTTATTCTGAGTATTATACAAGGGTTTCGAATTGAGTTCGATCCAAATTATGATTTGCCCATCCAGCATGTTCCTAGCAGAACACTCCAGTTTTCACAAAAAGAAGTGATGGAGGTTCAATCTGAACTTGAAAACATATGTAATAAAGGAGTTATTGAAAGTCGGTTTATCAAACCCACCAATTTGTGTCTAATATTTTTCCCCGACCTAAAAAGGATGGAGGATGTAGGATTATTTGGGATTTGACAAGTCTTAATCCTTTTGTTCAATTTAGACACTTTAAAATTGAGACTTTTGTGACTGCCAAACAATTTATTTCAAAAGCATGTTATATGGCAACTATAGATTTAAAAGATGCATATTATTCAGTGTCTGTTCATTTGGAAGATAGAAAATATTTAAAATTTACCAGGATGAACCATTTATGGCAGTTCAAAGCTCTGCCTAATGGGTTAACTTCAGCTCCTAAAATATTTACTAAATTGTTAAAACCAATTCTGGGGCTGCTGAGAGGCCAGGGGCATGTGGTAATGGCTTAACTGGACGATGTCCTAATTATAGGACGAACAAAAGAGTTAGCTGAGTTATCTGTCTCAGTTGTTAAATCCACTTTTGAAAGTTTGGGTTTTCTAATTCATCCAAAGAAATCAAGGTTAACACCACTTACATCAATTGATTATTTGGGTTTCACAATTGATTTAGTTCACATGGTAGTAACTTTGCCCAGTGAAAATAGGGTGGAGTTGATTGATGGTTGCATTAAGCTGTTCAATGAGCGAAAACCTTCAATTAGACATGTGGCCAGTGTGCTAGGGAAATTAGTAGCAGCTTTTCCAGCAGTACAATATGGGCCATTACATTACCAACAGCTACAGAGAGCTAAAGAACAGGCACCGAGGATGTATGGTGGCCATTTTGATAGGGCTATGCAGTTAACAACAAATGCTGTTTCTTATTTGCAGTAGTGAATTCTACATGTCTCAAGTAGTTTCAGTAAAATACTGATTGAACAGCCTTCCATGGTGTTACAAACTGATGTCAGTGCACTAGGATGGGGTGCAACTGATTTGGCATCCAGCTGCGGAGGCAGATAGAATATGGAAGAGGCATTGTTTCTGCAGTCATGGGGAATCAACTATTTAGAGCTTTTAGGAGGTTTCTATGGACCAAGCTTATTGCTCTAACACGACTAACCTGCATGTTCAGCTTCAAATTGATAATACAACAGCAGTGGCATATATTAATCACATGGGTGGAATCAAGTCGGTATCTTGTGATAAGTTGGCTAATCAAATCTGGTCTTGGTGTATTGACAGGAATATTTGGATTTCAGCTATTTATCTACCAGGTAGATTGAATATTATAGCAGACACCAGGTCAAGGAAATTCCATGATAACAAAGAATGGATGTTGAATCGAGAGGTATTCAATGACATAGTAGTCAGATTTGGAATGCCAGATGTCGACTTGTTCGCATCTAGATTAAATCATCAGCTATCGAGATATGTGTCATGGGAACCAGATCCAGGTGCAGTAGCGATTGATGCTTTTTCGCTACATTGGGGTGGTATGTTTTTGTATGCATTTCCACCATTCTGCCTCATAAGTCGGTGCTTGCTTAAAAATCAGACTAGATACCGCCTCCGGGGTACTGGTGGTACCGGATTGGCCTACACAGCCATGGTTTCCTTTGATATTAAAATTGACGACACTGCCTTTGATGAAAGTCCCGAAAAGAAGGGATTTACTGCTGCATCTGGTAACAGGAGAACAACATCCATTATATGATCGTATGGATTTGTTCATTTGCAGGTTTTAAGAAGGCCTTTTCTCGGGCGAGGACTGACTGGGCGTACTGTGGACATGCTTACGGCAGCCTGGAGAAAGAGCACTCAAAAGCAGTACATTTCTTATATAAAGAAATGGGGAAAGTTCTGTGTACAAAAGAATGTTGAATATTGTACGGCAGATATCTCAAATGTTCTAGAGTTTTTGTCAACACTTTATTATGATGAGGGGTTGAGTTATATTGCAATTAATTCAGCCAGAAGTGCATTGTCCTCATATTTATTGATGGAGTCGGAAGGAAATCCTATTGGGTCTCATCCGCTCGTTTCCAGATTGATAAAAGGAATTTTAAATTCCAGACCTCCTAAGTCTAGGTACATGGCAATCTGGGATGTAAGTGTGGTTCTTAAGCTACTTCGTGAATGGTCTCCTGGTATGTCTTTGACTTTGGCCAAACTCAGTATGAAAGTGGTCATGCTTATGGCATTAGTAACAGCACAGCGAGTGCAGACATTACAAAAGTTACAAATAGACAGGATGGAAGTAGCTCAAGATAATGTTATGTTTTACATTTATGACCTACTCAAACAAAGTAGGCCAGGTGTGACAGGATTCAGAATTGTTTTATCAGCATATCCAACGGATCCATGTCTATGTATTAAGACATATTTGTTACAATACATTGAGGCTACAAGGGTCTTATGAAATATGGAAACTGGATTGTTTATCACACACAAAAAACCACACAAGAGAGTCTCAGTACAGACTATTTAAAGATGGTTAAAACAAGTCTTGATTGCTGCAGGTATTAACACTGATGTTTTTACATCCCATTTGTCTTGGGCAGCAGCAACGTCGGCGGCCAGGGTGAAGGACGTCCCCATCGACCATATTCTCGCAGCCGGGTGGTCCAATGAGTTGGTGTTTCAACAGTTTTATCATCGGCCTATTGCCAATATGGGGCTGTTTGCAGACACTATTTTAAGTTCTGCATAATTTCCCCTGGTTTAAAGGGGATACTGTTAATTATATTATTAAAATAAATGAATTACTGCATTTTGTCATGCAAATGTCCTTATTAATACATTATTGATTATTTCTCGTTCCGAGTCAATCAATGCAGTGAGAAGCCGGGAATTGTATCTGCGGCATGAAATCACAAAGCTTTAAAATCTTCACGTAGTCACTCACGTGACTCCGAAATAAAATAGTAAGATTAAATGAGAACTTACCAGTTTGAAGTTTGATCTTTATTTTATGAGGAGTTACGTTGGTGATTACGTGCCCACCATGCCCAACCCTCTTTCATAAAGGTCAGCTGGAAGTTCTAAATTTACTCGTTTTACTATGTTACTTCGTTATTGTTGTTTGTGATTTCACACCGCTGCTTTGAAGATTGATGCGCAGGCGCCCTGACGGGTCTTCTTCACGTAATCACCAATGTAACTCCTCATAAAATAAAGATCAAACTTCAAACTGGTAAGTTCTCGTTTAATCTTACTATTCTCTGCCACAGAGGGCAGTGGAGGCGGGTTCTCTGGATGCTTTCAAGAGAGAGCTAGATAGGGCTCTTAAAAATAGCAGAGTCAGGGGATATGGGGAGAAGGCAGGAACAGGGTACTGATTGGGGATGATCAGCCATGATCACATTGAATGGCGGTGCTGGCTCGAAGGATCGAATGGCCTACACCTGCACCTATTTTCTATTGTCTATTGTCTATTGAAACACTAGATGTTAGTGCAAAACACAAAATAGTAAGTCCATGGTAATGTAAGAGGTGGACTGTAATGTTCCCTTGTTGAGGCAGGATTATGGTTTTGGAAGTTGGTTCAAGAATTTATATTTATAATTGTTTTTGAGAATAAGAACATTGATTTTGTTCATGTCCTTAGCACATAAAGATGTCCTCAGAGCAGAACATTCACATGAAAACCAACACCAAGATAATGGATAATGGCTAACTTCTGGAACAGAATGAAAATGTTAAGGAACATATTGAAAGGAGGGGCATGCAAAGGTATAGAATGGAAAATGCTGAGTTTTATGGTCCAGGTGACTAAACATATATATAGCAAAGACTAGTGGGATAAATGAATGGGAGACACACAATAGTTGGAGAATTGTCAAATTCTTGAAAGTGCACAGCACTAGAGCAGGTTACAGCGATAGGGAAGGGTAAGGCTGTGGAAGAATTTGGAAGATTATAGTGAAGGAGTATATGTCTATAACTGTAAAGACATTGCATGACATAGTTGCTCTCGTGTGTGCATTGTCGGTTTATTGATATAGGTATATTTATGGTTTATTATTGGTTTATTACTGTCATGTGTACCGAGATACAGTGAAAACTTTATTGGCATGCTATCCAGTCAAATTATACTATGCATGAGTACAATCAAATCATACACAAATAGTGGATAGAGAAAAATAATAACAGGTCCCACTTGGTTTAGTCTAGTGTTAAAGCATTATAATATAACAGCTACAGAGAAAGTGCAAATGAAAACAGTGCAAGGACCAGACTGCGATAGATCGGTGGATCAAAACTACACCCTTAAGAGGCTGTCCCACTGTACGAGCTAATTCAAGAGCTCTCCCGAGTAAAAAAAAAAATCAAACTCGTGGTAAGCACGTAGAATGTACGTTGCGGGTACGTCAGAGCTCGGGACGTCTCTTAGCGGCTCGTAACGCTAACGGCAGGTACTCGGGAAACACGATAAGCTCGGGAAGACTCGTGAAGATTTTTCAACAAGTAGAAAACAAGTTGAAAAATGTCCACGAGAGCCCCGAGTACCTACGAGCGGCTATTACCATAATTCTCAGAGTTTGAATCAGGGGGACAGCCCCATTAGCTCATGAGAGTACTGTCCGGTAGTCAGACAAGAATGGAGAAGAAGCTGTGGCTGAACCTGGTGGTACGTGCTTTCAAGTTTTTCTATCTCGGGAGAGGTACATCGCAGAAATGAGAAGTAAACGGCAAACATAGACATACACGTGGGAACTCGTTTAAACTCGTAAACATAAACTTGGAATCTCATAGACAACCACGAGTTTGATTTTTTCTTTCACTCGGGATCACTCGTGGGTGGACTCGCACCGTGAGACAGGGCCATTAAGGATCTGGAGGTCTGACTTTTCATCGTTACTTTTTTGCATATCTTTAATTCACTTGCTCTATATCTCTCTACATCTTCATCTATGTCTCTCGTTTCCCTTTCCCCTGACTCTCAGTCTGAAGAAGGGTCTCGACCCGAAACGTCACCTATTCCTTTTCTCCTGAGATGCTGTTTAACCCGCTGAGTTACTCCAGCTTTTTGTGTCTATCTGAAGATCTGACATGTTGGGTGTTTCGGGCAGTTTCTGGTTTATTGATATTCTCATGAAGAAAGCCTTACTGTATGCATGCGGCTCCAGAATGATACCAATGGGGATGTCTCTTAAACAACCTCACAAGTTATTCAATTGTATGCAAGTCTTTGAGGTTGGCAGCACTTCATCACCCTTCACCAGGCACCTTAGCAAGGGCAAATAAATACTGGCAAGAACACACAGCTCCTACTCCCTTTTCAGACAACCATGACACCTCTGATAATGCATCCTCTCAGATCTATTATCACCCACTTTTCTAAAAAGGTTTTGACTAATCTGCCCTTGCAAACAAGCACTCCATCCCTAAATTCCTTTTCCTATTCAAAATCCTTGAAGATATTGTTTTTTCTTAACTTCTCCAATTAAATTTCTACTTGTGCCCGGAAACAGCTGCAATGAAATGGTTGCAATGAAACGGTTGAAAAGCAACAAAATGGTTTTAATCACAATCACAAATGGCATCCTCTGAGACTGTGCCCTTCACATAAGAGATTATGCCTTTAACATGCACCTTTAACATGCCTTTAACATGCCTACATCATCCACCTCCAATACCTCTCTTTAGATGGGCTGCCTGTTAACACCCATTCATAACCAGGAACCCCTTTCTTCTCTTCCTGCTCTCCCACTATTATCTCTGGATGCATATAAATATATATCCTTGCTCTGATCCATCTCCTTCCTGTTTCTAGACACAAAATGCTGGAGTAACTCAGAGGGACAGGCAGCATCTCTGGAGAGAAGGAATGAGTGACGTTTCGGGTCGAGACCCTTCTGTAGATCAAACAGTATTGCTGATTTGATCCATGTCTGGTTTTGCTGCTGATGGCCTGATCCATAATCCGTCAGGTTTTCCACACCACCACCTGGTGGCACTCAGGCAGCCATGATGCTTTTTAGTTTTTAACTTACGATTCGGAGCCTACAGTACTCATCTCGATGGTCTCTGTATGTATACAAATTAAAGTACTTGTTATGATATACAATGACTCTGTATCATAAGTATTTTGCACACCTTCTTCAGACGAAAGGGATTATGTGATTTCTTCCTGTTTCTCATCGCCATGTGGCCCTGGAAGCTTACAACATGAAGGAGACAACATACACGGTGTGCAGGGCAAGGTGCAGAACATACAGTGTGTGTTTGTCTGAGTGTTCAATCCTGAAGCTAAGAGCTGATTTATACCATCAAGGAATTTGAAAAGGAAAGAAAAGTTAGGGGTGGAGTGGTTGTTTTCAAGGGTTGACAAATTGCAGTTCATTTTGAGGAGTGGAGTGATTACAACATATTTGAAAGAGAGGAACCAGAGGAGAAGGAGTAGACTTCATAGTGGTCTAAAAAGCGCATTTGGTTTATATAGAGTTCCCACCTGTAATCATGCTTGCCTAAATATTTTCCATTAATATTGTGAAACTGATTAGCAACATCTTTACACATTTATAAGTTTAACCAATTCACTAGGTTTTGAATTCTCTTCCATCTTCATAAGTGTACTGGTGTTGTTTATGTAAATTACAGAAACCCAATGGATGCTGCGATGTAGCATCCATTTCTAGAGTAATTGAAGGTGTCCCTTGAGTCCCTTCAGTCATGTTCTATGTCATCTCTTCTTAACAACTGCAGGACTCATTTCCTGAAGTATGTTCAGTCTCTCAGCTTTCCTTGCTGTTTTCTTGGGTGTCTTGTTCTGAGATTAGGTGGTCTGTGTGATTTGTTCTGAATTTCTCACCTGACCTTACAGCACATTAAAGATTGAATTTGCTTGTGTGTTAAACTTCATGTGAACTTGTACTAGTCACAGAAATATGTCTAAATTACAGAGTTATAACAGATTCTTTAACACTATTATATAATCGCCAGTGATCCCACCTGCCTTTGGCTTCTGGTTTTTGATTTCTGGCTGATTTTTATTTCCATTTCCAATGAGGGCAGATTTCTGCAATCTCTCTTTTACCTCAATGAGCAAAAACATGCTTTTTTGTTTGTTAAAGTGACATGCTGTTGTTTTAAATATATTTCACCTTGTGGATCATTTAAGATTTGAGGATTAAACCTCCAAAACGATTTATTAGAAGGCATTCCTTCTAATTTAAAAAAAAAAGTAAACGGGGAGTGATCAGAAATTATATTATTGTGATATTTTGGGTTCATTGTATAGGGAATTAGTTTTGTATCAACTAAGAAATAGTCGATACGTGAATACGTTTTGTGTACCATTGAATAAAACGAGTATTCCCTTCCGACAGGGTTAGCGATCCTCCAAACATCTGTTATATTTGTATTTTTTATGTAAGTATTTAAGATTTCCCTGGTTTTAGATTTTGTGTTGCCCCTACACTGTTGTGAAGATTTATCCAAATATAGATCTAAAACAGTTAAAATCTCCTCCAATTATCACATTTTGATAAATTGAACTGTAATTATATTCAAAATTTTATTAAAAAATTGAGGATTATCAATATTAGGCGCATAAATATTTACCAAGGTGATTGGGGTATCATGAATCTCCCTTCCTTATCTGTCACGATATTCTTCGATTTAAATGGTATACCTTTTCGAATAATAATTGCTGTGCCTCTAGCTTTGGAAATAAATGAAGATTGGTATGTTTGGCCTATCCAGTTTGCCTTCAATCTGGCTTGAGCTTGCAGTTTCAAGTGAGTTTCTTGTAGGAATATTATGTCCGAATTGAGTGACTTCAATTGTGCAAAAATCTTACCTCTTTTAATTGGTTCATTAGCACCCCTAATATTCCAACTACAGAATGTGATTCCTCCAAATTTCTTTTGTATATCGTCTTGCATTTTAAATTATTTACTACCTTTTAAACATGTGGTGCAAACAATACCTTAGGTCTCTGGCTGTTGGGCGAGCATTTGCAATATTAAATTCAATTATTACATCCCTCTCAAAATTGTCCTTAAGTAAAGAAACAAAAAAGTGTACATTATTGTGACATAAAAAAAAAATCAAAAGAGTGAGGTTACAGTGTCTAAAAATGTCGACACTGTGACCAATTATCCACCTAATGGTGGTAGTTACACAATTAATGACTTCCGTAGTTGTTAATCTACATTTAGCTCTGTCCCCTTGAATAATCTTACAAAAGGGAGTTGGGACCCATTCAAAGCCAAATTTTATGTGTTTTTTTAAAGAATAATGATACCCCAGATATTTCACCAGTTTTGCTATGGGAATCATTCAAAGCAGTTATTAGAGGATCTATAATCTCATATCAAGCCTTTTTAAATAAAAGGAATAAGAAAGAACAAAGGCAGTTAGAAGAACGAATTAGAGAATTGGAATTAGATAATGCTAAAGAGCCTACTATAGACAAACATAATAAAATAACAATAATGAAATTTAAATTAAACAAAATATTATCAGCAAATGTTATTAGATTATTTCAAATCACAAAACAGGAAAATTTTGGATTTGGGGATAAACCACACAAGCTTCTGGCTCGACAACTGAAAAAACGGGAAAAGGACCACACGATTTTAAGGATTAAATCAAATAAAGGGGAATTGTTAACACTACCTAAGGATATTAATAAAAGATTCGCTCAATTATATCAAAATGTATATACATCTAAAGCGGTAGCAGATAGTACTAAAGTTAGAGAGTTCCTGGATAATTGTAATCTCCCAAAACTCAATGTGAGTGAACAAGAGGAATTAGGTGCACAAATCTCAACTAAGGAAATAGAAGAAACAATAAATACATTAAAGAATGGAAAAACTCCAGGACCAGATGGTTTTAGTAATGAATTTTATAAAAGATTTTACGAGATAATTACACTACGACTACATAAAATGTATACATATGCTTTTAAAGAACATACACTTCCAGAAACACTGGCAGAGTCAACGATTACACTAATACCTAAAAAAGGTAAAGATTTAGAAGATCCGGGCTCTTATAGAGCTATTGCGCTGTTAAATACAGATCAAAAAATATTAGCGAAAACATTAGCTAGAAGGCTAAGTAACTATGTCAGTAAATTAATAAATCCGGATCAAACATGGTTTATACCCAAGAGATATTTAAGTAATAACCTGAGACGTCTGTTTAATATAATGCACTCACATAAAACCGAAGAGCAAGACTTATCAATTATTTCACTGGACGCAGAAAAAGCATTTGATCAAGTGGAATGGGATTATATGGTTAAAGTATTGCAAAAATTTCAAGTGGGAGAGAATGTTATCGCATGGGTAAAATTATTATATGACAGGCCTACGGCCAGAATATTAACTAATAATATCTTGTCCTCGAAATTTCAGTTATCAAGGGGAAATAGACAGGGGCGTTCATTATCACCTCTGCTATTTGCTCTTGTAATAGAACCGTTAGCGGAAAGTATTAGGGTACATCCGAATATTCATGGGTACAATACAAAATATTCAAATAATAAGATATCTTTATATGCAGATGATGTACTACTATATATTACAAAATCACAAACTAGTATACCAAATATATTAAATTTAATTGAGGAATTTGGATCCTTTTCAGGATATAGAATAAATTGAAATAAAAGTGAAATTATGCCGATTAAACCTCAGGAATCGACACACCTGTTAAAATTCCCTTTTAAAATCGCCTTAGAAAAATTTAAATATTTGGTAATTGAAATTACTAGAAAATATAAATCTCTATTTAATGCAAACTATATGCCCTTACTCAATAAACTAAACACACTGATTAAATACTGGAAAACTTTCCCGATGTCTCTTATAGGCCGAATAAGAATGATCTTTTTACCACAAATTTTATATCTATTCCAGTCAATATACTTACCAAAATTTTTTTTTTTTAAATTGGATGCTGATATTACAAATTTTATATGGGACTATAAATCCCACAGAATCCAAAGAAAACATTTGAGTTTGGTGGATTATCACTCCCCAATTTTTTATATTATTATTGGGCCACAAATGTCAAAAATATGATTCACCTGTTGGACAATTCGACCCAGCAGGTGGATTGGATAGTAATGCAGAGAGAGGACTGCTCCCCTTTTAACATAGGAGCGATCCTTCTCTCACCAACAAAAATAAAGAATACAATATATAGTAAAAATCCAATTATTCACAGTACAATTAGAATTTGGAAACAAATAAAATTAACGTTAAAATTAAGAAATCTATCACTTCTTTCACCTATAATGAATAACCCCTCGTTTAAACCCTCTATGATAGATAGAGCTTTTATAAATTGGGAAAGAGTAGGAATTAAAACGTTTGGAGATATGTATGATTATGGAAGTTTTTTAACATTTCAGCAATTACAACTTAAATACAATTTGAATAATAATCAATATTTTAAATATTTCCAACTACGTGACTATTTGAAAAAGTATACACGAGAATATCAAAATATGTCTCCTGACTTATTAGATGGGATAATGAATATAAAAGCGGAATCAGCTAATTTAATATCATACCTATATAATTCCATTTTAAATATTAAATTCCATCATCGGACGGGATCAGAAGAGAATGGGAACAGGAATTGGCTATAAAAATCTCGAAAGAGAGTTGGGATAAACATCTATTATATGTGCATAAATGTTCGATTAACGTAAGACATACTCTGATTCAATTTAAAATTTTACATAGATTATATTATTCAAAAGCTAAATTAAGTAAATTTTACCCAAATACCTCTGCAAACTGTGATAAATGCCTAGTCCAAGAATCAACTATAGCACATTTTTATGTTTTTTGTATAAAAATTCAAAAATGTTGGAATGAAATTTTTGAAATTTTCACTAAATTATTAAAAATAAAACTGAAACCGAATGCAGAACTGAATATTTTTGGAACAATAGAAGCAAGTTTGGAGCTGACTTTGTTTCAAAGGAGTTTTCTTAGTTATGGCTTAATAACGGCAAAAAAATTAATACTGAAATTTGGGAAAAATGCTCCTACGCCAACAATAAAAATGTGGACTTCTAATATGTCGGAATTGTTACATCTAGAAGATATGAGATTCATCCTAGCAGGTAAACAAGACCAATTCCAAAAGATTTGGTCTCCATATATCGGCTTATTACAAACATAGGGTGCAACAAAATGATGATAATAAATGGTTTTAGGTCCTGGCGAGGGGTAAGTAAAGATATGAAGTAGGTGCATCCCTTTCATATGGTCCTATCTTTATTTTCTTTTTTCTCTTTTTTTTTCTTTTCTTCTTTAACTACTTCATGTGGTTTAGGTTCACATATGTGTTCCTGGACCAATTTTTCATTCACTCACTGACTGTCTTTGCTAGCTCTTTCTATCCTTTCTTTCTATTAAAGTTGAAAAACAGAAGTGGTACAAGAACTGTATAAATTTACGTTATTGCAGATTACTGTAATGTAAAATACTTCTAATAAATAAAAAATAAAAAAAATAAAAAATAAAAAAAAATAAAAAAAAGTGACATGCATACATAGCCCATTTAAATTTTATCAAAGCATAGTAAACAGCAGCAGAAGCCATTCAGCTATTCAAGCCTGCTCCGCCACTAAATATCACCATGGTTGATCATCCAGATTCAGTACCATGTTCCAGCTTTCTCCCCAATTGCTTAATTGCTTCAGCATTAAGAACAATATCTAATTTCTTATCAAATATATTAAATTTCTTGGCTTCAGATGCTTTTTGTAGTAGAGTTCACCACTCTCTTTATTCTCCTCTTGGTCTTAAATGGTTTGCCATTTATCCTTGAACTGGTCCTGGGCTCCACTACTGTACTTCCTTCCTACATCCAACTTTTTTTTAGGGCAGCATAGTGGTGCAGCTGGTAGAGCTGCTGCTTCACAGAGCCAGAGACCCAGGTTCGATCCTGACTTCAGGTACTTTATGTGCAGAGTTTGCACGTTCTCCCTGTGATAACGTGGGTTTCCTCCAGGTGATCTGGTTTCCTCCCACATCCTAAAGACATATGGGTTTGTAGGTTAATTGGCCTCTGTAAATTTCCCCTTGTGTATAGGGAGTGGATGAGAAAGTGGGATAACATAGAATTAACATGTATGGGCGATCAATGGTTGGCATGGACTAGATCGGCCTGTATCAATGCTGTATCTCTAATCTAATCTAAACTAAACTAAACTTAACTAAAGTAAAGTAAACTAAATTAAACTAAACTAAACTAATTGGATCCTGTTCGAATTTTGCTAAATTTTCTTTCAGATTCATTGTCATACTTCGAAACTCTAGCAAATATATGACACAATTGACCCAATATCACTTCATACCTCTGTCTTGCCATCCCAGAAATCCATCTGATCAAACATTGCTGCACTACCTCCATAATACAAACATCCATCTTCAGATAAGGAGACCAAAACTGCATACAATACTCAAGGGTTGGTTATCCCAATGCCCCCAATGAATGAATTAATCCTCTCTCATTGAAGGCTCACATACCATCAGGGCAAATGGCAATTAATTATTTTACCCTGGGGGCAAAAGTGTGTCTGCTCAAAATAAATTTGTGAGTAAGTTGGAAAACAATCTTACTAATGGTATGTCCTCACACAATTTTGTTTTGCATAGAGACACCTTCACCCCAGCCCTAATTTTCAATATTGTATGCTCTGAAGAATATTTCCATCCATTTTCAATTTTAAAAACTCTGTCTCAGGCATTTGATCATATATCCCAAGCCTCACACTATAGCCCGATAGAGTATGAACTGCCAACCTGCACCAGTGCTATTTTAACAATGTCCTCTCCCGAGTTACCAAGTTCCTCTCCCGAGTTACTCTTGAGCCAACAACGACTACTGACGTGTGGAAAAATCATCACATGGTAAAAATGATGTCATGCAGTTTTTTTTACACATTTTAAAAGACCCAGCCTGAAGAACGATCTCGACCCGAAACATCACCTATTTCTTTTCTCCAGAGATGCTGCCTGACCAGCTGAGTTAGTCCATCATTTTGTGTCTATCTTTGGTTTAAACTAGTATCTGCAATTCCCTCCTTCAAATTTTAGAGCAGTTTGTTTCAAGAAACAATCCTTCCAAAATTGCATTCAAAAGTCCATTTGAACTGCATTTGTTCAAGGTCTGACATCAATCATTGAAAGGCATGGGCTGTTTTGTGTCGGAAGGAACTGCAGATGCTGGTTTACACCGAAGATAGACACAAAATGCTGGAGTAATTCAGCGGGACATGCAGCATTTCTGGAGAGAAGGAATGGGTGACATTTCTGGTCGACTCCCTTCTTCAGACTGAAAGAACATTTCGACCCTTCTCTCCAGAGATGCTGCCGGCTTGGCTGAGTTACTCCAGCTTTTTGTGTCTAGTAAGATTGTTTTATTCCCTTAATTTATCTCTCATCAAAACGTTGGTAAACTTCTAACAAAAAGATTAGGTAAATTGAACATTGACGTTATTTTTTCCCCCGACAGCAAGGTCCGTAGACCAGAGGGATAGCAGTGTGTGCCTCTCTACTCACCCAGTATGTCCGTCAGAGCAGCCGTCCCACCGTCGCGACTTAAACTGTATAAAAAGCAGCAGCTCAAAACATTGCTGATTGGGCAGATCTGCCCAGAAACCACCCCTTTCACACTCACCCCAGCCCTGGGAATCAAAGTTTTCAGAGCCCTACAGTCACCCCAGCCCGCCCACGAAGCTCTGAATGAAAGACAAAGCTCAAACTCTGCACCGAGGTCAGGATCGAACCTGGGACTCTGGTGCTGCCAGGATGATAAAACAATTATCAATTAAAAGAATTGAAAGCAAAAGCTACTGATGATAAATTTTTATCAGTTAATAAACAGCAAAAGCAACTTGAGAACGTTTAATTGTCAACTGCCACGGATACAAATAATGTCATACACAAGAAAGGGCAGATGCTGGTTGACAAAAAGTGAACACAGTGCTGGAGTAACACAAAGACGCAGCAGAATTTTGGAAACGTCATCCCGTCACCCATTCCTTCTCTCCAGAGATGCTGCCTGTCCCGCTGAGTTAAAGAGTGCCCATGGTAGACTCACGAGTCACTAAGGTAAACTCACGGGCTACTACGTTCTTACGAGTTTAAAAGTTTAAAATTTTTACTTCAAGAGTAAATTTGACTCGTGGAAATCTTTCACCACGTTGAAAGATTTTCACGAGTTAACAAGTTTCCCGAGTACCTGCCGTTAGCGTTATGAGTCGCTAAGTTACGTCCACGAGTTCCGACATTCCCGCTACGTTAATTCTACGTGATTACCACGAGTTTGATTTGTTTTAAACTCGGGATCACTCGTGGGTGGACTCGCACTGTGAGACAGGGGTTTAACATGAAACATTAACTTTGTTTCTCTTTCAAGAGTCAAAAGTTTTTTTGTTTGCCATCAGACATACATCAGACATGAACAGGAACAACAAAATTCTTACCTGTTGCAGCTTTACAAACAACAATAATAAATGTACAATAAATTACCTGCTATTACCAGACCATGATAATGCAAAAGTATACAGAGTAACCACAATAATGCTCAGATGCTGTCTGACCTACTGAGTACTTCCTGCAATTCCTGTTTTACCTCTGATTTCCAGCATCTGCAGTTATTTTAAATTTTCATTTTATAGATCAGCTCGGGTTTATGACAGTCAGGCAGCTATACTGGTCATCTGTTTTTTGTCTGTTTTTTAAATTGAAATTCAATTTGCTCTCGCGACAACGGTAGAGCTTAAACTCGTAGTTTGGAGATTTGTATTCCAGACTGTTTATTTGTTCATTGACCTCAGAATGGTCCAGCAGTGATTGCAACTGGCTCAGCCCTGACCATGGGTACCGGCTGTGTGGACACCACATGCTGTCCCTCTGATTGTGTGGGTTTCACCTGGGTATTCTGATTTCCACCTACATCCCAAAAGGCCTGCTTGTTTTAGGTTAATTAAACTTTAAGTTAACCCTCGTGTAATGTCTGGTGGGAGAATTAGGATATGTGTAGTAGAATTGGTTACGGGGAAAGGTTTAGTTTAGTTCAGTTTACTTTAGAGATACAGCGCAGAAACAGGCCTTTGGCCCACCGGATCCGCGCCGACCAGCGATCCCCGCACTATCCTACACCCACTAGGGTAAGTTTTTACATTTACCAAGCCAATTCAAACCTGTACGTCTTTGGAGTGTGGGAGGAAACTGAGGTTCTCGGAGAAAACCCACGCAGGGGAGAACGTACAAACTCCGTACAGACAGCACCCGTGGTCAGGATCGAACCCAGGTCTCTGGAGCTGCAAGCACTGTCTGGCAGCAACTCTACCACTGTGCCACCGTGGCCACCTAATATTGAAAGGGATTGCTTTAGACACAGTGGGCCTGATGGCCTTCTTCTCTGTTGTTAGGAAATATTGCTAAGTATAAGTAACACAGAAGTAGTGTATTCCTTAACCCATTATCACCCAAAGGAAATCAATGGATACTACTGGTTTACCACCAATCTCAACCAGTTAAATAAAATGTTGCTGGCATAACAATGTTCCTGTTTAATGCCTGTGGAAGAATCACACGCAATAAAACTGACTGATTTGTTCCACAAGGATGAAAGTAGATTTCCAAGGACTTCTCCCTCATAAAAATTATATCTCCTTGGTCAAATTCAGAGTCCCTAAAGCTATTTAGATGCACTCTGAAATCTTCTTAAAAGGTCATTGTTGTATAGTTAGTAAAATAATATCCCAAACCATCTGTATCTTAGGTGCTTTAGGAGTAAATTCGGATTGCAGATCAAGGTGTGAAGGCTGGTGATGACCTTTTAAAATCTATTGTTTTTAACAATTATCTCTTTGTAACCTTTCTGTTTGTGTGTTCTGCAGAAATTGTAGTCATTGTTTTCAACGTAATGGTGCTAGGAACTGAACTCATTATCCAAATGTCAACCCACTGGATCTATTGGATTGTATGCCCATCTTAGCTTTGTCCGCTCAGTCTGCCTAAACCTACCTGATCTCCCCGTTGCTAAAAACGTTAACTCCCCCACCCATTCCCACACTGACCATTCTGTCCTGGGCCTCCTCCATTGTCAGAGTGAGGCCCAGAACAAATTGGAGGAATTAAAAGATAGAGCTCTTAAAGATAGCGGAGTCAAGGGATATGGGGAGAAGGCAGGAACGGGGTACTGATTGTGGATGATTAGCCACGATCACGCTGAATGGCAGTGCTGGCTCGAAGGGCTGAATGGCCTACTCATGCACCTATTGTCTATTGTCTATTGTTTATAAAACCTCATATTTTGCTTGGGCAGCTTACAACTCAGCGGTATGAATATTGACTTCTCTAACTTCAAGTAACCCTTTCCTTCCCTCTATCTCCTTCCCTCCCCCATTCCCAGTTCTCTGACTAGACTGATTGTTGTCGTTTACATTTTATCTCTGTTTGCTTTGTTGTTACATTCTCCTAGTTAACAATTATCTATTCTACATTTTCCTTGATCTCTATCCCCTTTGTCTCGTTTTCACACCATGCACTTCCTTATCTCTGTACCTTCCTCTCCCCTGACTCAGTCTGACGAAGGGTCTTGATCCGAAACGTCACCCATTCTTTCTATCCAGAGATGCTGCCTGTCCCGCTGAGTTACTCCAGCATTTTATTTCTATCTGTGCTTAACTTTGATTAAAGTTGCTCTATTTCTTTTCCCTCATAAAATTAGTAGTCCTGGTTCATCCTTCTTAGTCTGCTCATTATTTCATTTTGTAATTCTTGTTTTATTATTATTAACAGACCTTCGTTTCCCTTTCCCCTGACTCTAGTTTGAAGAAGGGTCTCGACCCAAAACGTCACCCATTCCTTCTCTCCAGAGATGCTGCCTGTCCCGCTGAATTACTCCAGCATTTTGTGTCTATCTTCCATTTTGCTTCATGTCTATTGTCTTCTTGTAAGCATGTATAATGTAATAGTCCAGTTCTTCTCAAATCATTTTTTTCCCTTTCACACAGATTTATCTTTTATCTGGGAAAGAAGTCACAATTGAAAAATTCAGTTGCATCTCCAGTTTTTTCCTGTTTGCACTCCAAGAAAACCTGCTGTAAAATTCTCTCACTCAAATATTTTTTACCTTTTACATATTATATTTTCTAAATTCGTAAAAGCTTATTTTACTGCGACTGCAGAATCTATAAGAACATAAAGGTGTTTTAATATAGACAAAAATGCTGGAGAGACTCAGTGGGTGAGGCAGCATCTATGGAGCGAAGGAATAAGTGAGGTTTCGGGTCAAGACCCTTCTTCAGACTGAACGTCACCACTTCCTTCGCTCCATAGACGCTGCCTCACCCGCTGACTTTCTCCAGCATTTTCATCTAACTTCGATTTTTCCAGCATCTGCAGTTCTTTCTTAAACAGGTGTTTTAATATGCCATGTTTTATTAGACCATTGTGAGCACTACATAACAGGTAGGAATCTCACAAGTTCACAGCTCTTAAATGATTTAATTTCATGTGATGTAATTGCTTTACTAATACTAGTGTAGTATTTTCACTTTTGGTGCAAAGCATTTCAATATACATTAAACAGTGATGATATTTGTTGTCTATATGTCAGTTATTTTCTGAGTCTTTGGAGAAAGTCATTGAGCACTGATGCCAACAGAGGGCAGTTGAAGGCCACTAAATAACGTTGGAATGGGTTCCTGTAGAGACAAAGCCATCACAGGAAAACATTGCCGCACTGGACAATTACACTGCAGAGACTATATTCTGAAAGGCATTTGCAATCACTTGATCATCATAATTATTCATTCTTGTCATTAGAGATGACCATTTATGCTTTGACCTTATTCTGAAAAATGTTTCCTAGCCTTTTGATCCTGATTTACCTCTTGTAGTTACTGTAGTCGGCTTGATGATTGATAATTAATTTTTAAAAAGACCTGTCAAATATACATTTTACAGCTATTGCGAAAACGGTTTCATAATTGGGTAGTTATGAAAATCATGGAAAAGAGTCCAAAACAGCTATAAATAATTTAATCACCATTTTTATGTGGTCTTTTTTTAGGCACAGGGCCGTGACTGGAAGTCTATTGGGGAGGAGACTATTATCTGAAATGCAACTAATTGCAGTATTAGTGGTACAGCATGTGCTTGCACTTCTATGCTGGGAATTTAAAAAATGACTTGACATCTGGAAAATGATCCTTCTCTCACTTTCATTCGTTTTCTCTATTGCAACTTTCCCTGCATCTCTATTGTTATCGATATTGCTCTAACCACAACTCATCTAAAATTTCTGAGCTCTTTCTTGTTCTTCCGATATCCTTCCATCCCTCTGCATCCCTTTCACCATGTTAGAAATCATAGTAATTGCTCTGCTTCTTACTCTAATACATTCTTTCCCAAGATACCGAAACTGCCGAGTCCTTCCTCCTACAACAGTTCGTGCTTTGAAAATATAATGTTGGTCCTATTAACCCACTCTTTCATGTACACTTTCTTTTCCACTACTTGCAGCCTGGGGATTTCCTTCACCATGTGTTTTAGACTTTCATTTTGATTTCTTAGAGTAAAAGAGGAATACGTTCATGAATAAACATCTTTAGATTCTCAGCATTATGAATTCTTTGACATTATTTCAAATAATTATGTTTGATTACAAATACCTTGCACGATCTTGTTTAAGGAAATAATGACATACTGATAATTTAAAAGTCATAAGGCCCAGAAAATTATTCATAAATCTCCAATTCTCTGCCTTAAAAGTAAATGCCTTTATTTTCAACTGCCTTAGAATAGATTATTAAGTTACATTCACGCCTCACATCGTAAGTAATTGTTTTACTAGATAACATTCTTGAAAAATGATAGTCTGTAAATGTCTAAGTTGAATTACAGCAATCCTTGCATTTGGTAAACACATTATTCATGGTGGAGACTCTAAAATAGAGATAAAAATAAATAATTTGAAGTAAAGGAACACAATGTATCTTTACAGGAAGTTGTATCTTATGTATCATTGTCTCAAGGCTCTGTCTTACGTGTTTGCGGTCATCGGCGGTGAAGCGCGGCTTCGCCTGTAGAGTGGACCGCACGTCAACGGCGAGAGCGCCGAGCCTATCCACGGAAGCGCTGCACGGATGCTGCGCGGGGGCCGAGTGATTCAAATACGGCTGGTCCCACGTGCTTGCGGTAAGTAAAAAAAAGGGCGGGCCGACTGCGATGACGTCGGCCCGCCGCACGTGACTCACGAGCGCCGGCTGTGGCGGCGGCCGTCCTACAGCGGCGGCTGTAGCGGTGGCTGTGGCAGTGGAAGTTTGACGCACGGCGCTCGAGCCACACTGGCGGCGGCCCGTGCGGGCGGCCGTGCCGCACTCGTGCATCACTGGTGGAGGTTGTGTGGTAAGAATATAGTTTTCAACAGTGTAGGTTTTATTTTAGCACCGTGCGGTGTTGGGAACAATGCCGCATGGCCCCGGAATTGTGCCTTCTCACGAGTACGCGGTCTATGGCGGCAGATTCTTCCCGTTTCGCCGCCAATGACCGCAGACTCGTGAGACAGGCCTTTTAATGTCTCAATGTATCTTAACAATACAGGAGCCACTGGAGGAGAAGGCATCTTGTTTGCAATCTGAGCAACAGGAAAGGAGGGGATGTAAGGACCCTCATACCTTGAAATATAATACATCGGCCCACCAAGTCCATGCCGGCCATCGATAACCCCTACACATTATTACTCCTACAAACTATGGACAATTTACAGAAGCCAATTAACCTACAAACCTGAAGATAGGCAGACACAGAATGCTGGAGTAGCTCAGCGGGACAGGCAGCATCTCTGGATAGAAGGAATGGGTGACATTTCAGGTCGAGACCCTTCTTCAGACACAACCTATGAATCTGCACGTCTTTGGAATGTGGGAGGGAACCTGAGTACTCATAGAAAATTCACGCGGTCATGCGGAACAAAATCTCCACACAGACTGCACATGTAGTCAGGATCAAACCTGGGTCTCTGGTTCAATAAAGCAGTGACACTGTGACACTGTACTGTCCAATTTGAAGAGAATTTTTTTTTTCAGAATGCTGCCAGACTTGATAGAGGGGAGAGATTTGTGCATTGAGAATAGGGAAATTCTTCAGCAAAATCTCCTCACGGTATGCTGACTTTGAAGAAGTTCTCCTCCTCTCTCCGATGTGAGTTCAGCAATCCCCCTCCCTGACTCTCAGTCTGATGAAGGGTCTCGACTCGAAACGTCACATTCTTTATCTCCAGAGATGTTACCTGACCCATTGACTCCAGCATGTTGTGTCTATCTTCACTGTAAACCAGCATCTGCAGTTCCTTCTTACAGCAACCAACAACATGTGGTGATAACCCCTTTCAGCTCAATTACAGATGACTCCAGATCTGCCACTAAAGTGTACGTCTTATTATAGGTGGCCTCGGATTGCTCTCTTGAGTAGCATTTTTCACTGTTTTTTAATGAAACAGAGCTCACTTGAATGTTGGTAGGTTAAGTTACAGTTCTACAAGTCATTGTTGAGGCCACATTTAGAGTATTGTGTTCAGTTTTTGTCACCCTGTTATAGGAAGGATGTTGTTAAGCTGGAAATGGTGCAGAGAACAATTAGAGGAAGTTGTCAGGACTCAATGGCCTGAGCAAAAGGGAGACGTTGAGCAGGTTAGGACTTTATTTCTTGGAGTGCAGGAGGATGAGCAGTGATCTTGTAGAGGTGTATAAAATCACAAGGGGAACAGATAGAGTAAATGTTCAAAGTAGTTTACCCACAGTTTGGGAACCAAGAAGCAGAGAACATAGGTTTAAGCTGAGGGGGAAAAGATTTTATAGGAATCTGAATGGCAACCATTTTTACACGAAGGGTGGTGGATAAATGGAATGATCTGCCAGATGAGGTAGTTGAGGCAGGTACTATCTCAATGTTTAAAAACAGGTATATGGATAGGATAGGTTTGGAGGGAGATGAGCTAAACACAGGCAGATGGGACTAGTGTAGTAGATAGGGCATGTTAGTGGGTGTGCACACGTTGGACTGAAGGGCCTGTTTCCCACACTGTATGACGCTATGACTCTTCTCGAGTTTCTGACAGTGACTTTCAACAAGGGGTAGATGGAATGGTACACGATGAACATTATTTTAAAGTTTCAAAACGTGTAGATATGAAATGAGTGGTGGCACGTTTACAGTTTACAGTTTAGTGTACCGAGGTACAGGGAAAAGCCTTTTCTGCGTGCTATCCAGCCCTCAATGTAGGCTGATAGAAAGACATTTGGGATCCTAATTCACCATGACATGTGTATGATTTTGGTTGGAGCAGGGTGGGCAGGGAGCAACAGTCTGCTCCTCTTTTCAAAAGCCAAAGAGCTCCAAAACAGGCCCTTTGGCCCACCATGTTCATGCTGACCATCAAAACCTATCTCAACTAATACCATTATCTCGCATTTGGTCCGTAGCCTTCTAGATCTTGGCAATTCAAGTCCTCGTCCAAATGCTTTTAAAGAGTTGTGGGATTACCTACCTTCATTATCTGTGCTGCCATCTCAGAAAACTTCACATTTTTCGACTGTGGCCTTGTGGTGCAGAACTTTCTTACTTGTCAGATACTCAAACTTATCTGTATGTTATCCAACATCTTGACAGGGAATCTGTTTAAAAATAATAGCCTTGTAGTTATTCTGAATTTTTCTGAAACTGTCTTCCCATGAGAAAATGGGCTTCAGGGTTTCCAAACCATAAGCTCTGAAATGTTGGACAATATGAATCCTTTGGGATTCTCTGAGCAATCAGCATCTGATTGGATGGTCTGGCTGGAATGGAGGAGACAGTGAAGATAGTCCTGTTTGTAAGCATTATGGTTAATGTCATAGGCTTGTGTGGTTCTGTTGGGCACAGACAAACTATTCATTCGGCTAATGAGACATAGAGTCATACAGCGTGGAAACAGGCCCTTCATCCCAACTTGTTTATGCTGACCAACCTGCGGCATCTACACAAGTCCAACCTGCCTGCTTTTGGCCCATATCCTTCTAAACCTATCCTATCCATGTACCTGTCCAAATATCTCTTGGTATTGGAGGATCCTCGTTCTTGCAAAAAGTTGAGGGTGTTAAGCGAGGATCACCTATTATTCATTGTATAAGAAGATCCAACAATTCCAGAACATTTCAACATATTTTCTTGCTACTTGCTACTTGTTAGCCTCCTCGTGGAAGATATTAAATTATTACTTCTGTGCAATGTAGTCTGATTTAAGGTGCACACAGCAAACTGACTGGAAGCGGCCTGGAACCATCGAGCTACAAAAAGATTGAGAGTGGGAGAGAATATACTCTGGTTTGACCTCCAGTTCTTGCTGCAGCACATGACAGAATGCACAAACTTCTGTCTCACTCAAGCAGAACTGCCTTACTCACTGCTTCTCTGTCTGGCTCAAATTCAAGAATGTGTTTCCAATGCTCAAGTGCTATAATACCATATGGGCGCTCCCTTTCTTTGCCTTTCCTCAGCAGCCACTCCAGCTATGCACTAACCTTCTTGCTGTTAATCTCCCATTTCATTCAGAATCATTTACTGAGCGAACAAATGAAGCTGGAAAGGATTCTTTTAAAATGTTAAACCAGTAACCAAATAGTCATTCTTTGAGGCAGCTTCAAACAAAGTGTCATGATTCAGGTGTTGAACTTTGATTAACATATTCAGAGGAGACCAGCATTTATTTTGGTAGATCGCCTAGTATTTCTGCGTACTACCTAGTCCATGGTGATGTACCTGCAGCAATGTTGGTAGATTGAGTGTTACACTGTAAAATTCCTCATCTCTATACTTATTTTAAAGCTAATGTATGAGCAATAGACATTCTCTTTTTTTGCTCATCAATGTATCCACGGAAGATTGTTGAAATCCTCACTCCCCATTGATCCAGTTTAAACCATCTGGTTGTTTTTTGAACTGCATTGCCACAAGCTGAATATCATATTAAAGAAAAACAATTTGGATCCTTTTTATACTCAAGCATATTAAAATCCAATTATTGCTGCACAAGGGCAGAAACAATTGATGCACGCATATTGTATTCAGGACATTCTCATTATGTGTTATTTTGGTCGCAAAGCGAAACATGTTCATCAAAGAGACTGTGCTTGTCTTTGAAAAATTCTTGACAACCAACAAAGTTTAACATTACTGTGTGTCGAGAAAACAATAATAATCTATCGTCAATCTCCTGCAATGGATCTCAGAAGCTTTTGGATAGAAAGCACTCTATCTGGAATTGCTTTCTAGTTTTGAAGCTGTCAGGAGCTTCACTCTTTTCTTTCCATTTTTCTGCTACTGAATGGACTGAAAATGAATTTTCGTGGTGGATCTATTGTGAATTTTACTCCTGGAAATTAATACCTTCATTCACAGCGTGATTTTCAGAAATTGGTATGAGCACAATTACACTTTCTTCGAAATATTCAAGTTAAGGATTATACAAATAGAAAGTCAGATTGCTTGCAGAAAGTCATATTCATCTTGTGCCGACATTGTAGTTCTTTATGGTTTCTATTATAATATGTGGTAGCTTTCATGTTTAATTCTGGGCAAGTATGAAAACTGTTCTACAATGGTTACAGGAAACATAAAATAAAATAAAATATAAAACACCTCAGTTTAAGTGAAATGCTGCAGTTAAAAAAAAGATGGTTGTATTTTTCAAACTGGCCTTTACATAGAGTTCAATTAGTGACAGTATTGAGACAAATATTCAAATTACCTGTTGTGGTGAGATTTATTAAAGTCTGAACTGGAGCATTCACGGGACGAGGGACCAACAGGGTCTTATGCATTAAGGATACATGAACCTATACATGTATGTGTATGCAGGGCTGCCAACATTGGGTGAGTTGGGAGTGAGAAATTGTGAGATACCAAGCCCGAGGGAGCGTAGCGACCGGGGGGGGGGGGAGGAGGGGGGGGTGGGAGGAGGGGGGGGGGTGGGAGGAGGGGCGGGTGGGAGGAGGGGAGTCCCCTCCCATTGGTACGGAGCTTTTGCATTTTTCAGCTTGACATTGTGCAATCTGGTGCATACTGTAGCGAGTATTTTAACTTACAATTGAATGCAATATATATGCTTTAAATTGGATTAGCTATAAGGTTAGGCTAAATTACATTTCTAATTACATTCTACAGTAGAGCCAACAGCACATGAATGATCTTAGTATATTCATGTATGGAAATCAGATTATAATCAAACACTTGGCCCATGTTGACCAACCTGAGTCTCACTGCACACCTGGTACTACTCCTGACCCTGACTCCAGTTGCATACCATCTCTCATTCCTGACCCTGAGTCCAGCCTTACACTTGGCCCCCTATTCTACCCTGATCATAGCTGCTTACCTGCATAGGTTCCCAGTGCTGAACACACCCCTGGTCCCAGCTTTGACTGCACACCTAGTACTATTCCAGACCTTGACTCTGGATGCACTGTTGGCCTTGCTCCTAGCCCCTTTGCACTGACAATATTTCTGACCCCCTGGACTTAACCTATTACGTTCAAGTCCACGGGTGCTTATCTAATGCAGGCACTTCAGACCAAATTATGGTTAACAAAATTTGCTATATCCATTGGCTTCTTGTTATCTAACATGCTAGTTACTTTGTCAAAGAAGTCATCAATTGGTTGAACACAATTTCTCATCCATAAAATTAAATTCACTCAGCTGTATAAGTATTCTGTTACCATTTCTTTCATTTTCCTAACAAACTATCCTGAAATCATTTTCACTCCCAATATTTTCAGTATTTTGCTGTCTTCCTCTCAGCTGGGACTTTTCCGAAATGCAAAGTCCAATAACTATATATTTAAGCAATATTATTCTATTAAATGTGATCTTGAGAGTACATAATATTTTCTGTGGTATTTATAACACAACGATGATAAAAAAAAGATCTTTGTTTTGATTACACCTACCAACATGCATACATTCTTATATTACTGTTAATATGTAACGAGGGCAAATTTTTGTTCCAATGCTCCCCATTCCCAATTACTTTTACATTGAAGTGATTGAAATCCAAGTGAAGTTTAAATGGCATCATAAAAGTAAAACCTCCAGAATGGATGATATTCATTATGTGGTTGGTTGTGGTCAGTATCAGCACAATTACTATATTAAACTTTGAATATTTAGATGCCCTGGTTCAAGCTAAAAC
>CM075977.1:156856017-156954128 GCA_038087875.1 Malacoraja senta
TTGAGCTCCTTCATATCTCTCTTGCAGATTTCTTGTAATGTAGCTGAGGGCGGCCGATGGTTCTCCTCCCAGATGTCAGCTCTCCATAGAGGATGTCTGTTGTAATACGGCCATCCTCGATGCGGTGGACATGGCCCAGCCACCACAGTCTGCGCTGCCTGAGTAGAGTGTACATACTAGGAAGGCCAGTGCGAGACAAGATCTTGGCATTGGACACCCTGTCTTGCCAGGATATGCCCAGGATATGGCAGATGCTTCTCAGGATGAAGGTGTTGAATCTTCTCTCCTGCCTGGCATATGTAGTCCATGTCTCACTGCCGTACAGCAGCGTGCTGTTGACACAGGAGTTGTAGACTGATATCTTTATCTTCACTGTCAGCTTTGGGTTTGTCCACACTCGAGTTGTGAGGCGTGAGAGTTGGAGCTGCCTTCCCGATCCTCTTGTCAATCTCTGTGTCCAAGGAGAGGTTGTCGGTGATGAATGTACATGAACTGATGGACGTAATCGAGTTCGTAGTCATCGATGGTGATGACAGGCAGTGCCTCTGTATCCTGCCCCAGGACATTTGTCTTCTTTAGGCTGATGGTCAGCCCGAAGTCCTTGCATGCCTGATAGAAGTGGTCCATCAGTGACTGTAGTTCCTGGTGGGTGTGGGACACAACTGTTGCGTCATTGGCAAAAAACATATCTATGATGAGAGCTTCATGTACTTTTGTCTTTGCTCTGAGGTGGGTGAGGTTGAAGAGCCTGCCATCTGATCTAATACGCAGGTTGATCCCCTCTGTTGCGGTGCCGAAGGCATGATTCAGGAGGAGAGCGACGAAAATCTCAAAGAGTGTGGGAGCTAGGACGCAGCCTTGTTTGACGCCACTGTGGATGTTGAAGGGCTCTGAGAAGCTGCCATTGAACTGCACTGTCCTCTTCGTGTTGATGTGGAAGGATTCTATCATGCTCTGCAGTTTTGGTGGGCAGCCGATCTTTGGCAGAGCCTTAAATAGGCTATCTCTGTTGACGAGGTCGAACGCCTCGGTGAGGTCAATGAAAGCAACATACAGGGACATCCACTGTACTTTATTGATACAGTTGTTTAGTACCCACTGGTAAATTGTGATTAATGTATATTGCTCCATTATGATAACATTTGAGGAAATGGTGTTTCCAACCTTTGTGTAATTTAAGGAGCAGTATGACGTGGATATATCAACTAAATTGTAAGGCCTTATCAGAGGATCAGACAATCCACTTCAAATATTGTTTTGCTTCTGACTATGTTGGAAGAACTCTTAGAAAAACCCTTTATGGGCTTTTGAATGTGGAATGAACCCAATAATAAGAGAAGAAAAATAAACTGGCCAATTCATAGCACTTTTCTATATCCAAATATTTCAATGTGTTCCAGCAAAGGATTACAGTCAGAAAGAAAAGAAGAACAAAATTTGAGGCCTGAAAATCCAATAAGGTGAGTTGCGTCAGGTAACATGGTGCAGAGCTTTGTCGGTTTTGTGATTCACAAGATTTGATATTGGAGGATATCCAGGACCAATCCTGCAGAAAACTCGAGTGGTCTCTAATCAAAATTTCAACAGTTCAACTTTCAACAAATTCAGGGTCTGAACCGATGCATTTCATTCCAGCAAACAGCTATGTCTGATGTTTTTCATTCTAACTTTTTAAAATTGGACAGGTTCAATAATGTTTCCTACTCTTTCCCCTGCGGCATTGCCAGCATTAAATAAGAACATTCAGGCCTGCAGGATTGTTGGCCTTCATTTAAATGCATTTAAATCATGTAGCTGAGAGACTCAGATAGCAGAACATGGGGAGGGTCAAGCAAAGTTTAAAACTTTCAGTATAAACCATTCAGAAAAGTACTCCACAGCATGTTGTGTGTTGGAAAATAAAAGACAAAAATCCAATGGCAAGGAGTTTTGGGGGTAATAATAATATTTCAAATATGAAAAAAAGACTTGGTTTCAACAGATTCACTCATCTATTCACTGTTAGTCTTGTCTTGCCGTATTTGAAAGTTCCCAACATTTAACCTGAGTTTGAAATGTCTAACAATTCCAGGTCAGTTTCATAAGTTTTTTAAAAAAATGTTTAGTTACCTCATTATTTCTTTCAAGGAAATATGTCTTAACTTTCCGAATAATTTATTGACCTAAACTCTTGACACTGCAATGATTTATATTCCTCACCATGGCTCCTCCTGAGGTAATAATTAGGTGACTACTACTCCAAGGAGAGATAGATTAGCATTAGTATAACATAATGCATCATCTTTTGCTGGTTGCCTTTTGACGTTGCATTCAAAGAGCTCTTATCCTCAGGTGGAATCGCAGGAATTGTCACTAATTGGGTAAAAGGCCCGAATGCCTTCTCTGGTTATCTTATAATTCTGCTGCAGATGTTTATATAGTTAACTGAAGAAGGGTGAGTTGAAGCTTCGACACAGCAATAGATCTCCAGCTGAGGACATTGAGCTATTAACCCTGTTACACAATTCCCTCACTGCTTTCCTCTAAGGGGGCTTCTGTAAATGGAAGGGATTGAAGGAAAATTTGGCAGAAATGCAAACACTGACATATATTTCACTGGTTTGTTCAAATGGAGGTGTTGATTGCGGAGATGTAAAAATCAAGGTTATGCTTGCAATGCAAATAAAAGCCTATCTGTCACATCTTCCTACTTTTGCAGCAATCCAGTTTGTCAAGGTTATGAAGGTGATCAACTAATATAGATGAGTGTGGCACATAGCCAATTTAAATTATTATGCAAGACAAAATTGTATTGATCAAATTAGGCGAGTCTGCACAGTACATTAGTTATGTGTGCTCATTTTGTTCTCCAAAACAAAATAGAACAGAATATAGAACAATGCAGCACAGAAATATGCCCTTTGTGCTGAACATGATGCCAAGTTAAACCATTCACTCCATTCCCTGCAAATCCAGGTGCCTACATAAATCTATATAACTAAAAGTCTCATCTTGACCACTACCTGTCTGTGCTGTATATTGATTTTAGAAGAAAACGCTACCATATATCGCTATGATTTTTGGCCCTTTTACTCACAGTCCTGAGGCAGCCCGAGGATCTTTCCGTTCGAAGAAAAATAAAAAGGTTATGAATGTTTTTTAAATCTTGAGCAGCTGATTGGTCCTCTCGCCTGTCAATCACCACAATGAAGGTAACGCCCCTTCCGAGGGGGTGCAGGACTACAACACCCCCATATGCCTAGATGTGAGTCAGTCACTCTGGAAGATCACGAGGGAGAGTCCACAACTGTCATTCTAAGCTGTGAATCAACTGAACTGTGAGTCTGCAATGTACTTGCAATAAATGATTTGTTAGCCCTTAATTACGATGCAATGAGTTGTTTGGCAATTTGGTGGCTGCACTCTGCTTGAAATGCTATGAAATTGAATGTAGTGGCCGGCACTCTGCTTGAAATGAAATTTCAAGGAATAGGCGTGAGTGAACTGCCAGCCCACCAGCCCTGAGCGACTGATCTGCCAGCCCACCAGCCCCGAGTGACTGAGCTGCCAGCCCACAAGCCCTGAGTGACTGAGTTGCCAGACCACCAGACCTGAGTGACTGAGCTGCCAGCCCACCAGCCCTGAGTGACTGAGCTGCCAGCCTGCCAGTCCTGAGTGACTGAGCTGCCAGCCCACCAGGTCTGAGTAACTGAGCTGCCAGCCCAAGAATCCATTCGGCCCACAATGTCCATACTAGCCCTCTGGAAATCAGTCCCTTCAGCCTACAACACACATACTAGCACCCCAGAAAGCCCCCCCCCCACCTCCCCACTGGCTACCAATATTGGAATTGTTGGAGAGGTGGAATATTGCGTTGGGGGACCAGCCCTCCCGTGTGAACATGGGACCCAATGGGTCCCACTTAGTCTAGTAAAACTATTGTATCTGCCTCCACCAAAGGGGTTCCAGCTCTACCCCACAAATCAACTTTAAACCTTATCTCTCTCAACTTAAAGATATGCCCCCTAGTTTTTTGACATTTCCACCCTGGGTAAATGTTTCTGTCTGCTAACTTTGCCTCTTTGCATCCTACACGCTAGGGGCAATTTACAGAAGCCAATTAACCTACAAACCTGCACTTCTTTGGAATGTGGCAGGAAACCAGAGCATCCAGAGAAAACCCACACGGTCACAGGAGAATGTACAAACTCTGTATAGACGGCACCCATAGTGAGGATCAAACCCAGGTCTCTGGTGCTGTAAAGCAGCAACTCCACCGCTGCGTCTCTATGCTGCCTGATTCCTTGATACAATTTCAGTAGAAAATTCAAAGATGCCCAAGAGAAAAAGTTAACTTGGCTATCTAGATACCTTCTGTAAAATTGATGGTAAATGATCAGGAGAAGCCTTGGTGGCTATTGTGTTCAGATGATGCATTTTGTAAATCTAGTAGCCAATCTAACTGCAATGGTGAGAAATACTATCATGGACTGTTATCAAAGACAAAATCAATCCTCACCTGCAGAAGCATGAGAGTAAGGAATAGCTCATTGAAATAAGCAAAGGTACATTATATCTTGAATGAATTGTAAAATTGTGGGCTGATTAATGCAGGTTAGTAGATGTTATGCATCTCAACTTTCAACAGATATTTGCTAAAGTACTTTAATTTATCTTTTATGGAAACTAGAAAGTCATGGTAGTAAAAGGATGGTGGGAAGTTGGAATAAAGATGTCTCAGAGAGGAGGTGGTGAGCAGTAGTGAATAGTTTTCATGTTTGAGAGGAAATATGAAGTTCTGGTATTAGGACCACTGTTGCATGCAAATGATGTGGACCAGATAAAGGGGAATTTTGAAATGTGTGGATGGAAATTAGTAATGAAGATCACGGAGAAGCAATCTAGATTACACAGCATTATAATGATGGGCGAAGCTACCAGAACACAGGGAATTGGAGATACATATTGACAAGGCTCAAACATGAAAGGAGACGTCAATAAAGCAGTTAAGATACATGCTTGTATATAGGGGCAGAGAATACTAAAATTAAATGACATTGCACATCTATAGTTACATTTCAGCTGGGTAATTGTATTTAATTCTGCTGAAGATATCGATGTTTTAAGGTAGAATAGGGTAAATTCATTAGGATGACACCAGACATGATGAATTTCAATAGTGGAGAAATTGGAAAAGTTTGAATTGTTTATTTTGAGTGAAGAAGGATAAGGGATGATATTCTTTTTATCTTCAGAAATCAAGGAAAGATTTGTAGAGGAAGCATTTTCAGTGCAGAGAAGCTGTTTTGAAAATTCATTAGAAGAGTTTAAAAACAGCTGTTTGCAATTCAAAGATTTTTTTTCAAACAGAGATAAGGAACATATAAAAACCAGGCATTTGATTGGCTCAATGAGAGGCACAGCTGCCAATAAATGGAAGGAAAGGATCAGTGGAGCAGCCATGTTGGGTGAGAGGCTGTGTTGAGGTAAAGTGCAGGCTGAGGATCAAAAGGCTGTTTGAGGTAAATGCAGTGCTGAGGCTTTGTCTCAAGAGGCTTTGGCGAGGGCCGAGCAAAGTGATGGCAGGTTAAGGTACAGTCTGTTTTTGTGTTTTTTCCTTCCTATGAGCTTCAGTAGAGATGGCAGGTTGGATAGTGGAGTGCTACTCCTGCATAATGTTGGAAGTCAGCGGTATTTCCAGTGCCCCTGAGGACTACACCTGTAGGAAATGTGTTCAGCTGTAGCTCCTTATAGATCACTATATTGAAGCAACGACCAAGAAAGCACACTAATGCCTCTACTTCCTTAGAAGGCTTAGGCAGTTTGGCATGTCCCCTACAACTCTCACCAACTTCTACAGATGCACCATAGAAAACATTTTATCAAGATGCATCACAGCTTGGTTTGGGAACAGCTCCATGCAAGTCAAGTCACATTTATTTATATAGCACATTTAAAAAACAACTCTCGTTGGCCAAAGTACATTACATTTGTTATAAGAATAGCATAAACAAAACAAACTACATACATATATACATGTAGCCCTCACTCAGAGGACTCCAGGAAAGGCTTGGGAGTATAGATAACTTTTTAGTCTTGACTTAAAAGAGTTGATGGAGGGGGCAGTTCTGATGGGAAAGGGGATGCTGTTCCACAGTCTAGGGGCTGCAACCGCAAAGGCGCGGTCGCCCCTGAGCTTATGCCTAGACCGTGGGATATTCAGCAAACCGAAGTCGGCCGATCTGAGGGGCCTGGAGGTGGAGTGGTGGGTGAGAAGACTTTTTATGTAGGTGGGGGCAAGCCCATTGAGGGCTTTGTAGATATGGAGGAGGATCTTGAAGTTTATACGGAACCGCACAGGGAGCCAGTGGAGAGAGGCCAGGATCGGGGTGATGTGGTCCTTTTTTCGGGTGCCCATCAGGAGTCTCGCTGCGGCGTTTTGGACCAGTTGCAGGCGGGACAGGGAAGATTGGCTGATGCCAGTGTAAAGGGAGTTGCAGTAATCTAGGCGGGAGGAGATGAATGTGTGGATGATCTTTTCGAGGTCATCAAAGACTGCAAGAAATTGCCACGAATTGTGGACGCAGCCCAGACCATCACACAAACCAACCTCCCTTCTATTGACTCCATTTATACCTCACGCTGCCTCTGCAAGACCAGCAGCATAATCAAGGATGAGTTGTACCCTGGCCACTCCCTCTTCTCCCCTCTCCCCAGGCAAATGGTATAGAAGTGAGCAAATGCAGGCAACCAGGGAGCAGTGCTATTATCCACCTCATTGGTGACACTCGGACTATCCTTGATCGGACTTTGCTGGCTTTACTTTGCACTAGACGTTATTCCCTTATCATGTATCTATACACTGTAAATGGCTCGATTGTAGCCATGTTTTTTCTTTCTGCTGACGAGTTACCACGCAACAAAAAGCTTTTCACTGTACCTCGGTACACTTGACAATAAACAAAACTGAAACATTTAAGAAAATGGAGCTGCAGCTGAACAACCTCAGGATTATCTGTGGCTGTGAGGGTGTCATGGATAGGAGTTATAGTGAGGCGGTCACGACTAAGGTACAGGCAGAATGTAGGTGGGTGACCACCAGGAGAGGCAGAGAGTGCAGTAATCCCCTGGGACTGTTCCCTTGACAACTGGTCTTTAGACAGGTACGCTCCTTTTCAGACTGTTGGGGGATGACCAGTCAAGGGAGAGAGCAACTGTGGTCAGGAGTGTGGCTACTGGCCCTGATGCTAGGATCCATGATGTATCTGAGCGGCTGCAGAACATTCTCAAAAATAATAAAGAATTTATATGAAGGACTTCTATGACTTGTAGGATATATAATGACAAACACTCTAATGATCAGATTGCTGTGCATACATTTGATCATTTGGTCGATGGGTTAATGGGGGTCGGAAGGTAGGTTAAACATGGACCTACCTTTGTAAAAGTTATGAAATGAGGGCTAATAAAGAGTGACAATGCAGACAAAGGAAATTAAGAACCCAAAAAGCAGGGCTGCTGGACATACCGGGCAGAACAGTCTGTGCCAACCGAGAAAGAAAAACTAAAGGGAGGTGATCTACCTGCTGTAGCTACATTCCAGAACTACAGTTACCCAGACCTCAGCAGTCGACGTGCACTATGGACAATGCTTGCACTCGCTCAGAGGCCGAGTTCAAAGCGACCACTGATTTGTTCTCTGAGGTATGTGAGAGGATGGAAATCTGCAAATGGAGATAACTGCTTTATGCAGGGAATCACGAGTGTTGTCCTACGTAATAGGTAGGAAACAGAAACTCGCTTGATTAAATCCAGAGTTAGTCAGCTTTTCTCTCGGTCTTGTTTGTGTGTTATCGAGCCTTTTGCTAAATTCATCAGGAAGGATGTGAGCGTAAGAGGTGTGGCAAAGCCAGGCTGTGGAGCCACTTGGGATAAAGCTACTGATGAGAATGGTAACATGAAGTACATTGCCATCTCCTGCTTGGATCCACTGTTCATTTGTATTTCATTAAACCATTTTGAACAAGCCCTGGGGGCAAGAATGAATTGGAGCAAAGCAGTCTTGGCAACTGGTCCCACTGAATCCCACTGTGGGAGGTGGTCTCAGCACCTTGGTGTGTGGCATGAAGAATAGTTTATGTGCTATGGCATTCACTCAAACCATACCCCATTTCATCTGGGGATTACAAATGGTTAAAATCCAGAGGAAACAGAGTAAGCGAAAGGAAAGAAGCATGCAGCCAATATGACATGGATCCTGTGTGGGAAAGAACTGCAGATGCTGGTTTAATCGAAGATAGACACAAAATGCTGGAGTAACTCAGCGGGACAGGCAGCATCTGTGGAGAGAAGGAATGGGTGATGTTTCGGGTCAAGACCCTTCTGATGCCCACCTTTACATGGACCCTGGAAACTATGATGCTATTTATGAAATGTCACTAGGTGCTGATACGATCAGAAACAAATCTTTGACCACTAGTCAATTGTACAGGGATGTGCATGGGAGGTTCTTGGGATCATGTAGGAAATGGAGGTAGTGTAACCTGTTGGATGGTTCTCCAAGCAAACTATTATTTATTGATTACAAAAATTATTATATTTATCTGAGTGTATTGTGTTTGCGGGCCTGTAGAACTGCTGTAAGTAAGGATTTTATTGTTCCTTTGTCGGGACATATGACAATTAAACACAATTAAGACTGTTGAAGTTATATGTTGGAGTGCCACTTCACCTGAACTTTCAAGTATATACTAAGACCTTTCTTGGCTGTTGGTGAAAAGATCTTTCCCTGTTAGATCCCTCATGGACAGCCGGAGTCTCAAAGCGGCTGCAGTGGGGATGAAACGTATCCTTCTAAACTGTACACTTGTCAAGAAGATACTAGAAAGATGTCGTGCACCTTGTTGAAATCCATTCCACATGGTTTCCTGTGACATGATTCTGTGCTCCACAGACAATTCCCAGGATCCCGCAATGAGACAAACAAAGTCTGACCAAAACATCACCAATTCCTTCTCTCCAGAGATGCTGCCTGTCCCGCTGTTACTCCAGCATTTTGTGTCTTCCTGTCACTGGAACATGCTCAACTTAATGCAAGATGCACTTTAGATGCAGTAACTTGATGTCAGCAACTGAATATCACAGGCTAGCACATTCCAAGGTCCAGAATTACATGGTGAGGGATGCATTGAAGCTTCGTGCAGCCATAACAAAGACTCTCTGGGAAAGGCAATGAGTTAAAACCCTCATTCAGTTCCACACAGAGCTGAATGCTGCTCAGACTTGCTGATCGTGGAGTGTCTGTGAAACAATTGATGTCATACTGATATAACTTGTATATTGTAAGTAAATGGAATGATGTTATTTACAATAAAAAGGGGTGACCGATGATTGTACTGCAATATGTTTAGACAAATTATATCTTGATATCCGTCGTGGAAAATGATAGGGATTGGACTATTTCAGCCATACTTTCTATATTCCACAGTGTGACCAAGAAAGTGAGAAGTCAGTTCTCCTTTGCAACACTTTCTTGCAAGAGGATTGACAATGGTTGTAAGAATATTAAGGAAGCGTGCTCCTCGGTCTGGCCCTTGTATTTGCAATGTGCAGCATTGATTCATGAGGGGTTCCTTTAAATGGCAGCACACATTTTAAGAGCTTCAGCTGCATGCTGATTCCTGCCCTCATCTGTCAGCAGGCTTCCACTCATCAGGAGCTCCTAATGAATATTTAATGTGGTCAATTGAAAATATATGCATTTGGCCCCTCCATTTCAACAAGTGCGATACTCGATGTTTCCTGAGTCCAGACACTTTCAGGAAAAGACACTGCACTCTGATGTAAGTTAGTGAGAGTTGTTGGGCAACATGGTGGCGCAGCAATAGTTGCTGCCTTACAGTGCCAGAAACCTGGGTTTGATCATGACTATGGGTGTTGTCTGCATGGAGTTTGTATGTTCTCCCCATGACTATGTGGGTTTTCTCTGAATGCTCTGGTTTCCTCCCACATTCCAAAGACATAAAGGTTTGTAGGTTGATTTGGAATTGGTAAACAATGTAAATTATCCCTAGTGTTCAGGGATTCGGTCGGCCAAAGGGCCTGTTTCTGTGCTGTCTGTCTCCAAACTGTATCGTTTAGCTAAGGCAATGTGCAAACATTTTTATTAATCCAGACTATGATATTGCAATGAGAGGGCCAATGAAAAATAGATGTAAAGCAATAATATTACTGTGATAATAAAGTGTTGAAAAAGTCAGGGAAGTGGTATCCAAACCAGGAGCACTGCACGTTAAAGTACCATAGTAAAAGGCCTGTCGCATGAGTCTGCGGTCATTGGCGGCGAAACAGGAACTATCTACCGCTCCTGGGCCGCCAGAGACCGCGGGCTCGGTCAAACGCACAATTCCGGGGCTGTGCGGTAGGAAAATATTTTTGAACAGTGTTGGTTTTATTTTAGCACCGTGCTGTGTTGGGAACAACGCCGCACGGCCCCGGAATTGTGCGTTTGACCGAGCCTGCGGTCTATGGCGGCCCAGGAGCGGTAGATTCTTCCTGTTTCGCCTCCAATGACCGCAGACTCGTGAGACAGGCCTTTTAAGCAGCTGCTGCCAAATTTGATTCAAAGTAACAAACAATCTGCTGGAGGAATTGAATGGGTTGAGCAACAATCCACTGAGTTCTGCCAATAGATTGTTTGTTGCTTCAGATTCCAGCATCTGCAGGGTCATCTTAAAGGATTGCCCCCCTCATCAATATTTTGAGTTAGATAGAGCTCTAGGGGCTAGTGGAGTCAAGGGATATGGGGAGAAGGCAGGCACGGGTTATTGATAGGGGACGATCAGCCATGATCACAATGAATGGTGGTGCTGGCTCGAAGGGCCGAATGGCCTCCTCCTGCACCTATTTTCTATGTTTCTATGGCAGGCTAGATGCAGGAAAAATATTCCCGATGTTGGGGGAGTCCAGTACCAGGGGTCACAGTTTAAGAATAAGGGGTAGGCCATTTAGGACTGAGATAAGGAAAAACGTTTTCACCCAGAGAGTTGTGAATCTGCGGAATTCTCTGCCACAGAAGTCAGTGGAGGCCAATTCACTGGATGTTTTCCAGAGAGAGTTAGATTTAGCTCTTGGGGCTAACGGAATCCAGGGATATGGGAATAAGCAGGAATGGGTTACTTATTTTGGATGATCAGCCATGATCATATTGAATGGTGATGCTGGCTTGAAGGGCCGAATGGCCTACCCCTGCACAGATTTTCTATGTTACTATGTCTTATGTCTCCATTTAACGTAAAGTACTGGGATTTAAGATGAACAAAACTTTGATAAAAAAGATCTTTACACGAAGACAAAGGAGGCATCAATATCTCATTTGTCTTTATAATAGTCAACAGTAAAATAGAGCCAATTTATAAAAGCAGTTTGTGTATGTATCGTTTTAAATTATGGTACATTTGTGGTGTGAAAACAATTGCTCATTGACAGGTTGTTGGGTATTGACTTGGTTATGTAATAAAGAAAGCAATATTTAAACAAAAAAAAAACTATAGTTGAAAACAGAAATGTGCAAAGTAGAAAATGAGGCAATATATATTGTATTTTAACATAAATACTTAGAAAACACACAAATCCTTCACATTGTCAAACCAAATTAGATAAGAGCTATGATTCTCTCATTTCCTTCCCTGCTGACCAACAAGAAAGCAAGACTTTACTAAAGCAACCTCAGAGGCTGTAGATTGCAAATGTTAAGCAATGAAATTTTCCAATGTGCAACAGAATCCATTTATCTTAATCTATCTATAAAGAGGTCTACTCGTAGTATTTCACAATCTAAGTACTTCCTGACAAATCTATTAATTATGCATTGAAACAAATTATTTGCTGCCTGCGGATAATTTTCCCCAAGTTGAACCATAAAGCTTTATGTCCCGCCTGAAACCATGGCATATTTCTAATGAAGCTTTTTCTGGTAGATTGACAAAATAGTTGAAAAGAATCAATAAAAATGATGGTGCAATTAAACACATGTTAATGATTTATTTATGCAAAATCCCTTGGGTGTGTTGGGATAAAAAGCCACTGTGCTGCCACAGCTTCTAAAATTCAAGGTCACCGCAATAAAACTGTTGACAGAATTCACAACATTCTTTAATTTCACACACAGTGCTGCACAGATTTTCAGGTTACATTAATACAATGTACAATAAGCTCTTCATGTTTCCTGCAAATATTGGGAGAGAATTGATGTGTTAGTTGGTTCTAAGGCTGGAATTTTTGCATATAGTTGAACACAAGTCCTACATATGCTATTCCAATGCATCTGTTGACCTACTGCGAGAACTGTTGTTTCCATGGTGAAGCAGGGCAGGACACTCTCAATTGATTGAAACTTGCCTTCTGATATTAACATCACTTTCATATCCATGAACAATTATGTGATAACAAAGGGCTTAAAATGATTATCTTTAAAATTATTGTTGTGTGATGTTTGTGAATGAACTCCATGCGGTCACTCGAAACGAGTATGCCTGTGCGTGACTTTGTTTAACGTGGGGAGACTGGTGCACAGACAGCCACCACATGGTCCTTGACAGATCTGGGTCAGAATCCAGTGGCATGGAATCCAAGATGACCAGGGACCCTTTTTTGCTATAGCCTTCATCCTTCCCAGCCGTTGTGACGTTCCACTTAAGTCAGTCACCATCCTCCGCCTGTTCCACCGTTGATGTCTTGGTTGGATTACTCTTTGTCAGAGATCTCCCCCTCGACCTTACTGCCATGGGTGACCCTACCAGGAGCATAGCTCCAGACAGCATCGCTCTCAGGATCGCAGGACCATACAAGTTTCTCCACCACAACAAGGTGACAATCCACGGAGAATGACTACCATATCATTTCTAGTCTATAGGCTAGTCATAATCCCACTGGGTTTTTTTCTTTGTGGTCTCTGCTCAAGCATGGTTCATGGGTTAATGCAGACAATGCTCAGAAGAGATAGGAGAGCTGGGCACGTAGGCTGAGGAATGGCGAATGGTTAATGCAGATAAATGTGAGATGTTACATTTTGGGAAGTGAAACCAGAGCAGAACATTCGCAGTGAATGTTGGAGCCCTGGGGAATGTTGCACAGCTGAAATCTAGGAGTACTGGTACATAGTTCCTGAAAGTAGCATCGGAGGTCGATAGAGTGGCAAAGAAGGCTTTTGGTACATTGGCCTCCACCAGTCAGGGTATTAAGCATAGGAGTCGGGACATTACATTACAGTTGTACAAGACGTTGGGGAGGCCACATTACGAATATTATGTTCCATTTTTGTCTCCTTGTCATAGGAAGGATGTCATTCAGCTGGAAAGAGTGCAGGGAAGATATTGCCCGGACTCGAGGGCCTGAGCTATGGGTAAAGATCGGATGGGCTGTGACTTTATTCTTTTGGAGCACAGGAGGCTGAGGGGTGAACTTCCAAATGTTTATAAATCATGAGGGGAATAGATAAGATGAATCCACCAGGTGTATTACTGAGAGAAGGAAATCAAGAATCAGAGGACATATTTTAAGATGAGAGGGGCAAGATTTAATAGGAACCTGAGGGGCAGCTTTTTCACTCAGAAGGGGGGGGGGGGTTTATATGGAACAAGTTGCCAGTGGAGGTAATTGTAATAAAAGGCAGGGATCTATGACAGCATTTAAAGGGCACTTGGACAGGTGCATAGATAGAAACGGTTTAGAAGTATGTGGGCCAAACATGGGAAAATGGGACCAGTTTTTTTGGGCATCTTGGCCGGCGTGGACAAGTTGAACCAAAAGGCCAACTTCCATGCAGTATGACTCTCTGATTCTAAGTGGTGATGAGTTTTACGTGCTACAGATAATTAACAAACAGCAGGAACCAGACAAAGACACGGCTCTGGAGGGATTCCCAGATGTGCTGATGACTTTTTTTGGTTAAGGTTGAAAAAAGATCATGAAGCAGTATTTACCTTAATCATGATCCGGCTGGTCATGGAAGAGCAGGATCACTGTCCAGCTCAAGCAAGAGGCAACTTAGAAATGCAAATCGATTCTATGCCTTAAGTAAGGCCCTGATGCTACTTTGGCATTCAGCCCAGTGAAAATAAGCATTCAGCAGCTGTAATAATGGTCATTAAACAGATGGTGACAGACTGCTACTAAAACACAAACAAAGCCTGCTTCTTCTGCTTCTGTATTCTTCAAAATCATTCTTTATTGTAAAGTCTTCTGGTTTGGCTGCATCTGTGGCTGGATATCCTGAGTGGAACAGATATGAGGAAGTTTTTCAGAATGTTCCCAAATATTAGCATTTACATGGAGTCTGGTGAGGATATGTGCCATCAAATGGCTATACCATTTCCAGTTTCAAAAATGGACCAACTAACAATTCTACCTCAATCAATCCCAATCCCAATCACAATAATACTTTATTAGCCAAGTATGTTTTACAAAATACGAGGAATTTCATTTGCCAAGTCAGTCATACAAATAAAAAGCAACGGAACGCACAAAGTGCATTTTAACATAAACATTGACCACAATGACTCCTCCACATTCCTCACTGTGATCGAACCCTGCGTCGGGGCTGGTCGAGCCTCTGCGCTGTTGGAGCTCCCGACTAGTCTCTCCCAAGACTGCGAGCTCCCGATGTAAATTCCACAGGATCCCAAGCAAGGGATCGACTCCGATGTTAAGTCCATGCCCCGCAGTGGGGCCCAAAGTCAGTCCGAGGAGGCATCCAGCTCCATCGATGGTAGGCCACAGAGCGACCGGAGATGTGACCTGGAAAAAAATTGCACATCCGGCAATGTAAGAAACTGAAAAAAAAACTCCCCCTCCCCCTCCCCTTCCCCCTCCCCCTCCCCCTCCCCGTCCCCCTCCCCTTTCCCTTCCTCCTCCCCCTCCCCCCACATAAAACATACCAGAGAACATTTACACAGACTTTTAAAACGCTCTAAAAATAAAATAAAAGACAAAAAAACAGACAGACTGTTGGCGGGGCTGCCAATTGTGCGGCACCCTTGGTACCTCAGCACTGAACAACTGTGGACGTAGTATAAGGTTGTGCTATGTAGTTGACATTAGTTTAGTTTAGAGATACAGTGTGGAAACAGTTCCTTCGGCCCACCGAGTCCACACCGACTAATGATCCTCGTACACTAGCACCACACAACACATGAGGGACAATTTACAATTTTTACCAAAGCCAATTAACTTACAAACATGTAGGTCTTTGGAGTGCTGGGAGGAAACCGGAGGAAACCGGAGCACCCGGAGCAGAACACACACGGTCACACAGAGAACATACAAACTCCATGCAAACAGTACCCATAGTGAGGATTGAACCCGGGTTTTGGCGCTATAAGACAACATCTATACCACTCTGCCTTCGTGCCGCCCCTACTTTGGCCAGAGCTATTATGTTTAGGTATGCCAAATGTAAACAAGTGTACAGACACTGTATGGTGTTTAAGTCAGCTTTAATCATCAGTCATAGTATCACAGTACAATACATGTTAGTTCCACTCTAGCACTAGTGCGACTACATAATATAGGAAGTGAGTGTTAATGTGAAGTGTTCAATAGGGTGGAGTTAGTAGTAGTACATTACTCTGATTGGTTCACGTGCAATAACCAATCTACATCCTTCCCCGTAGAGGAAAGAGTTGTTAATCAGTTGTTAGAATACGTGCGGTTAAACATACTCACCATATCTGTCCAGCGGTCTACTAACCCGACCCGAGCGCGTGCGGACAAACCCCTCCCCCTCCGTTCTGGAATAGTTAGTAGGGCTGGGTGATGGAGAACCCGAGAATGAGAACGCAGCCGGGGAACCTGGAGATGAACGGCAGGGCGAGCATGCAGGACCAGGGGCACTGGAGAGTGGGGGAGCTGAACGTCGCGGGGAATGCATGCTGGGGTCAGGGAGGTGTAGATGGACAACAGCAGCAGGCTTATTGAAAACCAACGGTGTGGCATGAGGAGCTGGTCGCGGCTCAGTCACGGGTAGAAGATGTTGTCAGCTGCGTTGGTACAGAGCACCATCGACGTTGACAGGTAAGAACGAGATTCCTTGGATGGTCCCTCTACAAAACCCAGTCGGGTATGTCCAACTGCCGTCTGCAGGCGAACCACTTGACCTTGCAGCAAAGGTTTAAGTGGTTTGCTCGACTTGTCATAGGAGCGCTTCTGGACATCATGTTTTTCCTGAATGTGCTTCTGGACTGCAGCTGGTTTGAGCATCTGTGGCTTCAGCTGTTGCTGGGCGATGGGGAGCTGGGGCCTTGTCGTGCGAGACATCAGGCGCTGGGCGGGAGAGCCCAGGACACAATCCCTGGAGATGTTTCTTAGGTTTAACAGATCTAGGTAGACATTGGATTTGGCAAGATGCGAATGTTCCATTAGCTGCTTTGCGCTCCTGACAGCACGCTCAGCGAGGCCGTTGGATTGAGGGTATTCGGGGCTGCTGGTGACATGCTGAAAGTTCCATTGTCTTGTAAAGTATTTAAATGCTTGGCTGATGAATTGTCTTCCGTTGTCGGTTTGCAATCGAACCGATACACCGCACACAGAAAAATTTCTCTGAAGCTTTTGTATAACCAAATCAGACGTAATGGTAGGTAGCAGATCGTTCAAACCAATTGGAATAGGAATCGACTAGGACTAGGCAGTGTTTGCCGTGCCATTCGAAAATGTCAGCAGCGTGGGAAGTCCAGGGTAGTGCTGGAGCAGGTTGTTGCAGGAGAGGCTGTTGCAAGTTGGTTGGGTGCCAAGCTGTTGCAAGTGGAGCAGGATGCTGTTTTTCACGTATGTATTTGACCCTTCCTGGCCAATAAAACATGCTTTGGGCACGGGCGAGCGTGGCCTCAGTACCTGGGTGGCCGTTGTGGACCTTTTTGTAGTATTCCTCCTGCAGGGATGAGGAAATCACAACTTTGTGGCCCTTGACGATGATCCCGTCTTATATTACCAGCTCATCGCGAACTAAGAATGGCTGTACCTCTAGTGGTGTGCTGGATCGTTTTGTAGGCCAACCTCTTTTGATATTGGAGGAGAGCAGCTGCAGCATTCTGTCAGCAGCTGTGTGCTCTGCAAGGCGATGCAGACGTTCTATTGGGATGAAATCAACTTTAAGCACAGCGAGCTCGTCACACTCAAAGGGGTGTTGTTCACAGGACGCCCCGTGGCGCTCGAGAGAGAGTGTCGGCGATGAGCATATCTTTGCCCCTTTTGTAGACAATTTGGAAATCAAAGCACTGGAGCTACATCATCATGCACTGCAATCGTGCAGGCGCTGCGTGAATAGGCTTATTCAGGATGGTGATCAGTGGTTGGTGGTCGGTTTCAATTGTAAAAGTATTCCCGAAGATAAAGTCTCTGAACTTGGAACAAGCAAAGACGACAGCTAGCAGCTCCTTTTCGATCTGGGCATAGTGCTGTTTGGTCTCTGTCATGGTTCGAGCGGCGTACGATACGGGTAGCACGGTACCGTCGGTTGTTGTTTGCAGGCAGGCTGCGCCTAAACCGTATTGCGAGGCGTCGCAGGTGATAGTGACCGGCCGCAAGAGGTGGAAATATGTCACGGTGGGGGCGCTAGCCAGCTGCATTTTTAAAGAGTCAAACACTTGCTGGTGTTGCTGGTACCAGGCCCAGGCAGTTTCCTTGTGAGTGAGTTATCTGAGTGGTGAGACTAGTTCGCTGAGATTGGGTATGAACTTCCCCAGATAGTTAACCATACCCAGAAAATGCTGAAGGCTGTTCAAGTCATTGGGAGCAGGCAGTTCTTTGATGGCTGCAGTCTTTTTGGGCTTTGGTTTTACCCCTTCGCTGGTGAGCACATGTCTGACATAGGTAACCTCTGAGACACGGAACTTGCACTTCTTTGGGTTGAACTTTAGCTTGATCTCACGTGCCCAGTCTAGAATCATTTTTAAGTTCGAGTCGTGACCATACACGAGAATGTCGTCAACGATGATGGCATATGGGTAGCCTGTGAACAGCTGTTCAATAGCTCTTTGGAAAACCTCACTGGCTGAGTTGATTTCAAATGGCATCCTGAGAAACCTGAATCTGTCGAATGGTGTGGCAAATGTGGTAAGTTTTGAGGATGCGTCGTCCAGAGGAATCTGCCAAAACAAGCTTTTGGCGTCTAGTACTGAGAACACTGTAGTGCGACCGATTTGGGCTGCAATGTCTTCGATGGTCCTCATCGGGTGGTGCTGTCGTTTAATAGCTGTGTTCAGGTCCCTTGGGTTGATGCACACACGGAGCTCGTCTTTGTCTTTCGTTTTTGTAACAACCATGGTAGAGGCCCAGCCTGTGGGTTCACTTATTTCAGCCAATACCCCCATGGATACCATGTGTCTAAGTTCGGCTTGAATTCTGTCACACATAGCATGGGGTACGCGGTGAGGAGCACGAATTGCTGGGACAACATCGTGGTCAATAGTGATCTTGTAAGTTATTGGCAGTTTGCCCATTTATCATCAAACAAATCCTGATAGATTTGTGTCGGTTCGTCAGATAGGCGCAGCTTGTGAACAGCACACCCGAAGGAAACCAGTCCCAGGTCTTGGCATGCATGGATGCCTAACAACGTCTCAGAGTTTGATTTCACAACATTAAAAAATCAGGTTTTTAGCGATATTGTCCACTACACACTTGAAATCAGCTTTTCCGAGAGGGTGCAGAACCTCCCCCCCATAGGCGTGCAAAGTGGAGGAGTCCTTAGCCAAGGTCTCATTATTCCTTATCTTGTTGTAGACTTTCAGGGACATAACATTCACGCGCGCACCCGTGTCCAATTTCGCTTGTAGAGACTTGTTATTAATGTGCACAGTTACAGAGGGGTCCAGAAGCTTACCAGATGTGCATAGGAGAGTGTGAACAGTAGAGTCGTCTGTGTCGTGGGCGGCTTCAAACTGTTCAAGGGAATCAAAGAATGTTGGGTCTTGCTGCAGCAGGTGGAGATTAGACTCTGACCTCGCATTAAGGTTCCCACGGGAACGGCAGCAGGCAGCGAAGTGGTTAGGTTTTTTGCAGTAATTGCAAGGCTTTCCGTTTGCTGGACAGAATTGTCGACCTTTAATATGGAAATAGTTGCAGTTTGCGCACCTCTGTGGTGGCTTATTCACGGATCTTTTAGTTGTGGCCGACGCGGTGCGATTACTGAAACTGGTCAGCTTGACATTAAGTTTCTGAGCAACAGGCTGAGAGTCAAGCTGATCACTCAGCAGGGCCACGACCTCTGTTATGCGGGAGACGTGTACAGCCTGTTCAAGAGTCAGGTCTGCATTTCGTAGTAGCTGTCTTAAATTTACAATCAGACATGCTGCTAACGATCTTATCACATATTAACTCATTGGTTATCTCACCAAAGTGACATCGCGGGGCCATCTACTTTAAATCACAAATGAAACGTTCCACAGGCTCATCTGGAAGCTGGTGTCGTGCAAAAAGCTTAGCTCTTTCTAGAATGCGGTTAGATGGTATGTCACATAACTCACGGAATTTTCGTAGCAGCAATTGGGTTGCGCGCCGTCTCAGCTGGGATCAGTACCTGGCCATTCAAGTCTAGTACAGGTGGCGCAAAGTCGAATGTCTGCGCACGAATCATGGCCTCTGGTCCAGTCAGGTTGAGCAAGAGAGATGCCTTGACCTCGTCTGGGTCGTTGCGATGGGTGATATTGATGTAGTGCTCATAGTCGAACTCGAAGAGCCTCCATCGCTCGCCTATGTCTGTATCAAAGATTAGCTGGGCTGGCTTTCGGCACGAGTGAGCCATCGTAGCAAAAGATTAAATCAATAAAATACAAATAAAACCCGATAAACGGACGCAGTGGGCAGTTTCCAGCTTTCTGACACCATGTAAACAAGTGTACAGACACTGTATGGTGTTTAAGTCAGCTTTAATCATCAGTCATAGTAACACAGTACAATACATGTTAGTTCCATTCTACCACTAGTGCAACTACGTAATATAGGATGTGAGTGTTAATATGAAGTGTTCAACAAGGTGGAGTTAGTGGTAGTACATTACTCTGATTGGTTCACATGCAATAACCAATCTTCACCAAGTATAACTAGTATTGTATATTTATTTGTTGTGTTGTGTTTAATGAGCCTGTAAAGCAGCGGCAAGTGAAAATGTCATTGTTCCACTCACGGTACATACTGTATATCAATTAAATCAGCAGATTAATTAAATCAATTAAATCAGATTCATTCAACTTTATTGTCATTGTGCAGTGTACAGTACACTCTAGATTCTTGACAAAAACATAAAATTAAAACCATACAATTAATACTGTCCAGGATAAAACAATCTGTTTGATTGGCATCCCAAATATATATCACCCTCTACGCTCAATTTTTCCATAATTGACCATAATTTGCAACATGTACTGCATTTACCCACCACAGCCTTTTTGAAAGCACCACCTCAATCCATGACCTCTACCACCAAAGAAAGCAAGCACATGGAAACACAATTACCTGCAAGCTCCTCTTCAACCTACACGGTGAATCACAGAAATGTTGCAATAAATAGCAAGGCAATTTGGAGCATCAAAATCATGCCAAGAGCAAGTCAGGTACTTCAATTCCTCCTTCCTCTCCCCATAGATCTGCATTTGTTTTTCCTACTTATGTAGTTTATGTAGAACTACTTTTTCTACTTATGTAGTTCTGTTTGAATGCTGAACTGAATCCAACTCCACTCCCAGCAATTCATTTCAAACTACCTTTTAAAAATCAGTTTCCTCATATTGCTATTGGTTCTTTTGCCATTCATTTTCATTTCAGGTCCTCTGGTTCTTGAACTCGACCAAGAGGAAGATCCCAACTCAATGTCCTCTGTTCCAAGGAAGATAAACCAGCTTCTCTAGTCCATTCACCACTAAAGTCCCTCATTCTTGGCATAAATCTCATCTGCCCTCCCTCAGAACCTCATTCATAAAGTGAAATTTACATAGTAATGAGGCCAAACCATAAAGATTCATTGAGACACATTCTTTTGCTTTCCTTGTCTCATTTGTAAAACTCAGAATCTTGTGTGCTTTTTTAAACCATGTTGTGGCGTCAGCCTATTCACGGGCCACTTATGGTCAAACCCTCGTCAGGAGGTACGAGGGCGAGCACGTGACGTCATGGGCTAGAGGGAGTGTTCTGGGACTTAAGGTTATCTAACCTCGAGACTTTAGTAGTCAACCGGTAGCTGAGCCCAAGAGAACAACCTCGCTCAGCTACAGCAACAATGTTAATATAGTTAGCGCACCAACCTAACGTGTTGAACCTGAATAAACGACTGTTTGAACCGGCCTGATGTCTCACCTTTATTCACCATGTTTGGTGCCGCTACATTGGTGACCCCGACTGTCCAAATCGAAATTTAGATTTCTCCTGAAGCACGCAGCCTCGGGAGACCCGATGTCTGCAGCCGGCTGCCCAGCCCTGCAGAACTATGCTGCCGCCAACCCGGCCCTGCAGTAAGGTATGCCGCTACATCTGGGATGCTGCCTCTTCCCCACCAGCTGCTGCTCACTGGAGCTGAGAAGCCACGGCTGCCACCCCTCTCCCGCTCCCGGCAACAGACCAGGCCCTGCATTCAACCCCCACACCGCTCCAGGCCTTGTGTGACGGCCGCCGAGCTCCCCCGCATGACCTGCCTGGAGCCGACCACCGGTGCAGAGAGGTTGTACCAGCCGCCGCTGCCCCACCAGCGTAGCAGCCTCCTGCCCACAGCATCACTGACGCACGCCCGACAGCCCCTGGAGTGGAGAGGGTACCTGCCGCTCTCCCGCTCCCGACAACGGACCAGGCCCGGGCCTCGCACCGCGAACACGGCTCCGGGCCCTGCACTGCACCGGGCCTCACCGCTCCAGGCCCTGCACCGGCCTCACCTCACCTGCACGGCACCGGGCCTCACTGCAGACACGGCTTCAGACCCGGCACCACAACAGGCCTCACCGCGGCCATGGCTCCACGCCCTGCACCGCACCTGGCCCCGCCGGCCGCTGCCCAGGGCCTAGCCACCCGATAGGGCGGGCTTACCTGGGGCGACTGCCAAAGACGCCCTTCTTCTCCTCACCGGCGCGGACTCCGAAGATCCCTGGGCGCAGGCTGCCTGTCCAGCCCAGCAGCGGGGTCTTCAATTGCTGGTGAACGCCACTTCAGCCGGCCACCTGAAACAAGCGGCCGCACGATGACAAACATGGCCGCCGCGGCCGGCCGGAAGAGAAGCTCGAATTTACGAACTTACCGTCCACAGCGCCACCTTCCGGCCGGATGCCGTCCCTGCAGCCTGACCACCGGCAACAGCGCCACCGTCAGTTCGAATGCCGTCACTGAAGCCTGACCGCCATCCACAGCGCCACCTTCCAGCCGGATGCCGTCACTGCATCCTCACCGCCGTCCACAGCGCCACCTTCCAGCCGGATGCAGTCCCTGCAGCCTGACCACCAGCAACAGTGCCTCATTCAGATCGGAGGCTGTCACTGCAACACTGAACAGCTTTCCTATCCTGCACCATGGACACTGGACAATTTGAACTTTGGACACTGGTTGCTCACTGTAATTTGTGTTGTTTCTGTTCATTTTGTGTTCACTGCATCACCTCGCCGGGTTCAGCGATTGGTTTGTTTATTTTATTTAGGGTTTTTTCCCTCAATGTTGCCGACGTCTCCCAGCCATTGCTGGGGGCTGTATTTTACAGGACACTCTCCCTTAGCTGGTCGAGGAGATGCGACTGTGTCTCTTCCATCCGCCGGCTTCTGCATCGGTCTCCTCGCACCCCTCGGTACCTCGGGATCGCCCACGCAGAGCGTCACTGCGCCCGTGGGCCCTCCGTTCCGACCCACGCCCGGGGTGTCCCCGACCCACATGCAGGAGCCGCCCTCGACCATGCTATTCCTTCCTCCGGTTCTGGGGGGGGGAGGTCCTGTGGCGTCAGCCTATACACGGGCCACTTATGGTCGAACCCTCGTCAGGAGGTACGAGGGCGGGCACGTGACGTCATGGGCTAGAGGGAGTGTCCTGGGACTTAAGGTTATCTCACCTCGAGACCGTAGTAGTCAACCGGTAGCTGAGCCCGAGAGAACAACCTCGCTCAGCTTCAGCAACAATGTTAATATAGCTAACGCACCAACCGAATGTGTCGAACCTGAATAAACGACTGTTTGAACCGGCCTGACGTCTCACCTTTATTCACCACGTTTGGTGCCGCTACAATATTCTCAATCTGCCCTTTTACTTTCAATGTATTATACATATGAACCCCCCAGAGGGTGTACAGTGGCGCAGTGGTAGAGTTACTGCCTCACAGCACCACAGACCCGCGTTTGATTCTGACTTTGGGTGTTGTCTGTGCAGAGTTTGCACATTTCCCTGTGACCATGTGGGTTTTCTCCAGGTGCTCCGGTTTCCTCCCAAATTCCAAAGACGTGCAGGTCTGTAGGTTAATTGGCTTCAGTAAATTGTCCCTAGTGTGTGGGATAGAATTAGTGTGTTGGTCAGCACAGACTCGGTGGGCCGAAGGGTCTGTTTCCACAATGTATCTTTAAACCAAACTAAATGTATCCAATGTTGTAGCCCATTTAGATTGTGTCCTTTGGTTTACATTGTTTCTCCTTGCTCTTCCTACTAAAAGGTTAGTAGTCTTCTATTTTAAATTTCAAGTGCTGCCTTCTACTAGTGTTCCCAATCTGCTGATTAGAAGACCATATTACCCTGCTTATGTTTTCCTACATAATGTGTCTTCTTCAGTTGAAGCATTTTTTCCAAAACATATGCATCCCACAAAGCATGACGCCTTTGTTTACGGTGCAGTAGACATGAGTGATGGCTTGGAAGGATGAGACAGGGTGAAAGGTCCTGTAACGGAGTGAAATGCAATAACCTGTACATTGTCATTTGTGATAAGACGAAACTTGGTTACTGGGGACAAGGTTTGCTGTGTAAGCTGATTTGATTGAGTTTTTTTCAAGCAATCAAGTCCTTCTATGGTAATTTTGGTTACATCAACCATTATTTTTTTTTTATTAATAGAAGAGACCACGATATTGATGATAAAGAAACGTTAACTCCTATGTACAATTAATTAAAAATATTTTAACTGGTTTAAGGCTGCTCCTTGTCATTACTAGAGATTCCAAAATCGCAGCATTTTCTCTGAATATTAAATCTAGTGCAAGGAGAATGAAAGGTCGATTCCTGCATGTGTTCCTGGATGGTTTCTGTACAAAGAGAAGTGGCTCAGAAACCTCAGCCTTTGTTTCTGTAATTAGTTTCATACACGCTGATCATGATGGTTGCAGTGTCTGAGGAGTTGTTATGAATGCACTAATAGATCCAACAGCCATGCTGAAACAGCCCCAGTGTTCTCAATGTCCAGGCAATAAATCAGTGGCGAAGAACGGTTCTCCATTCTCCTCAGTTTCTTTGAATAAATTCCAAAATCATTACCAATACCAGAGACCAAATAAGTGTAGAAGGACTGGACAGAAGCAATCTTTAGACTCATGCTGAATCTCTCCATTTTAAACAGCTCTGTGGCCTTGTGGATTTTTTGTCATGGAGTGATGTACTGAAATTTATGTTAGATAATGATTTGCTCCTGGTTCATTATTTTAATCAGTAATAGCTGTGTTTCATGCTGCAACCTTTCACTAAAATGTTATTTGATGTTTTGCACTTCATATAATAATTTCATCTTCCATTTATTTTATCATAATGCAGAGAGAGTTGGTGATTTAGTTTACAATTGCTGATGAATGTGAGAACATCAACCCCATGAAGGAACTAGGAATTGGAGGGGGAGTGATCCATTGTTGTGATCTATGTGGAAAGCAATAGCATAGATAAAACTGAGCAGGATGTTCTGCTGAAGGGACATGAACAGTTGGTATCCATATTAAAAATTGGAATCGCAAAGGTAATAATCTCACTATTGCTTACTGAGCTACGTGCAAATTGGTCAGACTATTGACTACAAGGCACAAATAATATTGTGATGCAAAATGAATTAAATCCTTGTGACATGGGTACGGGTATTGGTGAGAGAGGAAACTGTTCCTTTTGGGATAGAGTTCCCTTGAATCAGCTGGGATTTGGGTCAAATACATCATGCATATAGGCTGTAGATAAGATTTGAAATACTTATTTGCAAGAGCAGTTTGAGATTAAGGAGTAGGTGCTGAGAAGGAGCATGTAGATACTAAAAGGGGCATGTAGAAAGTGAGAGGCGGCTCATGGGAAATATAAAAATAGATTTCACTGTTTCTATTGACAGTAAAAAGAAAATAAATCTAGCTAAAGTCCATATGCAACACTGACAGACTGTGATAGGAGAAATTATATCAGTAGATAAGGAAATAACTGAGAAATTAAACTAAAGTTTAGTGTCAATATTTGATGGAGAACAATGGGTCTTTGAATGTTGAACTCAAATAAATTACTGTAATGAATAAGAATGGGAGGACTTTCCATATGTGAATGAGGTTGAAATGCAATTAATCCCTAGGTCCTGATGACATGCATCATAACGTATTGAAGCAGGTGACAATGGAGACAGTGAAGGTCTTAGTTGTATCTTCCAAGAGTCCATAGATTCTAGAATAGCTTGCACAGATTGGATGATAGCAAATGTAACCTTCCTTTTTAAGAAAGGAAGAAGCAAGAAAATGAGGAGCTATATGTAGGTTATTTAAATATCAGCCGCGGGGAAAATGCTGTAATCTGTTATGAAGGAAGTGGTAGGAGGGTACATGGGAAAATGATAATAGGTATACCAAGCATTTATGAAGTCTTTATTAGAAAAGATGTGTCCAATTGCAGAAACACATTGTTCCAGTTGTATAGAACCCTGGCGATGTTAAATTTGTCTGCAACTCTGGCTTCACTCCACAAAGAAGGATAGAGTTGAAGTTATGACAGTGCAATATAGGTTCATCAGCTCCAATTCCTGGAAAGGAGGTTCAGGTTCGAGGTGAGATGAAAGGGTCTGAACCCAGACACTCTTGAGTTTGAAAAATTAGAACTGATCTTACTGAAACAGATGGTAGACAAAAATGCTGGAGAAACTCAGCGGGTGAGGCAGCATCTATGGAACGAAGGAAATAGGCGATGTTTCGGGTCGAGACCCTTCTTCAGACTGATGTGAGGGTGGGAAGAAGAAAGGAAGAAGCAGAGAGTGGGCTGTGGGAGAGCTGGGAAGGGGAAGGGAAAGAAGGATAAAGCAGGGACTACCTGAAATTGGAGAAGTCAATGTTCATACAATTGGGGTGTAAACTACCCAAGCAAAATATGAGGTGCTGCTCCTCCAATTTACGATGGGCCTCACTCTGGCCTTGGAGGAGGCCCAGGACAGAAAGGTCGGATTCGGAATGGGAGGGGGAGTTGAAGTGCTGAGCTACCGGGAGATCAGGTTGGGTATTGCGAACCGAGCAGAGGTGTTGGGCGAAGCGATCGCCAAGCCTACGCTTGGTCTCACCGATGTAGAGCAGCTGACACCTAGAGCAGCGGATGCAACAGATGAGGTTGGAGGAGGTGCAGGTGAACCTCTGCAGGTGAACCTCTGGAAAGACTGCTTGGGTCCTTGAATGGAGTCAAGTGGTTGCAAGGGAAAGTGCCAGGAGAGGGGGGTAATTTAGGTGGGAAGGGACGATTTGTCCAAGGAGTTACGGAGGGAGCAGTCTCTGCGGAAAGCCAAAAGAGGAGGAGATGGGAAGATGTGGCCAGTGGTGGGATCCATTGGAGGTAGCGAAAATGTTGGAGGATTATTTGTTGTATGTGACGACTGGTAGGGTGGAAGGTGTGGCCAAGGGCCAAACTGCCCTTGTTACGAGTGGGGGGATGGGGAATGAGAGCAGAGTTACGGGGTATAGAAGAGACCCTGGTGAGAGCCTCATCTAGAGAAACAGAAACAGAAACATTCTTACTGAAACAGAAAATTCTTAAGGGACTTGACAGGGTAGATAAGGAGTTAATGTTTGTGCTCGCAAAAGGGTGTTTAAAATCAGTGTTTCAGAGTCAAAATGGGAGATTGGCTTTTCAAATCACAAATCAAGACAGAAAGCATGAGAACATTTGATTTTGAGATGATTCCTTTAAGTGACATATGGTTAGTCGAGGAAAAAATAAAAGATCGACCATAGGTAGACACAAAATGCTGGAGCAACTCAGCGGGACAGGCAGCATCTCTGGAGAGAAGGAATGGGTGACGTTTCGGGTCGAGACCTTTCCTCAGTCTGAAGAAGGGTCTCGACCTGAAACATCTAACTTCGATTTAAATCTGCATCTACAGTTCTTTCCTGCACAAAAGATCGATCATGATCTTATTGAAAGGCACAGCAGTCTGAGGGACTAAATGGCTTGTCATTCTGCCTGTTAAGCTGTTCTGGAAGGTTAGATACATGGGATCCAGAGTTGGCTGACTGGATATAGAATTTGCTTTGTGAAAGGAACCAGAGGGTGGTGGTGGAAGGTTGTTTTTCAGACTGGAGAACTGTGGCTAGTGGTATGTCCCAGGGATCAGTGCCAGGCCCTTTGCTGTCTGTCATCTATAATCAATGATTTGGATCAGAATGTATTAGGCATGATTAATAAATTTGCAGATTACATTAAAGTAGGTGGTATTGTAGTAAGTGAAGATGATGATAAAAAATTACACCAGGATCTTGATTGCTAGGCAAGTGGGCTGAGGAATGGCTAATGAAGTTTGATGCAGATAAGTGCAAGGTGTTCATTTTGGGAACTCAAACCATGGCAGGGCCTTCACAGTGAATGATGGGGCCCTGGGGAGTGTTGTAGGCCAGAGAGATCTAGGAATACAGGTGCATAGTTTCCAGAAAGTGGCATCACAGGCAGACAGGATGATCAAGAAAGCTTTTAGCTTTTGGTACTGTGGCCTTCATCAGTCAGGATATTGAGTATAGAAGTTGGGACAATGCAGTTGTACTTTGCATTGTGATGCCGCATTTCGAATATTGCAATCAGTTTTATATGCCCTGCTATAGGAAGTACTGTATGTGATTAAGCTGGAATGAGTGCAGAGAAGATTTACGAGGATGTTGCCAGGATTCGGGAGCCTGAGTTGGTCATCTAGAACTTTATTCCTTGGAGTGCAGGAGGCAAAGGAGTGATCTTAGAAAAATGTATAAAATAATCGGGGGGTATAGATAGGGTGACAGCACTGAGTCTTTTACTAAGATTAGGAGAATCAAGAACCAGAGGACATAGGTTTCAAAGGTTTCAAAGGTCTTTTATTGTCACATGTACCAATTAAGGTACAGTGATATGTGAATTACCATACAGCCATACGAAAAAAAAGCAACAAGACACACAACTACATAAAAGTTAATATAAACATCCCCCGCATTCCTCACTGTGATGGAAGGCAATAAAGTCCAATCTTCTTCCCTCATTCTTCTCCCACAGTCGGGGCAGTCGAACCATCCGTCGGGGCAATCGAAGCTCCCGCAGCCGGTGATCGAAGCCCCCGCGTCGAGGCGATACAAGACCCTGCGTCGGGGCGATCGAAGCTCCCGTGTCGGGGCGGTTGAAGCTCCTGCGGCTTGGAGTTTCCAAAGTCGGTCTCTGACCAGAGACCGGGGGCTTGACGATGTTAAAGTCCGCAAGCACCCGCGGTAGAGCTCAGAGGTCGATCCCTGGCAAAGGGATCGCGGGCTCTCTGAAGTTAAAGTCCCGTAGGCTCCCTGCGGTGGAACTCTCAAAGTCAGTCTCCAGCAAAGACGGCCAACTCCTCGATGTTGGGCAGCAGTGCGGGCATAAATACGATACGGTAAAAAAAAATCGCATTTCCGTTGAGGTAAAAGATTAGAAAAAGTTTCCCCCAACCCCTTCCCCCACCCTCCACAAAACAAGCTAAAGAACACTAAAAACATACATTTAACACATATTAAAAAATAACGAAGAAGAAAGGGACAGACAGACTGTTGGCGAGACAACTATTGTTGGCGCCACCTGGTGGTAGTTAGGTTTAAGGTGAGAGGGAAAAGATTTTAGGGAAACCTAAGGGGAAAATAGACTGCATAATATAGTGATACAGCTACATAGAAGGAGCAGATAACAAAAAAGTGCCAGGGCCAGAATGAGGTAGATTGGAACATTGAAAATACATTGTTGGCATATGGGAAGTCCGTTCATGAATCTGTTGACACTGTGGAAGAATGTGTTCTTCAATCTGATTGTATGTCTTTTAAGCTTTTGTACCTTTTGACCAATGGGAGAGGGGAGAAGTGAGCATTACAGGGGTGTGAGTGGTCCTTAATTATGTTGTCTGATTTCCAGAGCAGAGGAAGGGGAAAGCTGGTTTGCAGGGTGGAATCCACACTTCTTGGCAGTTTCTTGCGGTCTTGGGCAAAGCAGTTGTCATACCAAGCTGTGATGTGTCAGGATCGGATGCTTTCTATGGTACATCTGTAGAACTTAGTAAGAGGTGTTAGTGTGCTTTGGTGGCTGGATTGTTAATGTAATTGGATAAGTGAACATTGTTGGTGATATTTGTAGATCAAACAGTATTGCTGATTTGAACCATGTCTGGTTTTGCTGCTGCCGACCTGATCCATAATCCATGTCAGGTTTCTACACTACCACCTAGTGGCATCCGGCCGCCATGTTAGTTAGCTCTACTTAAGTCTCTGAGCCTACAGTTTACATTTCAATGGTCTCTGTATGTATTCTAATTAAACTACTTGATATGATATATAATGACTGTATCAATAGTACTTTGCACAATATTTACACCCAGGAGCCTGAAGCCCAGCACCATTGATGCAGACTGGGGCATGTACTGAACATAGAAACATAGAAAATAGGTGCAGGAGGAGGCCATTTGGCCCTTCGAGTCAGCACCACCATTCATTGTGATCATGGCTGATCGTCCCCAATCAATAACCCGTGCCTGCCTTCTCCCCATATCGCTTGATTCCACCAGCCCCTAGACCTCTATCTAACTCTCTCTTAAATCCATCCAGTGATTTGGCCTCCACTGCCCTCTGTGGCAGGGAATTCCACAAATTCACAACTCTCTGGGTGAAAACGTTTTTTCTCACCTCAGTATTAAACGGCCTCCCCTTTATTCTAAGTGTGGCCCCTGGTTCTGGACTCGCTCAACATTGGGAACATTTTTACTGCATCTAGCCTGTCCTGCAGCCATGACCAGCTCCTTCAGTTTAAGTGTTTGGAAATTTGTATTAAGTGTTTTCCCAGTATGAGTAAGTTCTCTGTCTTGTGCCACTTTCACTGCCTCTCCCTGAGAGTGTATGCCTCAGTAGTCATGATGATCTATGGATGACAATCTGCTGGATTGCTATGAGACCATACAAGTCCTTTAATAACAGGTATCAAACAACTGCTGTTGGTGCTGCAATTGAAACTAAATTATTGGGCATAAACCAGTGCCTGATGGACGAATCCATAAAACGCACACAGCAATGATGTTGCTCATTACTTTCATACTCGGAAGGTTGGATTATGTTCATCACAGACCCCCTGCACAAAATTGCAGCAATACAGGTTTTCTTCAGGCCTACCAAAGCACCATTTTTTTCATTCTGTACAGCCTTTGCTCTTTTCTATATGCTGTTGCATCAAATCTCCCATTCTGCATCTTTTTGCACCATTGCTTAGCGTGATCCTAGTCATCCAGCTAACTGGCATGCGTCCTCCTTTTTGTAATTTTGTAACCTTATCGGCGCCAGAAACGTACCGACTCCTGTGTACTGCCTAGATGAGGTCTGTTGTATGATTTTACCGGGTTGTACGCAAAACAAAGTCTTTCACAGTACCTCGGTACGGGTGACAATAAAGTGTCCTTGAATCACCATTGAATCTTTGAATCATTGTGACCTGTCTGCAAACCACTCATCTCTGGGTATCTCACCATACTGCAGATGAAGACACTGTTTTTTAGAAGAGAGCGGGAAATGTGTCATACAATGTGTTATGGGAGTGTGCCCATCATGGCTAAGTTGGGGCCAGCACATGGAGGTGTAGGAGAGAAGCATGGAGTGGCTTCTGGAATGTTTGGACTTCCTCTCAGCTAGACTCTTCTGTGTAAACAGCACATCTCTCCCCTCTGCCTCATGCACTGACCTTCAGTGAAGCAGACAACACACATGGATCCAGTTGTGTCCTGTGTGCGGTGCCCTAATTGTTTTGGCAAATTGCAATCACAATATAATGAGTGGCACCATCTAGTACAGTTCAGTGCTGCACCCCTGTAAGAGGTGCAGACTGACTAGCAGTATTGCAGGCTTCCTGTATCTGATACTAGCCCATACGTATTTGAGGTTACTGTTGAAGCAAGAAAAACATTCTGTCTGGTGCTCAATAGGGAGCAAAGTCGTAAAATAACCAGGAAGCATGAATTTGGTTTGCTGCCTACATAATGTCGGACAGGGGAGGGTTAATTGCACGCCATGATCCCACATAGATTTCGGAGACATTCCAGCATAGCCCACTCTACGTTATATTCTCAGCACTCGTTTAAGAATTTTAATTTGGAGTCGGCATCAGTGATAGAGTGAATTTGTTGAACTGTTATATAAAAGCCCTGCTTCATTATTGTTTCATGGGTTGCAACCTGGTTTGAGATTTTTTATAAGGCATAAGAGATTTATGCTGCTTTATAGGAATAGTTAGTATCAATGAAATGATTAGATTTGAAGGCCTCAAATTTGCTGATGGGTCTTGGTACATTTGCACTCCAAATGCGTCCATTGCGTTCAGCAGACCTCAAAGTGCAGCCAGCGAGTCCAACTACAGCTCCTGACCAATTGTCTCAAAGTGCGCACTTTGGTAAGTGAGGGATCATTTGCTGAGGAAAGTAGTTGGCAACAGGTGAGTATTTCTACCATTACTGTTTTAATTCTCATTCAGGAGTAAAGTATATTGTTCTTACAGTGGAGTGGAGTAAGGCCTCAAGGGATCAGTTAATCTGTTGGAGGCTGAGGGAGTGTTGGAGGCTGAGGGAGACGATAGAAATATATAAAATTATGAGAGGCATAGATACGATGCTTAGTCAGAACCTTTCTCCCAAGGAAGAAATGACAATCACCAAAACGCATCATTTTAAGGTGAGAGTGGCAAAGTTTAAAGGAGCTGTCCAGGAACCTGTCCACAGAAGGCGTGGACGCAGCCCAGATCATCCCACAAACCAACCTCCCCTCAATTGACTTAATTTACACCTCTTGCTTGTCCCAGTAAGGCCAACAGCATAATCAAGGATGAGACTCACCCCGGTCATTCCCTCTTTTCCCCTCTCCCATCAGGCAAGAGGTATATAAGTGTGAAAACACATGCCCCTAGATTCAGGTTCAGTTTCTTCACAGCTGTTATCAGGTAACTGAACCATTCTACCAACAACTGGAGAGTGGTCCTGAGCTACAATCTCCTCATTGGAGATGCTCAGACTAGTTTTAATCAGACTTTGCTGGACTTTATCTTGCACAAAACATTATTCCCTGTTATCATGTACACTGTGGATGATTGTAATCATGTATTGTCTTACCACTTACTGGTTAGCATGCAACAAAAGCTTTTTACTGTGCCTTGGGATATGTGACGACAAACTAAACTAAACAATGAACTAAGTTAAACAATTATTATACACAAAGTGGTGGGTGCTTGGAACACGCTGTAAAATGTGGTGGTGGAGGCAGATTCGATATTGGCATTTAAGAGGCTTTGAGATAAGTCATGGATATGCAGGGTATGGAGGGATATAGATCACATGCAAACAGAATAGACAGAGGCCCGGGGCGCCGTTGGTGAGAGGAGGAGTTACCTGGGCGGTGAGTTATAAATCGAGCGCGGGGCTTGCTTTCACAGAGGCCCGGGGAGCCGTTGGTGAGAGGAGGAGGAACCCAAATCTGCAGCGTTCCATCTCACTTCCAGAGAAGGGGTCTGGTGGAAGCCTCTGATTGGTGGAAGAGGACCAGAGGAAGCAGCTGATTGGGTGCAACCCCAGGTTTGCATTTCTGCTTTCAGGTTAAGGGTTCTGTGAGTTAAGGGTTCAGTGAGTTAAGGGTTCAGTGAGTTGAGGGTTCAGTGAGTTGAGGGTTCAGTGAGTTGAGGGTTCAGTGAGTTGAGGGTTCAGTGAGTTAAGGGTTCAGTGAGTTAAGGGTTCAGTGAGTTAAGGGTTCAGTGAGTTGAGGGTTCAGTGAGTTGAGGGTTCAGTGAGTTGAGGGTTCAGTGAGTTGAGGGTTCAGTGAGTTAAGGGTTTAGTGAGTTGAGGGTTCAGTGAGTTGAGGGTTCAGTGAGTTAAGGGTTCAGTGAGTTAAGGGTTCAGTGAGTTAAGGGTTCAGTGAGTTGAGGGTTCAGTGAGTTGAGGGTTCAGTGAGTTAAGGGTTCTGTGAGTTAAGTGTACAGTATTTATTAGTAAAGTTACAGTGTAAAGGATAAAGATTTTTATAGTGTGAGGGAGTTGATTTAATTTGGGAGTAAGCTATGTCAGTGGAGATTGGCCCCGTGGTTTGCTCAGCCTGCAACATAGATACATAGATACATAGAAAATAGGTGCAGGAGTAGGCCATTCGGCCCTTCGAGCCTGCACCGCCATTCAATATGATCATGGCTGATCATCCAACTCAGTATCCCGTACCTGCCTTCTCTCCATACCCCCTGATCCCTTTAGCCACAAGGGCCACATCGAACTCCCTCTTAAAATATAGCCAATGAACTGGCCTCAACTACCCTCTGTGGCAGAGAGTTCCAGAAATTCACCACTCTCTGTGTGAAAAAGTTTTTTCTCATCTCGGTCTTAAAGGATTTCCCCCTTATCCTTAAGCTGTGACCCCTTGTCCTGGACCTTCCCAACATCGGGAACAATCTTCCTGCATCTAGCCTGTCCAACCCCATAAGAATTTTGTACGTTTATATAAGATCCCCTCTCAATCTCCTAAATTCTAGCGAGTATAAGCCAAGTCTATCCAGTCTTTCTTCATATGAAAGACCTGACATCCCAGGAATCAGTCTGGTGAACCTTCTCTGCACTCCCTCTATGGCTATAATGTCCTTCCTCAGATTTGGAGACCAAAACTGTATGCAATACTCCAGGTGTGGTCTCACCAAGACCCTGTACAACTGCAATAGAACCTCCATGCTCCTATACTCAAATCTTTTTGCTATGAAAGCTAACATACCATTCGCTTTCTTCACTGCCTGCTGCACCTGCATGCCTACTTTCAATGACTGGTGTACCATGACACCCAGGTCTCGCTGCATCTCCCCTTTTCCTAATCGGCCACCATTTAGATAATAGTCTACTTTCCTGTTTTTGCCACCAAAGTGGATAATCTCACATTTATCCACATTATACTGCATCTGCCAAACATTTGCCCACTCACCCAGCCTATCCAAGTCACCTTGCAGTCTCCTAGCATCCTCCTCACAGCTAACACTGCCCCCCAGCTTAGTGTCATCCGCAAACTTGGAGATGTTCCCTTCAATTCCCTCATCCAAGTTCATTAATATAAATTGTAAATAGCTGGGGTCCCAGCACTGAGCCTTGCAGTACCCCACTAGTCACTGCCTGCCATTGTGAAAAGGACCCGTTTACTCCTACTCTTTGCTTCCTGTTTGCCAGCCAATTCTCTATCCACATCAATACTGAACCCCCAATACCGTGTGCTTTAAGTTTGTATACTAATCTCTTATGTTGGACCTTGTCAAATGCCTTCTGAAAGTCCAGATAGAACACATCCACTGGTTCTCCCCTATCCACTCCACTAGTTACATCCTCGAAAAATTCTATAAGATTCGTCAGACATGATTTACCTTTCGTAAATCCATGCTGACTTTGTCCAATGATTTCACCACCTTCCAAATGTGCTGCTATCCCATCTTTAATAACTGACTAGCAGTTTCCCCACTACCGATGTTAGACTAACTGGTCTGTAATTCCCCATTTTCTCTCTCCCTCCCTTCTTAAAAAGTGGGGTTACGTTTGCTACCCTCCAATCCTCGGGAACTACTCCAGAATCTAAAGAGTTTTGAAAAATTATCACTAATGCATCCACTATTTCTGGAGCTACTTCCTTAAGTACTCTGGAATGCAGCCTATCTGGCCCTGGTGATTTATCGGCCTTTAATCCATTCAATTTACCCAACACCACTTCCCGACTAACCTGGATTTCACTCAGTTCCTCTATCTCCTTTGACCCGCGGTCCCCTGCTATTTCCGGCAGATTATTTATGTCTTCCTTAGTGAAGACGGAACCAAAGTAGTTATTCAATTGGTCCGCCATATCCTTGTTCCCCATGATCAATTCACCTGTTTCTGACTGCAAGGGACCTACATTTGTTTTAACTAATCTCTTTCTCTTCACATATCTATAAAAACGTTTGCAGTCAGTTTTTATGTTCCCTGCCAGTTTTCTTTCATAATCTATTTTCCCTTTCCTAATTAAGCCCTTTGTCCTCCTCTGCTGGTCTCTGAATTTCTCCCAGTCCTCTGGTATGCTGCTTTTTCTGGCTAATTTGTACGCATCATCTTTTGCTTTGATACCATCCCTGATTTCCCTTGTTATCCACGGATGCACTACCTTCCCTGATTTATTCTTTTGCCAAACTGGGATGAACAATTTTTGTAGTTCATCCATGCCGTCTTTAAATGCCTTCCATTGCATATCCACCGTCAACCCTTTTAGAACTAATTGCCAGTCAATCTTGGCCAATTCACGTCTCATACCCTCAAAGTTACCTTTCTTTAAGTTCAGAACCGTTGTTTCTGAATTAACAATGTCACTCTCCATCCTAATGAAGAACTCAACCATATTATGGTCACTCTTGCCCAAGGGGGCACGCACAACAAGACTGCTAACTAACCCTTCCTCATTACTCAATACCCAGTCTAGAATAGCCTGCTCTCTCGTTGGTTCCTCTACATGTTGATTTAGATAACTATCCCGCACACATATCCCTGGATGTTCAGCTCCCAGCCTTGGTCACCCTGGAGCCATGTCTCCGTGATCCCAACTATACCATATTCATTAATAACTATCTGCACATTCAGTTCTGGAGTCAGTTATTAAAGATGGGATAGCAGCACATTTGGAAAGTGGTGAGTTCATTGGACAAAGTCAGCATGGATTTACGAAAGGTAAATCATGTCTGACGAATCTTATAGAATTTTTCGAGGTTGTAACTAGTAGAGTGGATAAGGGAGAACCAGTGGATGTTTTGTATCTGGACTTTCAGAAGGCTTTCGACAAGGTCCCACATATGCGAATTTGGAAACAATTAAAAAAGACATTAAAATTAGATAACCTATCACTTTTGCTTCCAATTGTGAATAATCCTTTGTTTAAGCCCTCATGGTTGGACAAAGGTTTTACACAATGGAAAAACTATGGAATTAAAAAGATGGGACAACTTTACAAGGAAGGCACTTTTCTTTCATTTCAGGAGGTGCAGCAAACTTATGGACTTCAAGTAAATGATTTTTTCAGATATCTTCAATTTAGAGATTATGTAAAAGCAAATACTCAAAACTTTAGAATTAGAAATTCATAAATTCTTGACGACTGTTGGAATAAACATCCTAATACAGAAAAATTAATATCTTACATATATAATATTTTATTAGACAGCGATATCCCATCGACGGACTTACATAGACAAACATGGGAAAAATAACTAAATCCAATAATAACGAAAGATACTTGGGAAGAAAGTTTACAACACATACATCAATGTTCATTAAATGCCAGACACTCTCTAATACAATTTAAAGTAATGCACAGGTTACATTATTCTAAAACAAAATTAAATAAAATCTTCCCACATATTTCACCTATATGTGATAAATGTCAACATTTAGAAGCTAACTTATCTCATATGTTTGCAAATTGCATAAAAATAAAAAAATTCTGGGCAAATATTTTCAGAATAATATCTAAAGTGACCAGTACTCAATTAGACCCGGATCCAAAATTAATAATACTAGGAACATTAGAACTAAATCAAACATTTACAACAACTCAAAGAAACTTTATTGATTATAGTATAATAACTGGGAAAAAATTAATTCTAAAATTTTGGCTGGCCCTATAACCCCCACAATTAAAATGTGGATTATAGAAATGACGGAGACCTTACACTTGGAAATAATTAGACTTGTCCTGTTGGACAAACAAGAACTATTTGCTGGAACATGGTCTCCCTTTATTGATTATCTAAAGGGTCAGAATGGTTCAGCACGAGCACCTGACTAGCACTCGAGCCAAGGAATAGATGAAATGTTATATTCTGAAATGTACGAATATATCCCGAATGAAGTTTTTTATCTTAGTAAGTTATTCCATTCTTCTTTATTATCTCTTTCTTTTTTTTTTTCTTTGTTTCCTTTTTTTTTTTTTTTTTCTTTTCTCTCTTTTCTTTCTTTATTTCATCTATCTTTTTAGTTCTATTTAGTTTTTTTTTTAAATTTAAAAAAAGCATTGGAGACAATGTAATATTATTTGACAATATTATTAATTTAAAAATGTAAGTGGTAACGACTTTAATATGATATGTATTTACCTCCAATAAAAAATATTTTCACAAAAAAAAAAGAAACTTACAAAATTCTTAAGGGGTTGGACAGGCTAGATGCAGGAAGATTATTCCCGATGTTGGGGAAGTCCAGAACTAGGGGTCACAGTTTAAGGATAAGAGGGAAGACTTTTAGGACCGAGATGAGGAAATCATTTTTTACACAGAGAGCGGTGAATCTGTGGAATTCTCTGCCACAGAAGGTAGTTGAGGCCAGTTCATTGGCTATATTTAAGAGGGAGTTAGATGTGGCCCTTGTGGCTAAAGGGATCAGGGGGTATGGAGAGAAGGCAGGGATAGGATACTGAGTTGGATGATCAGCCATGATCATATCAAATGGCGGTGCAGGCTCGAAGGGCACCTATTTTCTATGTTTCTATGTTTCTATGTTTACTGCTATGCTGGCTATTAGCCACCCGTTTCCTTTCTGTCCTCTTACCTTTCACCTGCGGTGTGACCAACTCACTGTACGTGCTATTCACGACTTTCTCAGCATCGTGATGCTCCAGTATGAATCCAACCGCAGCTCCAATCATTCAATGCGGTCTGCCAGGAGCTGCAGCTGGACACACTTCCTGCAAACGTAGTCACCAGGGATACCGACCATATCCCTGATCTCCCAACATAATTGTATAAGGGGTAAGAGCGTTGTAAAAACAAGCCTGAAGGCTTTGTGTCTCAATGCAAGGAGCATTCGTAATAAGGTGGATAAGTTGAATGTGCAGATAGTTATTAATGAATATGGTATAGTTGGGATCACGGAGACATGGCTCCAGGGTGACCAAGGCTGGGAGCTGAACATCCAGGGATATTCAATATTCAGGAGGGATAGACAGAAAGGAAAAGGAGGCAGGGTAGCGTTGCTGGTTAGAGAGGAGATTAACACAATAGAAAGGAAGGACATTAGCTTGGAGGATGTGGAATCGATATGGGTAGAGCTGTGAAACACTAAGGGGCAGAAAACACTAGTGGGAGTTGTGTACAGGCCACCTAACAGTAGTAGTGGAGTTTGGGATGGCATCAAACAGGAAATTAGAAATGCATGCAACAAAGGTAAAACAATTATAATGGGTGACTTCAATCTACATATAGATTGGGTGAATCAAATTGGCATGGGTGCTGAGGAAGAGGATTTCTTGGAATGTATGCGGGATATTTTTCTAAACCAACATGTAGAGGAACCAACGAGAGAGCAGGCTATTCTAGTCTGGGTATTGAGTAATGAGGAAGGGTTAGTTAGCAGTCTTGTTGTACGTCGCCCCTTGGGCAAGAGTGACCATAATATGGTTGAGTTCTTCATTAGGATGGAGAGTGACATTGTTAATTCGGAAACAAGGGTCCTGAACTTAAAGAAAGGTGACTTTGAGGGTATGAGACGTGAATTGGCCAAGATAGACTGGCAAATGATTCTTAAAGGGTTGACGTTGGATATGCAATGGAAGGCATTTAAAAGCTGCATGGATGAACTACAACAATTGTTCATCCCAGTTTGGCAAAAGAATAAACCGGGGAAGGTAGTGCATCTGTGGATAACAAGGGAAATCAGGGATAGTATCAAAACAAAAGATGAAGCGTACAAATTAGCCAGAAAAAGCAGCCTACCAGGGGACTGGGAGAAATTCAGAGTCCAGCAGAGGAGGACAAAAGGCTTAATTAGGAAAGGGAAAATAGATTATGAAAGAAAACTGTCAGGGAACATAAAAACTGACTGCAAAAGTTTTTATAGATATGTGAAGAGGAAAAGATTAGTTAAAACAAATGTTGGTACCTTGCAGTCAGAAACAGGCAAATTGATCATGGGGAACAAGGACATGGCAGACCAATTGAATAACTACTTTATTTCTGTCTTCACTAAGGAAGACATAAATAATCTGCCGGAAATAGCAAGGGACCAGGGGTTAAATGAGATGGAGGAGCTGAGTGAAATCCAGGTTAGCCGGGAAGTGGTGTTTGGTAAATTGAATGGATTAAAGGCCGATAAATGCCCAGGGCCAGATAATTTGCATCCCAGAGTACTTAAGGAAGTAGCCGCAGAAATAGTGGATGCATTAGTGATAATTTTTCAAAACTCTTTAGATTCTGGAGTAGTTCCTGAGGAGTGGAGGGTAGCTAATGTAATCCCACTTTTTAAAAATTACAGACCAGTTAGTCTAGCATCGGTGGTGGGGAAAATTCTGGCGTCAGTTATTAAAGATGGGATAGCAGCACATTTGGAAAGTGGTGAATTCATTGGACAAAGTCAGCATGGATTTATGAAAGGTAAATCATGTCTGACGAATCTTATAGAATTTTTCGAGGATGTAACTAGTAGAGTGGATAAGGGAGAACCAGTGGATGTGTTATATCTGGACTTTCAGAAGGCTTTCGACAAGGTCCCACATAAGAGATTAGTATGCAAACTTAAAGCATGCAGTATTGGGGGTTCAGTATTGATGTGGATAGAGAACTGGCTGGCAGACAGGAAGCAAAGAGTAGGAGTAAACGGGTCCTATTCAGAATGGCAGGCAGTGACTAGTGGGGTACCGCAATGCTCAGTGCTGGGACCCCAGCTATTTACAATTTATATTAATGAATTGGATGAGGGAATTGAATGCAACATCTCCAAGTTTGCGGATGACACGAAGCTGGGGGGCAGTGTTAGCTGTGAGGAGGATGCTAGGAGGCTGCAAGGTGACTTGGATAGGTTGAGTGAGTGGGCAAATGCATGGCAGATGCAGTATAATGTGGATAAATGTGAGGTTATCCACTTTGGTGGCAAAAACAGGAAAGGAGACTATTATCTGAATGGTGGCCAATTAGGAAAAGGGGAGATGCAACGAGACCTGGGTGTCATGGTACACGTCATTGAAAGTACGCATGCAGGTGCAGCAGGCAGTGAAGAAAGCAAATGGTATGTTAGCATTCATAGCAAAAGGATTTGAGTATAAGAGCAAGGAGGTTCTACTGCAGTTGTACAGGGTCTTGGTGAGACAACACCTGGAGTATTGCGTACAGTTTTGGTCTCCTAATCTGAGGAAAGACATTCTTGCCATAGAGGGAGTACAGATAAGGTTCACCAGACTGATTCCTGGGATGGCAGGACTTTCATATGAAGAAAGACTGGATAGACTCGGCTTGCACACGCTAGCATTTAGAAGATTGAAGGGGGATCTTATAGAAACTTACAAAATTCTTAAGGGGTTGGACAGGCTAGATGCAGGAAGATTATTCCCGATGTTGGGGAAGTCCAGAACTAGGGGTAACAGTTTAAGGATAAGAGGGGAGTCTTTTAGGACCGAGATGAGAAAATCATTTTTTTCACAGAGAGTGGTGAATCTGTGGAATTCTCTGCCAGAGAAGGTAGTTGAGGCCAGTTCATTGGCTATATTTAAGAGGGAGTTAGATGTGGCCCTTGTGGCTAAATGGATCAAGGGGTAAGGAGAGAAGGAAGGGATGAGATACTGAGTTGGATGATCAGCCATGATCATATCGAATGGCGGTGCAGGCTCGAAGGGCCGAATGGCCTACTCCTGCACCTATTTTCTATGTTTCTTTGTTTCTATTAGTTTAACTGGCATCATGTTAGGCACAGACACTGGGCCGAAGGGCCTGTTCCTGTGCTGTGCTGTTCTATGTTCCACGATCTATGAGCGCTTGGCCCTGTGAAATGGTCCTTCCTATATCCTATAGAATGCCATTATATCACAATTGAAAACATACAAGACCTCCTGTGTATGAAGACTCACCATTGATTGGCCTCCTGAGTGAAAGTGGGATTTGGTGGGGGTGGTGGGTGTTGGCGAAATGGGGTTGATTGGAAGGATGCCGTTATAGGAAGGATGCCGTTAAAATGGAAAGAGTGCAGAGAAGATTTACAAGGATGATACCAGGACTTGAGGGCCTCAGTTGGGCAACTAGGATTTCATGCCTTGGAGGCAGGAAGTTGGAGGGGGGGGGGGGGAGGGGTGATCTTCTTAAGGTGTATAAAATAATGAGGGGAATAGATAGAGCGAATGCAGAGTCTTTTCCCAGAGTAGCAGAATCAAGAATCAGAGAACATGGGTTTAAGGTAAGAGGGGAAAGATTTAATAGGATATTGAGAGGCAACTTTTTTACATAGAGGGTGGTGGGTATATGGAACAAGTTACCAGAGGAGATGGTTGAGACAGGTACAATAGTAACATGTAAAAGACATTTGGACAGGTACATGAGGAATATTGGCCTAATGCAGGCAAGTGGTACTGGCATAAATGGGGCATCTTGGTCAGCATGGACAAGGGGCTGAATGGCTTATCTCCCTGTTGTGTGACTCAATTACTCTATGGCTACTTGATGCTTAACATTGGTGAGCTGAGGGGTCCGTTGCTGAGTCGTATGATTCCGTGACTCACTGATATCACTGGATAATAGCAGGGACATGGTCCCTTTGTGTCACTGCAAAATATGCTGTTCCACCTCATGAGAATCCAGCACTTGGAGTGATGCAAGACAGACAGTGCAATCAACCCCATTCTTCTTACACCCACCACCCCACTGAACCTCAATTTCAACCAGGAGGCCCCAGTCAGGGCTGGATTTTTGTACACAGGGCATCTTATCTGATTTCAATTATGATCAAATGGCATGGCAGTTAATATAAGGTACACTTTTCTCTAAATGGGCAAACAGAACTCACTCCAACCAAAGAAGCTAGAAGACAGGCATGGACCCTAAAATGCTGAAATGATTTTGTACAAAAAGGGTTGACCCTTTTGCACCTTGTGCAAAAGGGATATAGCCGACTTGTCAAGGTGAAGGTATCAGAGGACATCTCCCCAATATCAAAGCAGTGGTGAGTTTCCTTGCTCTGAGAACACAGACTTACCCAGACTGAGTGTTAGATGACAGCCCAGAGTGTTACGTATTTTGTATTAATTAGATGTTCTTCCTCCATTCACTTGAAAACTGCAAGAAAGCAATGTTCCTGAGTTAGTGCTTGTAAATGGTCATTTCCCAGTCACTTAGTGACCATTGGAAACTGGCCCAAGTATGTCTCTGTCTATTTTATCTTAGTGCATCTGCCATGTGCCTAGTATTAGACATTCATCTAATGATATAATTGTATAAACACAGTGCCGGCCGACGTAAATTAGAGAATTAGAGTGCAGCGATCAATCTTTGTTTATAATCATACGAAACACCGGAGCAAACCCTGCAGCAGATCAGCAGAGGGATGTAAAGTGTCCCCAGTGTGTCTTCGACGTTTCACTCACGGCTGCAGCCAGACTCATTCTTTAATGTTCATATCATATGCAGAAGCATCACTGTGCTTCCCTTGATTAGTGTGGCATATCTGTTATGCATCTCAGTGCTGATGCTGTGCTATCTCTCAGACGGATCTGTCTGTACTGTGCAATGCAGTGCCACAGAGCCATTTGCAGCATGGGACTCGATCAGAACATTAGAACATATAGACTGGACAATTTATAAAAATATAGTGTGGAAACCGGCCCTTCGGCCACCATGTCTGCGCCAACCAGCTATCAATTGTACACTAGTGCTATCCCACACACTGGGGACGATTTACAGAAGCCAATTAACTTACAAACTTGTACAACTTTGGAGTGTGGGAGGATGCCGGAACACCCAGAGAAAACCCACAGAGTCACAGGGAGAACGTACAAACACCGCACAGACAACACCCGTAGTCAGAATTGAACCCGAGTCCCTGACACCAGGTCTCAACTGCTGCGCCACTGTGCCACCCCACAGACTGGAGACTGCTGCCTCCGTACTTCCCAAAATATTGCCACACCTCCTTGTATATGGAGAAGGCTCCTTAAGGCCGATGTGCATGGGAACTGCATGTTAAATTGTAATGCATGAATCTAGGTAAAGCCCATCCTGACAATTTTTTTAATACGGTTTGCCCAAATTCAATTTGTTTATTTGTGCTGAGACCCAATCAATTTCCCTCTACTAACAGTCTCCTCTCCTGGCGGAATTTGTCCTCACACCCAACAACTTCTCTTTTGACTCCTCTCACTTTCTCCAAGTTAAAGATGTAGCCATTGGCACTCGCATGGGCCCCAGCTATGCCTGCCCTTTTGTTGGTTACGTCGAACAGTCCTTGTTCCAAATGTACACTGGCACCATCCCCCAACTCTTTCTCCACTACATCGACGACTGCATCGGGGCTGCTTCCTGCACTCATGCAGAACTCGTTGATTTCATTAACATCACCATTAACTTCCACCCTGCCCTCAAATTCACCTGGGGTATCTCTGACACCTCGCTCCCCATTCTTGATCTTTCTGTCTCCATCTGACGTCTACCACAAACCTAGCAACTCCCACAGTTATATGGACCACACATGCTTTAACCCTACCTCTTGCAAAGACGCTATCCCCAGCTCTCAATTCCTCCGTCTCTGATAAGTCTTTCCATTCTAGGACATCTAAGCTGTCCTCTTTCTTTAGTAAACGCCCCCCCCCCCCCTGCTGTTATAGATGGATCCCTCACCTGCATCTCCTCTGTATTCCATAGTTCCTCTCTCCCTTCCCCTCCACCCAGATGGAACAAAGATATTCTCCTGGTCCTCACCTTTCACCCTATCAGCCTGTGCATCCAACACATCTGCGCCACCACCTCCCCTTTCTCCCCTACACCACTTCCCCCTCTTCCCCCTTCCACTATGCCCCACCTGTGACTCACATCTATTTCTCCCCTCCCCCTACCCCTCCATCCACATTCCTTCTGGCTTCATAATTTGCAACTCTTCAATTATTTTGTCTCACTCCTTCGGTTTCAATCTCTGGCCCTTGTTCCAACCATCTGCCTAACAAAAAAAAAAACACCTGTGTCTACCTATCACTTGCCATGCTTTGTGCTGCTTCTTCTCTCTCCTGGCATTCTCGCCCCCTCTTCCTCCCCCCCCCCCCAACCCCCTCCTCACAATCAGTCTGAAAAATATCACCAATTTGTGTTCTCCAGAGAATCTGCCTGACTCACTGTGTCACTCCACCACTTAGAGACATCTTCACCATTTCTTTTTGGGGGAGGAATGTCACTTGACTGGGCATTATTCCAAATGTGGTGCCCAACAAGCAAACCAACTAAGGGACAAATCTAAATTCTCAGCAAGTGGGCTGGCATCAGTGTTGTACATTCTCATGAGTAATATTTAGAATGAATGAGTAACCGCATGAAAAACAAGTAACATTCCAAATCTAAAATATGTAGACGTGCCCTTGATTTCAGCGTGAGACCCCAGAGAAATATGAATTAATGACACAACTATATCTTGCTGTTACTTAACATATTCTGCACAATTTGTCAGAAGAATGTGAGTCAATCTCACAGACTGCCATCGCATTTACACACTCTTGTTTGCATTTAAGACAAAATACCTGTAGCAAACAGCCGTTGATATTTCTTATCTTAGGCAGCACACGGCATGAACTCAGCTGTCCATGGGGAAATAACTTCTTAAAATAATATAAAGCTCAATCCTTCCAATGTCATATAAATGGAAATTTATTATAATGAAATTATTTTTCATGTTTAGATGAATTTTTCACTGTAGCCATATCCAGGCTGCTGGAAGAATTCTAGGCTTCTACATTTTGTAAATGCATAATTGCCTGATTTTAATCATGCTGGCCCAGGGCTGACAGTCAGGATCACAGCCCTAGACCCCACATGCCTACACTTACCCGTGGGTGTATGTAGAAGGCTGGTCTCACTGGCCTTGAGTTTGGATGACAACTGGTGCCTTGGTGAGCATGATGCAGATGTCTCACCTTGTAACAACTCTGACAGTACCTGACAGATATATAGGAGCTGATCAATGCTGATACCCAAATTAAATGTTTTTAAAAGGCTTTGGCATTCAAAGACAATATAAAGCTATTAGAACTGGAGCATAAATAATTGAATTGTTAAAGAGAAACAAGGTGAGCTGACATTATATAATCAACTGAGAGAACGATGAAATTAAACAAAAGTTTGTTTGCCTGTGGTTTTCTTCCTCATCTGCAGGACCAGAACCCTATTGAAATCAATGAGGTTTCAGATCCAGCACCAGGTCTGGCCTCTCAGAAAGTTTAGTTCTTGCACATTCTTGTGAGTGTGCCTCAGAAACTTTTTTATAATTATCAATCTTGTGCTTTAAACCAGATTTGAACAGAAGGACACTGGTGTTCCAACTAGTAGAGTGCTGCCTCACAGCTCCGGTCTCCTGTCATTTGATATTGACCTCCTGTGCTGACTTTGAAGGTTTTGTATGTTCTCCCTGTGACAGCATGGGTTTCCCCTTGGTAGCAATGTTACAAAATTTTGAGATTTAAAAAATAAAGTCTGCAATTTATCCCATCAGATAAAGCATAAAAACAAGTTTAATTTGACACCTAATTCACTTTCATATCTTCAGTATTAACGAAGTTATGGCCATTTTCATACTCGGAAATTAGCATCTTGTTCCCTATTGCTTTTCCATTGACTTAACACAAAAGCTGTGATCGAGGACAGTTAAAAGCCCATAACTTTCTTAAAAATTAAGATAACTGAAAGAAATGTTCAGTTATTATAGATTGAAGCATTCTGAAACAAATATGAAACAATCTTACTTAGAAGACATGAAAGTAAAATATAATTAGTTAGTTACCTAATTGTAGCTAATTACAAAATTCAATTACTAGATCTAAACATCTATCAATTTCTTAAGAATAGATTAACATTTTTAAATAGCCTAAGTGTCCAAATAACATTCACACAATAATTCACAATATAAAATAATTTTTAAATCTCATTTTCATGAATTTACAGGCCAAATGGAAGGAATTGAATGTTTAATACCTGTAAATTAATGGGCATTTAAATCATCTTGTGAGTGAGGATTTCTGGAACGCGATCTTTTGGAACGTTCATTTGCGGTGAATTTAACCCCGTATTGGCATGAAAAATACTGCCATTAGTTCGGGGAATAAAATCACCGTGTCGCATGAAAAAATGTGAATTAAAGGCTTCTTAAGAAGCACTTTTATACATTTAAAGAAACCACTTTCGTTTACCTGTCCCGTGTGTGAAATCCGTCCCCGTTATCGGCGTTGACGCTTCAGGAGCTGCTTTTAAAACAACTCCAGCGCTGACATTGACGATTTAATAAAAATAAAAAATTCACAAAATGCCACTAGAAACGATTCTTCAGCCAACGCTTGTACTCCATCAAAATATTAACCAGGACAAGGTAGGAGAAACCCGCATTTTAACCCCTCCCCCCCTTAAAGGCGCCAAAATCGCACACACGGCCAGTGGCAGAATTACAGCGCGACTGAAGGTAAGTATTGTAACATCCTACCCTTGGTGCTATATTTTCCTCCCATATCCCAAAAATCTGCAAGTTGGTAGGTTAAATGATTGTTGTAAATTGCCATAAAATGTGGAGGGGACAGGTAGATCTTAGAGGTAATTGATCAAAGTGCACAAATTTGGTTCTGTAAAAATGAGTGGTGGAACAGGATTACTCTGCGAGCTAGCAGAGACATGATGAGCCAAGAAGCCTTCTTCTGCATCATAAGAAAAGATGTAAATGTGAATTGTGCACCATCATTCAATATCCCTTAGCTTAGGGAATCCCTCTTGGCATAGTTACATTTACAAGAAAAACTGTTGATATTTCGAGCTAGTGACCTTTCACTTAAAAAATTAAATATTTCATACATTTACCGCATTGTGCTTTTGAACGGGAAAAGGTTGATGGATTTGCAGAGCGACATGCTTAGTGGTGGGCAGCCTCAACATCCAGCATGTTTGTGAAAGGACATTAAGGGAGATTGGCATTAAATTGGCACTGACTGGGTGGAAAACTAAGTGTCATTCTGCTACTGAGTAAGATCAGCTGCCTTAGACTACCTTATTTACAACAATGAACATGTACAAAGAAGCGTGCAACAGACAATGCATCCTGGAATTTCTCCTTCCCCTCGCCAGCCGCCTGACACTTTTGCGGGCTAGAGGAGTCTGTGTTCCAGCTGTATATGGAGTGTGTGAGGTTGCAGCCCCTGTTCCATTTTCTAAAGGGCTGCCTCTTGCCTTCTGGCTGCACTTCTCACCCACCATCCTCATCTTTGGACACCTTGTGCGTAAGGGAGAGGGTAGGGCTGAGGATGTCCTGGTTGGGTTGCTCCTGGGCCTGGCCAAGTTGGCCATCCGCGAGTCACGGCACCAGGCGGAATGGGGCTCTGCCCGAGTCGGCAGCTTGCCCCTTTTCCAGGGTTACGCACGTGCCCGGGTGGTGTTAGAGAGGGACAATGCACTGTCCACGGGCGCCTTGGGGGATTTCCGGGACCGCTGGGCACCACGGGGGTTGAATGCATCCTTGACAAGGAGTGTATGATAGTTGTATAATAGTTTATCGTTTGTCGTGTATTATGGTGGTGGGTTCTGTTTTGTTTTTTACTTTACTATATATATTTTAATATTTTAATAAATATTTTTGATTAAAAAAATAATGTCTCCTTCCCAGAATATTAATGGGCCTGTCCCACTTAGGCAATTTTTTAGGCAACTGCAGGAGACTATGCAGTCGTCACATGGTCGCCACATGTTCGCGGGTGGTTGCCGGGGAGTCGCCTTCATGGTCGTGAGGAGTTCCCGCATTCTGGGAACTAATCGCGGCCTGATTATGGTTGCCGCAAATTTTTCAACATGTTGAAAAATTAGCAGCGACTAGAATGAAGCCGCCATGGAGAGTAGCAAGAATTCTCGTGCCGTAGGTGGGTCAACAGGAGGTCCTAGTGGGTTGCCAGGAGATCAAAGGTTCTCTTAGGTTCTCGTAGATTGTAGCAGGTGCTGACCAGTGAATTTCATTCGCTCATTGGGGGAAAAAAAAGGTAAGCAGTAGTTTCAGAACCAAGGATAACCGATGTTAATGTCCGCCGAGCTTCACAGCCGTGTATCTCTGGCTTCTTAAAAGTTGTCTCTACTCCTTCTACCCCCTCTCTCCCCCCTCGCTCCCCCTCTCTCCCCTCTCCTCCCCCCTCTCTCCTCCCCCTCTCTCCTCCCCCCTCTCTCCTCCCCCCTCTCTCCTCCCCCTCTCTCTCCTCCCCCTCTCTCTCCTCCCCTCTCTCTCCTCCCCTCTCTCTCCCCCCTCTCTCCTCCCCCTCTCTCCTCCCCCTCTCTCTCCCCCCTCTCTCTCCTCCCCCTCTCTTTCCTCCCCCCCTCTCTCTCACCCCTCTAATCAAGCTGTCTGTGAGAGTCTTTAGATTAATAAGGATATTGGTCACCAGAGGACATAAGTTTAAGGTAAGGGGGCAAAGTTTTAATAGGAACCTGAGGGGTAACATTTTTACACAAGGGGTATATGGAAAGAGCTTCATTGCAACATTTAAGAAACATTTTGACAGGTACATGGATAGGATACATTCAGAGGGATATTTGCTAAACACAGGCAGGTGGGACTAGTGCAGACGAGGCATGTTGGTCACTGTGGGCAAATTGGACCAATGGGCCTGTTTCCATGCTGTATGACTCGGTGGATCTATAACCTATTTCCTTGCTGAACTAATTCTTACATTGAGCAACTTTTTTAACTCCACATGCTTTTTGCTGGTTGTAGTTGTAGCTTTGAGAACTTGCATCCATCCAAGCTATGCCTGCCCCCTCGTTATTATGTGGAAAGGCCTTTGCTTCAGTCCTAATTGCTCCATCTTTCAACTCTTCACCACCACACTGAATTGTTTCAATTTGTTTCCTTTCTCTCCTGACTCTAACCGCTGATTCCACAAAGGACAGACTCATTGGCAGAAATCATTGGGTGGCTCTCAGGTGCAGGAGCCCTGGCATCCTGACAACTTCAGTCTCAGCTCAATGCAGATACTTCAGAACAGACCAGCAGCATATGAGCCAGCCCACCTTTCACTGAATTGCTGTATTCTTTCCACCGCTGCTGGAAGGAAGGAGTTGAATGTGAAGCCTCCTGATAATACAGTTATTCAATTTAAAGGTGCTGACTCCGAATACAGCACTGAATGCTGATGGAAGAAAAATCCAATTATTTATATTGTGACTTGTCATCTCCTCCTTTGGAGGATAAAGCAAAGGATGAAAGAGCACCTGGACGTTTTAAAGCTACTTTTGTCTAATTTCAATAGACGTAAAAATCAGAGGCACACAAAAGTGCATTCACTTACAAGACAGCGAACACACAAACAAGGCACAATGCCTGGGGGCCGCTGAAGCACAATTTAGCCCTATCAGTATAGAGAGCAGCTGGCGGAGCCTCAGCTGCAGGGATACACTTAACTCAGACTATGGAAAATAATTACAGCTCTGGCGCAGGCACACAAAGTGCTGAAGGACCATTGTGAACATTTGCTCAAAGATCTGCCCATATGAGCACAAATAAAATTGATCTGATGGCTGCCACGGAACACAATTAATTGTGAGGAATGCACCTTACACACTGGAGATACTCAATGAGCCAAAATCACATTCTGAAATGTCCCATTTTAGGCCTCTATTTCTAAATGCCAGATTTTAGACCAGTTTTGTGTAGACCTTTCAATTCATTGCCAGGCAGCCTGATTCCAGAGGCAAGTTTCCATGTCAGGGTCCCTGCCTATCAATGATGCCTTTCCACATCGCCATAGATATTCATTCATAGGCAAATCTGGTTTCTGTTGTTTTTGGATGACAGTAATTCCATCTGCTTTTTTCCTCACCTTAATGGGGTTGCAGAACAATTCCTGAAAAAACTTTTTAAACTAGTTGGAATGCATACATTGAGATGAATGCTGAACTGTAATCCTTCCTAAAGTTGGAGCAAGATCCTGTTTGTCTGTCCCCATTTCCAATAACTGCTCCCAACCGTCCATCTGGTGCAAATGGTACAATTACCTTTCCAAGCTGCCACATAAAAGTACTTAGACTTTAGACTTTAGAGAGAAAGTAGACCCTGAGATCTGATGACATTGCTCACAAAGAGAAGACTGCCTTCAAATAACCTTGTTTTGAGCTCAAAGATGTATTTCATGTAAATCTCAACATTGCCAGAAACCTTTCTGTAAACTCGCATTCCGCTTTTGTTCATTTGAGCTTCCATTCTTGGTGTGACTTTTCACCAATCAAGTTTCACATCATCTCTTCAGATACTTCAAAAACATCACACATCTACTACATCAAGGACAGTATCTTTCATGGAGGATTGAAGATCTTCTTGCCAGCTCCAGACAGCAGTAAAAAAGCTTGTTGTCATTGACAGTACATCCAATACTTAATTATCTTAGGAGGAGGATTCTTACTGAGAATATATTTATATGCCTTTAATGTGCCAATTTTATACCAAGCAACTTTACAAGAGAAGACACTAAATGCTGGATTATTCAGGAGAATCAGGCAGCATCTCTGGAGAACATGGATGGATGACATTTTGGGTCGGGACCCTTCTTCAGACTGATTGTGGGGGGAACTGTAAGAGAGGTGGGGTACTTTACAATAGCGTTATGAAGAAAATATATATTCGATTTTTTTTTAATGCAGTTGTTGGGATTCTGAAATTTAAAAAAATGCTGGGAACATTAAGTCAGAGAACACCTGTGGAAAGAGAATCAGATAACTTTTTATGTCAAGGACCCTTAGCTAGAAATATATATTAATGCAGAAGCACATAAAGAGATATTAAGACTCAGGAATTAAGGCCAACTAGAAAATAAATGGTCAAAATGTGTTCAATGAGAACCTAATAGTAGGCAAAATATGGAGAAGCAGTGCAATTAAATTAGATCCAAATTTTAGGGTGTTGAGAGATGACATGACAGTGCCTTCAGTGGAGTGATTAAATTCAGTACGGCTAATGTAGAGGTACAGTTATTACAGATACAAATAGAATTCACATCATTGTACCTTAATTGGTACACTTGACAATCAAAGCCCTTTGAAACCTTTAAAATTCAGGACGACTCACACAAAGCAAACATTTTGTGAGAGGAGATTAGTGGGCAAAATTAGGGCGCATGGTATTGGGGGTAGAGTGCTGACATGGATAGAAAATTGGTTGGCAGACAGGAACAAAGAGTAGGATTAATGGGTCCCTTTCAGAATGGCAGGCAGTGACTAGTGGGGTACCACAAGGCTCGGTGCTCTGACCGCAGCTATTTACAATATACATCAATGATTTAGATGAAGGGATTCAAAGTAACATTAGCAAATTTGCAGATGACACAAAGCTGGGTGGCAGTGTGAATTGTGAGGAGGATGCTATGAGAATGCAGGGTGACTTGGACAGGTTGGGTGAGTGGGCAGATGCATGGCAGATGCAGTTTAATGTGGATAAATGTGAGGTTTTCCACTTTGGTAGCAAAAACAGGAAGGCAGATTACTATCTAAATGGTGTCGAGTTGGGAAAAGGACAAAGGACAAAGGACATTTATTGTCACATACACCAAATGGTGTAGTGAGATTTGTTCTTGCCATGCAGCACAAATAGACACAACATTAAAAGAAATTTAACATAAAACATAAAAACATCCCCCACAATGGATCCCACTGTGGGGGAAGGCACAAAGTCCAGTCCATAATCCCCTTGTCCACCCATAGTCTGGCCTATATAGGCCTCCACAGTCGCCGCTACGGGGGCCCGATGTTACAGGCCCTTCTTCGCCGGGTGATGGTGCTCCGGCGTCGGGAGAACCCTCTCAGCAGCTTGGGACACCTGGAACGGCCGTCTCCCTACCGGAGTCCGCGCCTTCCGAAGCCGACAGGCCGCGCTCGATGGAGCTCCACCACTGGCGAACTCGTCGCGAGATCCGAGGCTCCCGATGTAAAGTTCAGCGCCGCCGTCCGCAGCTGACCGCTCCACAGACCTGCAGCTCCACAGTCCCGCAGCTCCACGGTGTTCACCTGCGGTCTCAGCTCACCGGAGCTCCAGCGCGGCAACCCGGGCAAGGCATCACCCGCTCCGCGATAGCGCTCCAGCGTTGTGCCGCCGCCCGCAGCTGGCCGCTCCACAGTTCCCACAGCTCCGCGATGTTCACCTGCGGTCTCAGCATTCCGGAGCTCCAGCGCAGCAACCCGGGCAAGGATACATTTAGAGGGATATTTGCTAAACACAGGCAGGTGGGACTAGTGCAGACGAGACATGTTGGTCACTGTGGGCAAATTGGACCAATGGGCCTGTTTCCATGCTGTATGACTCGGTGGATCTATAACCTATTTCCTTGCTGAACTAATTCTTACATTGAGCAACTTTTTTAACTCACATGCTTTTTGCTGGTTGTAGTTGTAGCTTTGAGAACTTGCATCCATCCAAGCTATGCCTGCCCCCTCATTATTATGTGGAAAGGCCTTTGCTTCAGTCCTAATTGCTCCATCTTTCAACTCTTCACCACTACACGGAATTGTTTCAATTTGTTTCCTTTCTCTCCTGACTCTAACCGCTGATTCCACAAAGGACAGACTCATTGGCAGAAATCATTGGGTGGCTCTCAGGTGCAGGAGCCCTGGCATCCTGACAACTTCAGTCTCAGCTCAATGCAGATACTTCAGAACAGAATGCTGGTATCTTGTCCACCCATATGCTGAGACAGAATGATATAGGGCAGATGGAGCAAGTAGGGGGAGTGAAGGATGAAGGTGGGGACAGCTTCATTAGGGTATATATTTATCATTCATAATGATAATGCTGAGGGATTCTAGGGAGAAGTCAGGAGAATGGGGTTTGAGAGGGAATGATAGATCAGCCACGATTGAATGGCGGAGTAGAGGTTGATGGGCCTAATTCTGCTCTTATCAATTAGGAACTTAGGAACCATTATGGAAGAGGTGAAGGGTGTAGACAGTTGGCTGGTGGAGCAGAGGTGCGGGGCTGGGGAGGAGGGAGAGCAGGACAGAAGAGTTGATAGGCGGCCCTGTCCCATTTCCTTCATTTCTCAAACTTCAGCTCTCACCCCCACCTCCCTCCTGACAGAATAAAGCTTGAGTTCCCCTCGTCCTCATTTCTCATCCTGCTAGGATGAAAGGAACATAGATAGGAAAGCTTTAGAGGTACAGTGGCTTACAAAAGTATTCATACCCCTTGAACTTCTCCACATTTTGTCACGTTACAACCACAAACGTAAATGTATTTTATTGGGATTTTATGTGATAGACCAACACAAAGTGGTGCATAATTGTGAAAGTGGAAGGAAAATGATACATGGTTTTCAAATTTTTTTACAAATAAAAAACTGAAATGTGTTGCGTGCAAAAGTATTCAGCCCCCCTGAGTCAATACTTTGTAGAACCACCTTTCGCTGCAATTACAGCTGCAAGTCTTTTGGGGTATGTCTCTACCAGCTTTGCACATCTAGAGACTGAAATTTTTGCCCATTCTTCTTTGCAAAATAGCTCAAGCTCAGTCAGATTGGATGGAGAGTGTCTGTGAACAGCAATTTTCAAGTCTTGCCAGAGATTCTCAATTGGATTTAGGTCTGGACTTTGACTGGGCCATTCTAACACATGAATATGCTTTGATCTAAACCAGTCCATTGTAGCTCTGGCTGTATGTTTAGGGTCGTTGTCCTGCTGGAAGGTGAACCTCCGCCCCAGTCTCAAGTCTTTTGCAGACTCTAACAGGTTTTCTTCCAAGATTGCCCTGTATTTGGCTCCATCCATCTTCCCATCAACTCTGACCAGCTTCCTGTCCCTGCTGAAGAAAAGCATCCCCACAGCACGATGTTGCCACCACCATGTTTCACAGTGGGGATGGTGTGTTCAGGGTGATGTGCAGTGTTAGTTTTCCGCCACACATAGCGTTTGCATTTAGGCCCAAAACTTCAATTTTGGTCTCATCTGACCAGAGCACCTTCCTCCACATGTTTGCTGTGTCCCCCACATGGCTTGTGGCAAACTGCAAACGGGACTTCTTATGGCTTTTTTCAACAATGGCTTTCTTCTTGCCACTCTTCCATAAAGGCCCGATTTTGTGGAGTGCACGACTAATAGTTGTCCTGTGGACAGATTCTCCCACCTGAGCTGTGGATCTCTGCAGCTCCTCCAGAGTTACCATGGGCCTCTTGGCTGCTTCTCTGATCAATGCTCTCCTTGCCCGGCCTGTCAGTTTAGGTGGACGGCAATGTCTTGGTAGGTTTGAACAGTGCTCCGTGAGATGTTCAAAGCTTGGGATATTTTTTTATAACCTAACCCTGCTTTAAACTTCTCCACAACTTTATCCCTGACCTGTCTGGTGTGTTCCTTGGGCTTCATGATGCTGTTTGTTCACGAATGTTCTCTAACAAACCTCTGAGGCCTTCCCAGAACAGCTGTATTTATACTGAGATTAGATTACACACTAGTGGACTCTATTTACTAATTAGGTGACTTCTGAAGGCAATTGGTTGCACTGGATTTTATTTAGGGGTATCAGAGTAAAGGGGGCTGAATACTTTTGCACGAGACACTTTTCAGTTTTTTATTTGTAAAAAAATGTGAAAACCATATATCATTTTCCTTCCACTTCACAATTATGCGCCACTTTGTGTTGGTCTATCACATAAAATCCCAATAAAATACATTTACGTTTGTGGTTGTAACGTGACAAAATGTGGAAAAGTTCAAGGGGTATGAATACTTTTGCAAGCCACTGTATATGGGCAGATGTGTGCAAATGGGACTAGATGGGCCATTTCAGCATGGGCAAGTTAGGCCTAAGAGCCCGTTTATGTGCTGTATGATTCTGTATTGTAACTATGTACCATGCATCGATCCTGATATTTTCAAACAAGAATCTGATACATCCTTCCATTTTTGTAGCAGCAGCAAGATCTGATTTGTGTTTATTTATTTTCCTTCCTCTTGTGTGGGTGGAAGGTGCTGCAAAACAAGAACTGACGTGTTTAAGGCAGCATCAGGACCTCAGGATGCCCCAGGTTGTTTTACAGCTAATTAAGTATTTCCTTGAAGTGTAGTTACAGTCAAACTGTAGGAAACCTAGCAGTTGATTTGACAGAAATGAAATAAAGGAAAAGGGAACTGGTTTGAGTGATGTTAGTATGGGAATAAATATTGACCAAGACACTGAGAAAACTTATTGCTGCTTCCAGATAGTTCTATGGAATCTTTCATCTTCTGCTGGGAGAACAGATTAATGTATGTCCAAAAGTCAGCACTTACTCCAAGTTCTGGAGCATCAACTTAGATTTTATGCTCAAACCTCTGGAGTAGCCCTTGACCCAGGGGGAGAGTGCAACTGATAGCAGAGGTTGTTTGTACTGATGCCCATCTTAGGTTATAAGTTCATAAGTGAAAGGAGCAGAATTAGGCCATTTGGCCCATCAAGTCTAGTCTGCCATTCAATCATGTCTGATCTATCTCTCCCTCTTAACCCCATTCTCCTGCCTTCGCCCCATTACCCCTGACACATGTACTAATCAAAAATCTATCTATCTCTGCCTTAAAAATATCCACTGATATCCATCTACCTTATAAACCTCATCAAAATGTGCTCTTGCATGGTGAATATTGAGCAAGTGTTTCTATCCTATCGAGCTTGACCCTCTCCATGTTTGGGAAGCAAGGAGTGATCCATCCAGTTGGACTATTTTGTTAGAAACTTGAAATGCAATGTCAAAAAGTGCGTTAATAGTTGCAGAAAACTTTACAGACATAAAGGTGTTAAATGATAAACAACATCATGTCAGGCTGTCTGTGATTATTAGGTCTACTTGAATAGCAAATGTGTTCCAATTAAACTTAGTTACTAGCCAAGCGAAACAAGTAATTTTCTGGAATTTTTCATGTTAATTTATCACTTGCTGTAAGTTAAGTCATCCAATAGAAATGGGAGGTAATAATGTGCATTAAACAATTTAATAACTGTGAAATTACACTTTTGACCTTTATTAATGACTCTGACTTTTGCACAAAAATGCCAAACAAGCCCCAGTCATGCATAAGCCTTATTCTGTGGAGCAGGAATTGAATATTTTGGTGAAACAATACATCAACAGGACAGGAGAATTATAGATTTCAGCAATGTATTGTCGAAAACAAAATGATGCAAACTGCTCATGATGAAACCCATCCATCTCCCCCCCGCCCGAAGAAAAGATGCGTCAGAAATTAAGGTTTTCCTTGGCCAGTACACAAATATTCATGCCCAGTTTATGGTGCATTTATTTATCTGATGCTAGCATTATCAGAGTGGTAAAGAAGGCATGCACTAAGCTTCCTTCATTGGTCGGACCATTGAGTAGAAGAGTCAGCATGATGGAACTTTATTGGACTTTGGTCAGGTTGCATTTGGAGTATTGCATGCAGTTCTGATCTCTCCATTACAGGAAGGATGTGGAGGCTTTGAACCACGTGCAGAAAAGGTTTATCAGGCTGCTGCTTGGATTAGAGGGTATTAACTACAAGGAGTGATTTTTTCTCTAAAACACTGGAGATTGAGTGGAGATCTGTTAGAAGTATAGTAAATTTTGAGAGGCATAGATTCTCCGTGGATTGTCACCTTGTCGTGGTGGAGAAGCTTGTGTGGTCCTGAGATCCTGAGAGCGATGCCGTCCGGAGCTAGGCTCCTGGTAGGGCCACCCATGGCGGTAAGTTCGAGGGGGAGGACACTGACAAAGAGCAATCCAACCAAGACCTCAACGGTGGAACAGGCGGAGGATGATAGCTGACCTTAGTGGAGCGTTAAAATGGCTAGGAAGGCGGACGAAGGCTGCAGCAGAAAAGGGTCTCCGGTCGTCGAGGACTCCATGCCACTTGATCCTGACCCAGATCTGGCAAGGACCATGTGGTGGCTGTCTGTGCACCAGTCTCCCCACGTTAAACAAAGTCACGCACTGGCGTCCTCCAACTCTGGAGACACCCATGGTCAGCCATGACCGAAGGGGGCCTAAGAAAATGGGGAAGACAGTCAGAAGCTTTTTCCCGGTGTGGAAATGTCAAGGGTTAGGGTGCTTAGCTTAATGGTGAGAGGGGCAAAGTTTAAAGAAGATGTGTGAAGCAAGTTTTATACACAGCAGGTGGTGGGTGCCCAAAACAACTTTTCTATGGGTGGTAGTGGAAGCAGATATGATAGTGGCATTTAGGAGGCTTTCAGAAAGACACATTGATGTGTAGGAAATGGAGGGATATGGATTATGTGTAGGCAGATGAGATCAGTTTATGTTGAAATTATGTTCAGCACAGACGTGCAGGTCCAAAGGGCCTGGTCCTGTGCTATAAATTTCTAAGTTCTATGATCTATTACAATGAGATTGTCACAGAGAAAGGGAGGCGGAAGGGGAGATTGTTAGAGGTTACCTAAAATGGAGGATTCAATGTATAAACCATTGGGTTGTGAACACCTCATATTTCATGTAGGTACACTGTAGCTTACAACCTAACAGTTTGAACATTGAATTCTCCAATTTTAGGTAGCCTCTAACAACACCCCTTCTCCCCTTCCCTGTCGCCCACCCCCTTTCTGGCCACCTAATGCAATTTGACTAAAGTTGTAGAAAATGGGAATCACAAAAGAAAACAAGTTTTTAAATGAGAACCAAGTCTGACTGGTTTCACATCACTGAAAACGAAAAGAAATATACTTCATTATTTAATAGTTTCACTGTGTACACTAAGCAGTTTTACTTAAATATTTTCCATTGTATTGTGACTTTTTATAATTTCTTCTCAGCCTTTCTGAAACATAGAAACATAGAAAATAGGTGCAGGAGTAGGCCATTCGGCCCTTCGAGCCTGCACCGCCATTCAATATGATCATGGCTGATCATCCAACTCAGTATCCTGTACCTGCCTTCTCTCCATACCCCCTGATTCCTTTAGCCACAAGGGCCACATCTAACTCCCTCTTAAATATAGCCAATGAACTGGCCTCAACTACCTTCTATGGCAGAGAATTCCAGAGATTCACCACTCTCTGTGTGAAAAATGTTTTTCTCATCTCGGTCCTGAAAGATTTCCCCCTTATCGTTAAACTGTGACCCCTTCTCCTTGACTTCCCCAACATCGGGAACAATCTTCCTGCATCTAGCCTGTCCAACCCCTTAAGAATTTTGTAAGTTTCTATAAGAACCCCCCTCAATCTTCTAAATTCCAGCGAGTACAAGCCGAGTCTATCAAGTCTTTCTTCATATGAAAGTCCTGACATCCCAGGAATCAGTCTGGTGAACCTTCTCTGTACTCTCTCTATGGCAAGAATGTCTTTCCTCAGATTTGGAGACCAAAACTGTAGGCAATACTCCAGGTGTGGTCTCACCAAGACCCTGTACAACTGCAGTAGAACCTCCCTGCTCCTATACTCAAATCCTTTTGCTATAAATGCTAACATACCATTTGCTTTCTTCACTGCCTGCTGCACCTGCATGCCTACTTTCAATGACTGGTGTACCATGACACCCAGGTCTCGTTGCATCACCCCTTTTCCTAATCGGCCACCATTCAGATAGTCTACTTTCCTGTTTTTGCCACCAAAGTGGATAACCTCACATTTATCCACATTATACTGCATCTGCCATGCATTTGCCCACTCCCCCAGCCTATCCAAGTCACCTTGCAGTCTCCTAGCATCCTCCTCACAGCTAACACTGCCCCCCAGCTTCGTGTCATCTGCAAACTTGGAGATGTTGCATTCAATTCCCTCGTCTAAATCATTAATATATATTGTAAATAGCTGGGGTCCCAGCACTGAGCCTTGCGGTACCCCACTAGTCACTGCCTGCCATTCTGAAAAGGACCCTACTCCTACTCTTTGCTTCCTGTTTGCCAGCCAGTTCTCTATCCACATCAATACTGAACCCTCAATACCGTGTGCTTTAAGTTTGTATACTAATCTCTTATGTGGGACCTTGTCGAAAGCCTTCTGAAAGTCCAGATATAACACATCCACTGATTCTCCCTTATCCACTCTACTAGTTACATCCTCGAAAAATTCTATAAGATTCGTCAGACATGATTTACCTTTCGTAAATCCATGCTGACTTTGTCCAACGATTTCACCACTTTCCAAATGTGCAGCTATCCCATCTTTAATAACTGACTCTAGCAGTTTCCCCACTACCGATGTTAGACTAACTGGTCTGTAATTCCCCATTTTCTCTCTCCCTCCCTTTTTAAAAAGTGGACTTACATTAGCTACCCTCCAATCCTCAGGAACTATCCCAGAATCTAAAGAGTTTTGAAAAATTATCACTAATGCATCCACTATTTCTAGGGCTACTTCCTTAAGTACTCTGGGATGCAGCCTATCTGGCCCTAGGGATTTATCGGACTTTAATCCATTCAATTTACCTAACACCACTTCCTGGCTAACCTGGATTTCACTCAGTTCCTCCATCTCATTTGACCCACGGTCCTCTGCTATTTCCGGCAAATTATTTATGTCTTCCTTAGTGAAGACAGAACCAAAGTAGTTATTCAATTGGTCTGCCATGTCCTTGGTCCCCATGATCAATTCACCTGTTTCTAACTGCAAGGGACCTACATTTGTTTTAACTAATCTTTTTCTCTTCACATATCTATAAAAACGTTTGCAGTCAGTTTTTATGTTCCCTGCCAGTTTTCTTTCATAATCTATTTCCGTTTCCTAATTAAGTCTTTTGTCCTCTTCTGCTGGACTGAATTTCTCCCAGTCCTCTGGTAGGCTGCTTTTTCTGGCTAATTTATATGCTTCATCTTTTGTTTTTATACTATCCCTGATTTCCCTTGTTAACCATGGATGCACTACCTTCCCTGATTTATTCTTTTGCCAAACTGGAATGAACAATTGTTGTAGTTCATCCATGCAGTCTTTAGGTGCCTTCCATTGCATATCCACCGTCAACCCTTTAAGAATCAATTGCCAGTCAATCTTGGCCAATTCACGTCTCATACACTCAAAGTTACATTTCTTTAAGTTCAAAACCCTTATTTCTGAATTAACAATGTCACTCTCCATCCTAATGAAGAACTCAACCATATTTTGTTCACTCTTGCCCAAGGGGCCACGCACAACAAGACTGCTAACTAACCCTTCCTCATTACTCAATACCCAGTCTAGAATCGCCTGCTCTCTCGTTGGTTCCTCTACATATTGGTTAAGAAAACTATCCCGCATACATTCCAAGAAATCCTCTTCCTCAGCACCCCTGCCAATTTGATTCACCCAATCTATATGTAGCAATGTTACAAAATTTTTAGATTAAAAAAATAATGTCTGCAATTTATCCCATTAGATAAAGCATAAAAAGAAGTTTAATTTGACACCTAATTCACTTTCATATCTTCAGTATTAAAGACGTTATGGCCATTTTCATACTCGGAAATTAGCATCTTGTTCCCTATTGCTTTTCCATTGACTTAACACAAAAGCTGTGATCGAGGACAGTTAAAAGCCCATAACTTTCTTAAAAATTAAGATAACTGAAAGAAATTTTCAGTTATTATAGATTGAAGCATTATGAAACAAACATGAAACAATCTTACTTAGAAGACATGAAAAGCATATAATTAGTTAGTTACCTAATTGTAGCTAATTACAAAATTCAATTACTAGATCTAAACATCTATCAATTTCTTAAGAATAGATTAACATTTTTAAATAGCCTAAGTGTCCAAATAACATTCACACAATAATTCACAATATAACATAATTTTTAAATCTCATTTTCATGAATTTACAGGCCAAATGGAAGGAATTGAATGTTTAATACCTGTAAACTAATGGGCATTTAAATCATCTAGTGAGTGAGGATTTCTGGAACGCGATCTTTTGGAACGTTCATTTGCGGTGAATTTAACCCCGTATTGCCATGAAAAATACTGCCGTTAGTTCGGGGAATAAAATCACCGTTTCGCATGAAAAAATGTGAATTAATGGCTTCTTAAGAAGCACTTTTATACATTTAAAGAAACCACTTTCGTTTACCTGTCCCGTGTGTGAAATCCGTCCCCGTTATCGGCATTGACGCTTCAGGAGCTGCTTTTAAAATTACTCCAGCGCTGACATTGACGATTTAATAAAAATAGAAAATTCACAAAACGCCCCTAAGAACGATTTTTCAGCAAACGCTTGTACTCCAACGAAATATAATTCAGGACAAGGTAGGAGAAACCCGCGTTTTAACCCCGCCCCCCCCTTAAAGGCGCCAAAATCGCGCACACGGCCAGTGGCAGAATTACAGCGCGACTGAAGGTAAGTATTGTAACATACCTACTATATGTAGATTGATGTCACCCATTATAACTGTTTTACCTTTGTTGCACCCATTTCTAATTTCCTGTTTGATGCCATCCCCAACTCCACTACTACTGTTAGGTGGCCTGTACACAACACCCACTAGCGTTTTCTGCCCCTTAGTGTTTCGCAGCTCTACCCATACCGATTCCACATCCTCCAAGCTAATGTCCTTCTTTTCTATTGTGTTAATCTCCTCTCTAACCAGCAACGCTACCCCACCTCCTTTTCCTTTCTGTCTATCCCTCCTGAATATTGAATATCCCTGGATGTTCAGCTCCCAGCCTTGGTCACCCTGGAGCCATGTCTCCGTGATCCCAACTATATCATAATTATTAATAGCTATCTGCACATTCAACTCATCCACCTTATTACGAATGCTCCTTGCATTGAGACACAAAGCCTTCAGGCTTGTTTTTACAACGCTCTTACCCCTTATACAATTATGTTGAAAAGTGTCCCTTTTTGATTTTTGCCCTGGATTTGTCTGCCTGCCACTTTTACTTTTCACCTTGCTACCTATTGCTTCTACCCTCATTTTAAACCCCTCTGTCTCTCTGCTCACACATTTAAGAAACCCACCACCTCTTATTCTTAGTTTATTATTTTTTTCTTCTTTCCCCCCTACATGTTGGGTCTGAGTGCTTCCCTTCTCTGCCTCCTGCCTCACACACTGTCTACTAGCTTTCTCTATTTGAGTCCCTCCCCCCAACTGTTCTAGTTTAAAGTCTCCCCAGTAGCCTTTGCAAATCTCCCCGCCAGGATATTGGTCACCCTCGGGTTCAAGTGCAACCCGTCCTTTTTGTACAGGTCACATGTACAACAATGGCAGAAATTGTCCAGGCTTTTTATGTTGAAGTGAAGACAAAGTCAATCTTAATGTGAAGAGCTAATCTCCATCAAGTTTTCTTTCCAAGCCACATAAAAGATTACAAACAATTACAGACTAACCTATGTTTGAAAGCCATGCAGTTTTAACTTTGTTTCTGTGGATTTCCAGCCAATCAGTTGACTAGAAACAAGGAACTGCCGATGCTGGTTTATAAAAAAAATAACAAAAAGTGCCGGAGTAACTCGGTAGGTCAGGCAGCATCTCTGGAGAACACAGAGAGGTGATGTTAGGGGTCGGGACCCTTCCTCATATTGTTCTCTATTTTGTTTGAAAACTGCATCTGTAATTTTTATTTTGATGTTCATTCTCGCACCTATTGGAATTGAGGAACTCTAAGTGCAGGTGCGACCGATTGTTCACTGCTATGTTCTTGATGTGCAACAACCTAGTATCTCGGTTCATGGGCAAATTGGGAACAATGTCTAACAGGTTCTTTTCAAAGCATACTTCTGAATTAATACCTCGTTACGAAGATAAAAATAAATGGAAACACTTAAGATCTTTTCTTCTTTACAATCAAAGTCTGGTTAATGTTGTGGCCATATGAAGGGAGAAGAAATTTGTGACTGCAGCATTGCAAGTTGCTGACTGGAGATACAGCCATAGTAGAACATCATTGGCTATTAGCAATGTAAACTCCTCTTAAATTAATGGTTAATCTGTTTCAAAATTTGATGAAGTCCTCGGGGTTATCAATATTATCTAAAAGATGCATGACAATGACATTTTATGGATGAACCAACCCAGAAGCTAATAGGAGTCATTGGAACGGATGGTGTGCTCACCCATTTCAGAGTCTGTAGACCTTTGAAGAGGGACAGTCACTGAGGAAGCCATTAATGTTTTAACATTATGGCACAAACAGAAGCCAGATTCAGGGACAATGGTGAAAGATGGACTTGAATATTATAAGTGACAGAAGAATCATACATGGTGAAGGGAAGGTAAAAATGAAGGCAGGTTGCTGGTCTGAGTGAATGGATAAAAGCTTTAAAACCCATGCCTGCTTTGGAAAATAGTTTAAAAATTCCATCCCAAACATCCAGGACACTAATGTCATGAAGCACCCTCCTTTTGACCATCAAATCTCCTGTGCGTTAGCATAATATCAGTATTGTGGCCTCCTTTACTTGCAAATGCTGATTTGTGTTTATCAACTTGTGTTTATCGACTCTTCTTCAAGAAGATGGTACAAGTACGTGTGCACTACAATACTTGTTGTAACAAATATTGGCAGCACGTTTCTGTGGAATGTTTTAGCATAGATGCAGTAACCAACAGAATAGACATGAGAACTCCAGAACAGCGGGTAAACATATTTTAATCTTTCTTTCTGCTAATTTCTGTCCATTAATTTGAAACAAGTGAAGTATTTAAAGAAACAAACTGCCAACATTGGAAAAACTGACAAGGAAGCAATGACTAGAGATTAAAAAGAAAATCCTTAGTTTTGATCTCTACCGAGAAAAGGAAAGTTGTTTTTTTTCCAAATGCTAACAGATCTGGTGTGTACATGTAGCATTTACTGATTTCAGTATAGACTCGAAATATAAATATTTTACTGTATTTTGCTTTAAAACACAATAAATGTACCAAACTGGCGTTTCATCCAAACAATACAACTTCCAACTTTCCTCCAATCTGAATCAGTCCCATGTTCCTACCATCTGTACTTTATTGTTGAGACATGGATTCCTTACAGATATTAAATGTCATAGAGTCACTCAGCAGACACAGGCCCTTCGGCCCAACTTGTCAATGCTGACCAAGATGCCCCGTTTAAGCTGGTCCCATTTTTTTTAGTTTAGTTTAGTTGTGTTTATTATTGTCACTACTACCGAGGTACAGTGAAAAGCTATGTGTTGCATAAAATCCTGTCAGCGAAAACTCCATACATGATTACAATCAGGCCGTCCACAATGTACAGGCACATGATAAAGGGTATAATGTTTAGAGCAAGTTAAAGTCCAGTAAAGTCCAAATAAAGAGAGTTGAAAGGTCTCCAATGAGGTAGATGAGAGGGCCACTCTCTGGTTGGTGAGTGGATCAGTTGCCTGATAAACAGCTAGGAAAATATTTCCCCTGAAGCACTTTCAAACTTCTATACCTCTTGCCTGATGGAAGAGGGGATAAGAGGGAGTGACCGGGGTGAGAGTGGTTCTTGATTAGGCAAGTTGTCTTGCTGAGACAGCTTGAAGTGTAGATGGACTCAATGGAAGGGAGGTTGTTTTTGCTTGGTGGTCTGGGCTACGTCCACAACCCTCTGCAATTTTTTGCGGTCTTTGATGGAGCTGTTTCCAAACCATGCTGCGTTGCATTCTGATAATGCTTGTGATTGACCCATATCCTTCTAAACCTTTCCTATCCGTGTACCAGTGTAAGTGTATTTTAATGTTGTGATAGTAACCGGAAGTGGCGGCGCTGTGAACAGCTGCGGCTCGCCTGCAGTCCATCTGTTTTTACTTTTTTCTGTTGGTTTTTTTGTCTTGTTTTGGTTAAGTTTTAGTTTGTTGGGTTGTGTTAGGGGGGGTGCAACATGTTCTCTGTCTCTTCCTTTGGGGGAATGCGACTTTTTCGTGTCGTATCCCCCTTCTCTGCCTCCGTCTGCGCTGAGGCCTAATGGCGGAGCTGGTGGCCTCCAACCTGCGACCGACACCGAGGCTACGGAGGCAGAGCCAGCCAGGACTTACCAACGAGAGGCAGCCCATCTTCGGGGCTGAGGCAGCGGTGGCCCGACTTGCTGGTGCGGCGTTCTGGCTTTCGGCGGCGGCCTGGAGCTGATGCGGCGGGGTCCGGAGCGGAGACTGCGGGACTCGGAGCTGGGACAGCGGCCTGGAGCGGAGACTGCGGGACCCGGAGCTGGGGCAGCGGCCTGGAGCGGAGACTGCGGGACCCGGAGCTGGGGCAGCGGCCTGGAGCGGAGACTGTGGGACCCGGAGCTGGGGCGGCGACCCGGAGCTGGGGCGGCGGCCCGGAGCGGAGACTGCGGGACCCAGAGCTGGGGCAGCGGCCTGGAGCTGATGCTGTGGCGGGCTGTCTCGGAGCGGAGATGGCGTTCCGGCTTTCGGCGGCGGCGACATCACCATGGAGGTCCGCTGGACTGGAGGGCGGCATCTTCGGCCTGGATCGATCGCCTCAGCGCAGAGGGAGAACAAGGAGGGAAGAGACGGAGACTGGGACTTTGCCTCCATCACAGTGAGGATGTGCTTGGTGAACTCACTGTGGTGGATGTTTAATTTGTGTTTATTGTATGTTTTGTTATTATTGGTTCTGTGTATGACTGCAGGCAACATAATTTCGTTCAGACCGAAAGGTCTGAATGACAATAAAGGAATCTATCTATCTATCTATCTAACTGCCTCAACTACCACCTCTGGCAACTCGTTCCATATACCCACCACGTCTGTCAAAAAGTTGCCCCTCAGGTTCCTATTAAAGCTTTTCCCTCTTACTTTAAACCAATAATTATTGATTCCTCTGCCCTGAATGCAGTCTTTAATGCATTCACTCTATATATACACTCATGATTTTATTAACCTTCATAAGATCACCCGTTACCCTCCTGTTTCATATAGGCTCAGAATGCAAAATCAAATACTCTGGATCCATATACCTAAAATCAAGGCAATAAATGTATGAAGTGCTTCGAAAGTTAAGCAGCAGCAGTGGAGAAAAAAAACCTGTCAGTTTTAGTCCGAGGACCTTCCATGAAGGCAGGGAAAAAAATCTATATCTATCTATATATTACTAAAACTCTCATCTTGTTTGTTTCTATGCGTGGGTGTGTGTGCGTGTGCCTGTCTGCCTATGTGATCCCAGAACTACGCCAAAATGGTACACGATAGCACTACAATTTTTGTACCACCTTATTCATAATTGTCCTGTGGTGTGGTGCATCAAGTTCTGTTCAGATTGATGTTATATTTTACAAGTTATTCACATTTTTGTCTTTACAAAATCCCACTTTGAGACAAATTTCTTCCATCTGCAGTGGCAGTTACAGCTATGAAATCACAATGGGGTTGTAGCCCTACCAGCTACAATGTTGCAATCCCAGGACACTGATTCCTGACAGCCCTAGCAAGAGCAATTGCATTTTTTTTAAAGCTTAAAATGGGGGGGATGACTAAGGGGAAATGAGCCACCCCTGCACAGTTCGAGGTTTGGGTGAGAGGTGTAATATTGCTTTGGGGGAACGGGTTATGTTGGTGGAAAGGGTGAGTGGTGGAATATTGCATTGGGGAACGGGTTGCTTTGGGCGACCAGTCCTCCTGTGTGACAGGGACCCAATGGGTCTCAGTTGGACTAGTATATCATATCATCATATCTATATAATTAAAAGTCTCATTTTGACCACTTCCTATCTGCGCTGTATATTGATTTTGGAAAAAGTGCTACCATATATTGCTATGATTTTTGGCCATCTTACTCACAGTCCTCCTCTGCTGAGCAGACCACGAGGATTTTTCCCATCGATGAAAAGTAAAAAGTTATGTGTGTTTAAAAAAAACTTGAGATCCTCTCGCCTGTCAATCACCATGATGAAGGTAATGCCCCTTCTGGGGTGGGGGGGGACAGGACTATAAAACCCCGGATACCTGAACATGACTCACTCTGCAAGATTGCAAGGGAGAGGCCACGACTCTCATTCTAGGCTGTGAATCAACTGAACTGTGAGTCTGCAATGTACTTGCAATAAATGATTTGTTAGCCCTTAATGAAAATGAAATGAGTTCTTTGGCCTGCCCTGTGCTTGAAACTGCAATGGCAATGGAAATGAAGTGAAAATGCAATGAGCTGTTTGACTTTGCCTGCCCTGTGCTTGAAACTGCAATGGCAGTGGAAATGAAGTGAAAATGCAATGAGCTGTTTGGCTTGGCCTGCCCTGTGCTTGAAACTGCAATGGCAATGGAAATGAAGTGAAAATGTAATTAGCTGTTTGGCTTGGCCTGCCCTGTGCTTCAAACTGCAATGGCAATGGAAATGAAGTGAAAATGCAATGAGCTGTTTGGCTTTGCCTGCCCTGTGCTTGAAACTGCAATGGCAGTGGAAATGAAGTGAAATGCAATGAGCTGTTTGGCTTGGCCTGCCCTGTGCTTGAAACTGCAATGGCAATGGAAATGAAGTGAAAATGTAATTAGCTGTTTGGCTTGGCCTGCCCTGTGCTTGAAACTACAATGGCAATGGAAATGAAGTGAAAATGCCATCAGCTGTTTGGTTTGGCCTGCACTGTGCTTGAAACTGCAATGGCAATGGCAATGAAGTGAAAATGCAATGAGTTGTTTGGCTTGGCCTGCCCTGTGCTTGAAACTGCAATGGCAATGGAAATGAAGTGAAAATGCAATGAGCTGTTTGGCTTGGCCTGCACTGTGCTTGAAACTGCAATGGCAATGGAAATGAAGTGAAAATGCAATGAGTTGTTTGGCTTGGCCTGCCCTGTGCTTGAAACTGCAATGGCAATGGAAATGAAGTGAAATTGCAATTAGCTGTTTGGCTTGGCCTGCCTAGTGCTTGAAACTGCAACGGCAAGGGAAATGAAGTGAAAATGCAATGACCTGATTGGTTTGGACTGCCCTGTGCTTGAAACTGCAATGGCAATGGAAATGAAGTGAAAATGCAATCAGCTGTTTGGCTTGGCCTGCCCTGTGCTTGAAACTGCAATGGCAATGGAAATGAAGTGAAAATGCAATCAGCTCTTTGGCTTGGCCTGCCCTGTGCTTGAAACTTCAAAGGCAATGGAAATGAAGTGAAAATGCAATTAGCTGTTTGGCTTGGCCTGCCTAGTGCTTGAAACTGCAACGGCAATGGACATGAAGTGAAAATGCAATCACCTGATTGGTTTGGCCTGCCCTGTGCTTGAAACTGCAACGGCAATGGAAATGAAGTGAAAATGCAATCAGCTGCTCGGCCTGCCCTGTGCTTGAAATGAAATGGAAATGCAATGAAATGAGTTGTTTGGCCTGCCTGAAACCACTAAATTTGGCCCACAAAGTCCATATTAGCCGGGAAACCAGTCCCTTTTGCCCAAAATGCCCATATTAGCCCAGGAGGAGCATTGTGGCCCAAAAGGCCCGTGCCAGGCCAGTAAACGTCCTGAAAAATGGCCTTTCACTGAGATTTCACTCAGATTTTTTTTAAAGAGCCCTTTCGGCCCATCAGGCATGTACTAGCCCAGGAGGAGTCCCTTCGGCCCATCAGTACGTATTCCCCCTACAAGTATCAAACCTCACCCCAGTATTTTTCTCCCTCCCTTCATTGGCTCCCTGTGAGATCCAGGCCATGATAGACTTTCCTCCATTGCTGTGATCTGCTGAAAAAGATGAAAAATGTCTAAAATTGTTTCTCCTCCCTCTCCCCCTTCTCTCTCTCTCACACAGTCTCTCACCTGTTTTGGGCAGAATTTCTGGCAGTTTCTGAGCTGCCAGCCCACCAGGCCTGAGTGACTGAGCTGCAAGCCCACCAGGCCTGAGTGACTGAGCTGCCAGCCCAATAATCCATTCGGCCCACAATGTCCATACTAGCCCTCTGGAAACCAGTCCCTTCGGCCCACAACACCCATGCTAGCACTCCAGAAAGCCACCCCCCCACTGGCCACCAATATTGGAATTGGTGGAGAAGTGGAATATTGCATTGGGGGGCCAGCCCTCCCATGTGAACATAGGACCCAACGGGTCCCACTTAGTCTAGTACTTATTACAAGTCTGATCTTGTACGTGTGTATATGTGTTTGTATATGTGGTTGTCTTTACATCTTTGCAAAAACACTACGTGGTAATAATAGCATTTTTACATATTCTAATTTACATATTTCCGGTCCAGGCCGAGATCACCTTATCTGAACATTGTATGTTTTATTTCTCGACATATTATTGACTCATTACTGATTAAAAGTCTAAAAAGTAAAAAGACTGAAATTAAAACAACCAGCTTCAACTGATGACGTCACAGTGGCTCGTCTAGCAGTGATCAGCCTCACTGAAGATTTTACCTATATTTGACACATTATTCACGATTAAAGCTTAAATAATGCCGATTTTCACAAGATTTTTATATATTCGGATTCACATGTTTCCCCTCTCGGCAGAGGTCATCGTCACTGAACATTTTATGCTTTATTTCTCGGCATTACTGATTAAAGTTTTTAAAAAATCGAAAGACTTTGAATTTAAAATGACTGGCTTCAACTGATGACATCACAATGGCTTGGCTAGCAGGGGATGGGCGAATTGCTATTGCAACACGCAGGGCAAGTGCAATTGGAATTTATTTTAAAGAGCACTGCTGAGGGAGGCAGGGGAGTGCTGGAATCTTACGTTCGGGAACTAGGCCACGGCCTTGGCCTCTCCCTCCCCCAGCTCCAGGCCACTCGGCCCATCCCCCTTGACAGCCCCCGCCTCAAGTACAACTTCATCATCGAAGTGGTGGAGAAAACGGGGTCGGCGGTGGTTTACATCGAGATCCTGGGGAGGTGAGGAGGGAGAGTGGGGGCATTGAGGGAGAAGAGGGGGTAGGGAGGGAGAGGGAGGGAGAGGGATGGGAAAGTGTGGGAGGTGAGGAGGGAGAGTGGGGAGGAGGGGGAATAGAGGGAGAGGAGGGGGGGTGGAGGAGTTAGGGAGGGGTATAGAGGGAGAGGAGGATAGTGGGGGAGGTGATGAGGGAGAGTGGGGGGTGGGATTGGGGGAGGTGAGGAGTGGGGGAGAGGAGGATAGAGGGGGAAGGGAGGGGAGGGGTAGGGAGGGGAGAGGGGTTATGGAGGGAGGGAGGGAGTGACTGAGGGTAGGGGAAAGAAGAGGGAGGGAGAGGTGAGGGAAGGAGTGGGGAGGGGAGGAGGAGAGGGGAAAGAAGAGGAAGGGTGAAGAGGAGGAGGAGGAATGGAGGATAGGGGTAGGAAGCGGAAGCAGAGGAGGGTTAGTGGAGGGTGGGGAGAGGTGGGATAATGGAGCAGGGAATAGGGGACTGAAGAGGAAGAGTGTGATGCATTCACATTGATCTTATATTTTACGTTACTGCCATTTTAAACTTTAAAAATGTCGCAGTCACGCTCCCACTTGCCGGCCGCGTCTGCGTAGTTGGGTAGGATTGCCGTGACTCACGTCACAACGGGGATCTCTGGCCACGCCTGCGCAGTTGGGGGCTATGGGTGAATGGTGGAATATTGTGTTCGGGGACCTAACAAAACTTATCTTGTTTGTTAATAAATAATAATAAATATAAATATAATATAAATATATATATATATATATATATATATATATATATATATATATATATATATATATATATATATATATATGTGTGTGTGTGTGTTCCCGAAACTCCGCAAATATGGTGCACGATAGCGCAACAATTTTAGGCCCACATTACCATTGTCCTGTGATGTGCATTAGCCACATTTCATTCAGACTGATGTTATATTTTTCAAGTTATTGACATTTTTAACTTAAATTAATTTAAAACAGTGCCCCCACTTGCTGGCCACGACTGTGCAGTTGGGGGAGGCCTGTCAGCCATGTCACAATTGAAACGGCTGTCTTCACTTTATTAACTTTAACTTAATTTCTCCCGTTACCCACACAACTTTGAGCATGACAGTCACGCCTGTGCAGTGCGGGTCCATCAGCGGCACATGCGCAGGTTGGTGAAATATTGCTTTGGGGGAACGGGACCCAATCGGTCTGCACTTGGTCTAGTAGAAATTAAATCGCAGTAAGGGTGATAGCATAAAGTACAATCTATATTTTTAAGTTATCAACCCACTTGTCATTTAATCTATCCTGACTTCCATTCTATCAGAGACTTTCCCATTTGTTCTTAACTTCCTCTGCACTTAGAACATAGAATAGTAAGCATTGGAATAGGCCCTTCGACCCACAACGTCTGACCCAAACATGCTGCCAAGCTAAACAAATCTCATTTTAGTATAGTCTAGTTCATAGATACTGGAAACAGGCCCTTCAGCCCACTGAGTCTGCACTGACCAGCAATCCCCGCACACTAACATGTGTCCTACACACACTAGGAACAATTTTTAATTTACAGGAGCTTCCCAATTTATGATGCTTTGACTTGCGATATTTCGACTTTACAATCGGCAAACGCTCAGCAACGGCAGCGAGCCACACATCACTTGTATTACATTGTATTAAATGCGTTTTCGACTTGCGATATTTTCGGCTTAACTTTGAGGATAGATGGGATAAGTTTAAAAGAGAGTGGTGAGTACTTGGAACATACAATACAATACAATACAATATGGTTTTATTCGTCACATTGCACATAAAGTGCAAGTGAAATTAATTTTCCAGCAGCGGTACAATGAGAAAGAACACACAAAAACACAATAAAAATTGAACACAAACATCCACCACAGCATTCATCATTGTGGTGGAAGGCACAAAATTTGGCCAGTCCTCCTCCATTTTCCATTTCCCCCCGTGGTCGGGACCTCAACCCTCCGCAGCCGTCGCTGTGGGCGTCCAGATGAATGAAAGTCCAGGTAAGTCCTGAACATGCTGCTAGGGGTGGTGATGGAAGCAAATATGATGGTGGTATTTAAGAGGCTTTTAGATAGATACTGTACATGAATATGCAAGGAATGAAGGGAGATGGATCACATGCAGGCAGAGGAAATTTGGCATTGTTCGGCACAGGCATCAGGGGCCAAAGGGCCTGTTCCTATGTTGTAGTGTTCGATGTTTTATGATCTGTGTTCTAATCCACTTGCCCTCTCAAGTCTGTTTTGACATTTAATAAATTCAAGGCTATTCTGACTGTAACCTCAATTCTACATTCTCACCTATCCATGTAACCTTTCTGCCACTGGCCTATCAAATACCTATCTCTGAATTAAAATATTCAGACTCTGCTTCTAGCTTGTAGAGTGATCTCAATAAACTCATGAAAATCTGAGATAAAATAACACAAAATAAATATTATTATTGTTACCAAGTATTTATATGTGATCCATTTGTGCTCAAATGAGAAATGATGATTCTGAAGAAAGCACAACTGATTAGATGGCCAACCTTAAGGGTTTATACTTCATGTATAAGTCATTTTAATCATGCTGAACAGCCGGCTGATGGACAAGTGCAGTTCTGCATTCTCCAAGTTCCATTGCTAAAATGTTTATTCCGATGTACTACTTTCAAATCACAGGAAGAGGCCTATTAAGGCAGTTGAATCTTTTTAAAATAGGGGGAAATACAGGATTATTATAGTTATATGGACAAACTACTAGTGCAGCTTGAGGTACAAGTAAATTAAAAAAGGTTGAGAAGCAATTGGACAGGTTTTTGTCAACAAAATGACATACACATATCGAATTGGCTGCAATCTTTGCCTGCATGAAGCTGTTGCTAGTTATGATCTAGTTATTAGAGAACATTTGAACTAAGCTTCCCAAGTAGTGCACCGCAACAATATAATTGATTTCATTTACAACATGATAACTTATTCCATAGACACCCACACGGAATGTTTGCTGCATGTGGAGCAAGCTCCCACCAAGACAGCCTAGGTTTTCCACCCCAGTTCTTGCCAATCTTTGCTTTTACTGCAGATTCCCCACTGTCCCACATGGTGATCCTGTCAGTTTCTTGTCGCTCGAAGCATTAAATTCCAGCATTAAACCGGCTTCAGTGTGACTTTCTAGTTATCCTGAGAGAGAGATAATCTAATTGCCCTCTCATAAGCAATATGTCCTATCCAGTATTCTTCAAAGAACAAAAACAGTATCAGTGTAGGTGTATTTCTCTCAGCAGCATTAGAATATGGGGAAATGATAACAACTTCTTCATGAACGATGATACAAAAAGAAACAGTTTGAAGTGGCTGCGTTGCATCGAACATAGAGAGAAAATTAACACTTGAAGTCCTGTGTTCCTTGTTGGTTCCACAACACAAATAATGTGTATGGCATTGGATAGGGTAGAGAAACACAATTATCTGATTTTATAGAGTAACCAGCAATGATCGAAGTTTAGGTGCATAGTGTAATTAAGAGCATTTTATGTTATCCAAGTTGGAATGTGTGACTGTCATTTCTAATCGTCCGTCATTTACTCAATGCATCTGCAGATAGCTAGCCGAGTAATTTGACACAATATCAGTAATGACTTGGAACCATCATGTGGTAAATGTGACTCTATGTCCGAGAGAAAATCAGTCCCTGTGGTACAAGTTGTTTGCAACAACATTTCCTGTAGTTGGTACAGCAATGAAATGTTCTTCTTTGTGGAGTTGTTTACAAGTTTCCTCAGAGATACTTAGGAAAAGTATTATAAGTGTATTTCCTGCAGCAAGAAAAGCTTGGTAGATTGTTGTGGCAGACAGCTGCATTTATCTTTCTTGTTCCTCAGAAGACTCATTCTTCTTTTCCAAATCATAGAGCAAAGAAACAGTGCCTTAAACCCACAGTGGCCACACCTACCATCAAGCATCCACTTACCCTAATTCTACACTTATCCGGTGAGCGACGCATGGCAGAATGTCCCTGTGAGCCGTGGCCCAATCGTGGTATTAGGCCCTCGCTCCGTTGGGAGAAAGAAGCCGCCATGCCTAGCCCCTACTCGCCACCGAAGACCGGGAACCGGAGACGAGGGTGGACTGCAGCAGATGTTGGACAAATGGCTGATAAGAAGAACCAGGGGTCTTGCCGACCACACCCTCAAAAATGTCTTTATGTTTCTTAATCTTACCCCGAAACTCCCATCCACTTGCTTACGCCTCATTATGTTATTTTTCATTGTTGATAAGAATGCATTATCCTGAGATCATGTACCCTCTACTGTTTTTATTTCCGTTCTTCTTTGACATTTAATTTTTAATTTTAGTCTTTAGTTTAGTCTTGGAGATACAACGTGGAAACAGGCCCATCGGGGGTCTTGCCTTCCGCACCCTCCAGGTCAGCTGCAGAAGGCATTCCAAACGCTGAATGGCGGGCAGGCAAGGAGAGGGACGACAGTTTGCTGGATGGAGATGACAACTGTAATTAGCCTTCACGGCCATCTGTAGCTGGGACTATGAAAATGGTGCCAAAACCTGGCAAAACTTGCATATAGACAGTTGGCTGTTTCTATGCATTATGTACTTAATATGTACGTATGTGCTTATATATGTAATTATGTGCTTAATTATGTGCTTATTGTACTTATGTATGGCAATAAACTTACCTTTCTGCATGCAAAAAAAGGATTCCATTGTACCTTGGTACACGTGATAATAAAGAACCATTGAACCATTGATTTCTCCCCATATTCCGATCAATTTGCCACCATTCATCGTAGATCAAAGGAAATTTAACCTGCCAACCCTCATGTCTTTGGGATGAAGAGAAAAACAGAGCACCTGGAGGAAACCCAAACAGTCTCAGGGAGAACGTACAAACAGCGCCAGAAATCAGGAGTGAATACTAGTTGCTGGAATTGTGAGGCAGCTATGGTTCTGTCCCACTCGCTGGTGTCACCTCAAGATGATGAAGGTGAAATAGGATTTAGAGACAAGAAGTGGAGGTGGAAATTAAAGTCCTGCAAATTCAAAATATCAGGCCAAAACACCACGAGAGCGTGAATAAAAATATGTGTGAAAATATCATTGGTAAAATAAACAACTTTAACAAATTTCATTTAAACGGATCGTATACTGGATCTTGCAGCTTTCTCAATGTTTACCCAGTAATCCGACTGCTCAGCCATCTGAAACAGTGAGAAGATTGGGCTGAAGAACCCTATTGTATAAGTCAGTCCAATCCGTACACTGCTGTGCTTGTTGCAGATGGTTGAGCAGTGGGATTAGCAGGGAAGTGTTGAGAAAACTGCAAGATCCAGAATCAGATCCATTTAAATGAAATTTGTTTAAATAACAAGGGTTCTGCTGGTCACCATCATAGCCCGGATACTTAACGGATTTCTCATTCCTGGGAAACGTGGCAGATTGCAGATCAAGTCAATGCTATGCAGGTTGATTTTCCTCGCTCCATTCACCAGTCAACTTGCTCTCTAGTGTTTATTTTGAAGACTGGAAAGAGGCAGAAATTTCATCGGTGTGTGCCAATTCTAAAAAATGCATGGAGAAAGCTGAGGAAAATTAAGATCAAAGGGCAGGAATGAAAACAAGTGGAGATAAAAATTAAAAGGGTTATCAAGAAACATGGTTAATGATGTCTGGCTAAACTGTGTCAGCAACAACTTGCTGGTAGTTTGGGGCTGGTACATTGAAATTGTTCAAATTGTAATTGAATGTGAAGATGCAGAAGAAAGGCACTGGAGAGCTTTGATGGAACAATTCCTAAAGGTTTTCATGTCATAAGTTGCCATTACAGAAGATTCCTGCAAGCAAATTCACATAATGTAAACACAAGCTTGTAACCTATTAGATGTGAAATTTACTATTTTAGAAGAAGACTTGTAGGCATCATAGATAGACACAAAGTGCAGGAGTAACTCAATGGGACAGGCAGCATCTCCGGAGAAAAGGGATGGGTGACATTTTGGGCCAAGACCCTTCTTCAGACACCAAGCATCATACATTGAAGATAGACACAAAATGCTGGAGTAACTCAGCGGAAGAGAAGGAATGGGTGACATTTCGGATTGATACCCTTCTTCAGATTGATGACAGGGGAGAGGGAGGTACATAGATAAGGAAGTGTAAGGTATGAAAACAGGACAAAGGGAATGGAGATCAAGGAACATGTAGAATAGATCATTGTTAGTTGGGAGATAGGTAACAACAAAGCAAACAGAGATAAAGTGTAGTTGGGGACAGTAGGACTGGTTGGAGAACTGGGAAGGGGGAGTGGATGGAGAGAGAGGGAAAGCAAGGGTTACTTGAAGTTAGAGAAGTCAATGTTCATACAGTTGGGGTATAAGTTGCCCAAGCTAAATATGTGGTGCTGTTCCTCCAATTTGCGCTGGGCCTCACTCTGACAATGGAGGAGGCCCAGGACAGAAAGGTTTGTGTGGGAATGGGAGGGGGAGTTAAAGTGTTCCCCCTTTAGGTAGGTTTCAGGTAGGTTTAGGCAGACTGAGCGGAGGTGTTCAGTGAAACGTTTGTTGAGCCTGCGCTTGGTCTCGCCGATATCAGGTGTCTATACCTGGAACAGTGGATACGGTAGATGAGGGTGGAGGAGGTGCAAGTGAACCTCTGCCACAACTGAAACGACTGTTGGGGACCTTGGACGGAGTCGAGGGGGGAGGTATAGGGACAGGTGTCGCATCTCTTGCAGTTGCAGGGGAAAGTACCTGAGGAGGGGGTGGCTTGAGTGCGAAGGGACAAGTTGACCAGGGAGTTGCAGAGGGAATGGTCTCTGTGGAAAGAAGAAAGGGGTGGAGATGGGATGATGTGGCTAGTGGTAGGATTGCGTTGGAAGTGGTGGAAATGTTGGAGGATTATGTGGTGTATGGAATGGCTGGTGGGGTGGAAGGTGAGGACAAGGGGGACTCTGTCCCTGTTACAAATGGGGGGAGGGGGAGCAAAAGCGGAGCTGCAGGATATCGAGGAGACCCCAGTGAGTGCGTCATATATAATGGAAGAGGGGAACCCCCGTTCCCTAAAGAATGAGGACATCTCTGATGACCTGTTATGGAACACCTCATCTTGGGCGCAGATGCTGCGTAGACAAAGGAATTGGGAGTAGCAGATAGAGTCTTTACAGGAAGCAGGAGGGAAGAAGTTACTCTAGATAGCTATGGGAGTCAGTGGGTTTATAATTGATGTCAGCTGATAGTTTGCATCATAACTGATGCTACAGTTGACAGTAAGCATCATACATTGCATAACACTAGACCTCATAAAGCCTTCTTTTCTATAATTTGCAGCAGGATAAATATGTAATTTATCCTCACGAGAAACTGCATCTCTGTTGTACCTTCCCCTGTTTCTAGATCTTGCTCACCACATCCCTTCAAGGCTCTATAGTGCGTGCACTGAAAATGTCAGACTGGGCGCCTGCAAGCATTATTCAGCTAGACCTTGTTTTCCTCTTCCAACATAGACTGGGTATCCACTTTCTTGAGTATGTGAAATGGAAAAGCTGCTGTATGATGGGTTGTTGGAGAACTCCAACAGAACACAAAAATCTCTTTCTATTTCTTAATTTTCCCACAAAGCTCCCATCTGGTGGCTTACGCCTCATAATATTAACTATCATTGTTGAAGAGACTGCAGGCTTAATCCTGAAATCATGTTTCCTCTACTGTTTTTATTTCCTTTCTTCCTTGATATTTAGTTTTTAGCTTTAGTTTTTAGTTTAGTTTAAGAGATACAGTGTGAAAACAGGCCCTTTGTCCACCAAGTCCATGATGACCAACGTACACTAGTTCTATCCTACATCCTCAGGAGAATTTACAGAAGCTAATAAACTTACAAACCTGCATGTCTTTGGAATGTAAGAGGAAACCAGGGCAGCCAGAGGGGGGAAGAACACGGAGGTCCCGGGGTGGAGGGACCGCTGTATTTGGGGGGGGGAAACAGAATGAGGAGCTTTGTAACTTTGTCAGCGCCAGAGGTGGCTGCTATTTGTATGTATTGTGTATGCATGCAAAGAATTTCACTGTGCCTAGTCACATGTGACAATAAAGTGTTCCATTCCATCCAAAGAAAACCCAAAAGGTCACAGGGAGAATGTACCGATGGCACCCGTAGTCAGGATCAAACCTGGGTTGCTGGCGTTGTAAGGCAGCAGCTCTATCACTGTGCCACCCTATATTTATAGTTTGAAAAAGAGGATGTATTTAGAAGGGAAGAAAAACATCAACCTCTGCAGCCTTTTATCACAAACTAAGGCACTATGCTTTCTACTCCCAATCATACTGCTTATGAATATTATGTCACGTAGATCCACCTGTCCTCAACCATAATAAAATACTGATCACAGATTGATTAGTAGGACTGGATGTTACAATCCCTATGATTTCACTACAATTGACATTCTTGGGTATGACCATAGGTGAATTTGCTAACAATCAGACACATCTTCAGTTGTGTACCTCAACGTCACTGGGTGTTTCGGCCTTTAATCACAAGACACTTCAGTCGAGGCAGGCCCACCGCAGGTTGATCAGACCCGGGTGTGTGTCTTATTGTTAGCCTCTAGATGGTCACGTGACAGCCCACACAGCATCTTTCCTCTTCAGCCACAGCCAGTGACTGCTCCGTTCGGCAGCATTGGCAAGTTCTTTTAATGCCCTCCTTTGTGCCTGCCCTTTGACTCCGACTTCCCTCAGGAGCCTTGCAGTGGAGCTGGCTACAAAGCCCAGCACCCCACCTCCACTGGATACACCCTTACACTCCAACCTCTCTCCTCTGCCTCTGCTGCAAGGTTTGAATATCAAAGCTTTTTCCTTTCATAAGCCTCGTCCACAGCCTCCTGCCATGGGACCGTCAGCTGAATGATGAAAACACGGCGACAGGAGTTGGACCAGAGAACGAGGTCTGGTCGCAGGTTGGTAACTGCGATTTCAACTGGGAACGAAAGCCTCTGGCCTAGGTCAACATGCATTTCCCAGTCCCTGGCTGCGTTCAATGAGCATGAGTTGAGAGGCGAGGGGTTAGACCTCCGTTTCTCTCCTTCCCGGATGAAGGATGGTATTTGCGGGAATGCTATCTGGGCATTGATAGGCATGGCGTTGGTGGTAACTCTCTTGCACTCACTCGTGTTCAGTGGCCAAACACCTCAGCATCTGGTTGTGTCGCCAGGTGTATCTGCCTTGTGTTAGGCTGGTCTTACAACCGACCAGGATGTGCTTGAGGTTTGCTGGAACTGCACACAGAGGACAGGCTGGATCCTCTCCCAGCCGAAGATTTAGGTTTGTGGGAGAGGGAAGGACGTCATATGTGGCTCTGATAATGATGCTCAACTTATTTGTCTCCATGGTCCACAGCTCTCTCCATATGATCTTCCTCCTCTCAACGCCATCCCACGTCATCCAGCGGCCTTGTTTGGCTTGGGATATGGCTTTGGCACACCTGGCTGCTTCTTCCTGGTGGCGCACCTCCTCCACCACCAGGTGCCGACGTTCAGCTGGAGTAGCCGTTTGCCAGGTAGGTTTCATTGCTCCAAGGCCAAAGCCCCCTCGGCCTTGTTGGACATGGCCCACTATGTCCTGGTGTTGGAGGGCGGATTTTGCGTCCAGTACCACTGCTGCTGGAGTCCATTTCTTCCCCATTGCTAGGGTTGGAGCGACACCTCTTATTATTGGGTCCTGGGATTCTGTTAGTGTCATGTCCAGCCTCACTTTGGCACATTTGTATTCCTCCACCAGGCTTGAGACTGGCAGTGAGAGGGCTCCATTCCCATAGAGCCCTATGCTGCTGAGGCATCTTGGTAGCTCAAGCCACTTCCTCACTTGTGAGTTCACCAGTCTCTCCAGCTGGTTGACATGGGATAAAGTGACCTCGTAGATGGTAATTGGCCACATGAGTCGGGGCAGTAAACCGAGTTGAAGGCACCAAATCTTCAGCTTCCCTGGGAGAGCAGTGTTGTTGATTTACTTGAGGCCACTGATTGTATCCTGCCTGAGTTGTTCCACCTGCTCTGCATCCTTGAGGTATGCGGTGTACCATCACCCGAGGCTTTTGACAGGCTTCTCCAGGACAATTGGTATTGTCTCGTTATTGATGCGGAACCTTTCGTCAGTGAGCCGGCCTTTGACGATGGAAATACTGCAGGATTTGCTTGGTTTAATCTCCATTCGTGCCCATTTGATGTTTTCCTGGAGTTTATCCAGCAGGCGTTTGGTGCATGCTTTTGTTGTTGTTATTGTGGTCATGTCATCCATGTACGCCCTGATTGGAGGAAGACGCAGCCCACTCTTCAAGCGTTCCCCTCCAACCACCCATCGTGATGCTCGACCCAAATCTCTCTGCCCCATAGTTGTATATGGTGTCTCCCATCTTCTCCAGTTTTCTTTCCACACATCCCTTCAATCCTTCCAGAAGATGGATGAGGTCAGTGTTAATGGTCTCCCACTCTTTCCTCTGGCAGGATTTAGGCCACACGATTTGAGGCTTTTTCCCTTCCAATTTCCTCTCTATCGCTGACTGTGGCTGGGTGGGCTCCGGACTCATATATTGGTTGGACTACCCTTCTCAACAGATGGAATGGATAAGAATGGAGAAAGAGGATTGTTTTCCGTACGATTTAGGAGCGATCCTCTTCTCCCCGATAAAATTGAATAATACATTATATAAGAAGAATCCAATTATACATAATATAATTCGAATTTGGAAACAAATAAAATTAACTTTAAAATTAAGGAACTTATCATCATTAACACCAATAGTGAATAATCCGGTATTTAAGCCATCTTTTATGGATAAAACATATCGACAATGGGAAAGATTGGGAATTAAAAAGGTGGGTGACATATATGAAATGGGAAATTTATTATCATTTCAACAATTAAAATCAAAATTTAATCTGAATAATAACCAATACTTTAAATATTTACAGATATGTGACTTTATAAAAATATATACCAAGACTACAGAGCATAATGATAGACCCACTGGAAGAAGCAATGAATATTAAAGGCGGACTCACAAAAATTAATATCATATTTATATAATAGTATTCTTAATAGAGAATTGCCATCAACAGAGGCAATTAGAGAAGACTGGGAAAAATAATTAATGGCAAAAAATTCCTAAAGAAACATGGGAGAGGTATTTGATATATATACATAAATGTTCGATTAACGCCAGACATAATTTAATTCAATTTAAAATATTACATAGATTATATTATTCAAAAGTTAGGTTGAATAAATTTTATTCAAATATTTCTCCCATCTGTGATAAATGTCTTTCTCAAAATGCCAATATCACACATTCTTTTGTTTCTTGCACAAAACTTCATGGATTTTGGTGTGTTATATTTGATATATTTACTAGTTTATTTAAGATAAAAATGGAACCTAATATGGAAATGATTATCTTCGGAGTAATAGGAGATGGAAACAAATTAAATATATCCCAAATTTCATTTTAAAATTATGGTTTAATAACAGCCAAAAAACTCATACTTAAATTTTGGAAAAATGCTACACTCAAAATGTGGATTGGTAATATGTTGGAAACTGCCCACTTGGAAGAAATGAGACTCCTCCTAATAGATAAACAAGACCAATTCTTAACGAGTTGGTCTCCATTTATTGACCTTGTGGATTCATGTGGTGCAATAGTATTGTAAAATTAAAAAATTCTGGGTTTGGGCGAAAAATGATTAAGAACATAAAAAAGCATCGACTTGTGGTGAGGGAGAATCTCCTTTCTGCTTCACTTTCTTACTTATTTATTTTCTTTACTTCACACTCACTAGACTTTTCTTTACTCTTCACTACTTCTTTCTTTCTCATTACTTTCTAAAAAAAAAAGGGGAAAAAAGGAAGTTGACATAGAATGTTTTAATAATTCTGGGAACCTGTAAAAAGGTACCATCAAAATGTAACGTACTCACTTCTAATAAATAAAAAAATAAAAATAATAAAGTAAAAAAAAGAGAAGTCTGCTGATTTTACGTTTTTCAAGCATGAATGAATATTTTGAGATCAAGTATTTTCCTCTGTGCAAATAAGAAAACCAAGCCAAATATTCGGAATCTTTAAATTGTCAGTGGAACCTTACATCCAATGGTAGGTTCATTGGGAAGTCATGGGCAATGCACCTGTGGTGTTGTGATAAGCTGGCTTTGGTTTACAAGCTCCCACTGGTGTTTGAGGGCCTCGGGAAATGTCAGCAACTGCTTGCATTCATTGCTGCTTTTTTCTGTCTTAGGCTCTTGCTCAAACTGTTGTCAAATCTATTCCTGCCCGCAGGGACATTTTATTTATTATTCATGTTTTCTTTTTTTTTGTAATTTCACGATTTGTAGTTGAACACGCAGATCAAAATTACTTTGTGCAAACTCAATTTATAGAGGAATACAGGTACACCATGGGATTTGTTCACCAAAGAGGAGCCAGGGCCTAAACATCAGCAGCACAGAGAACAAATTGTTGAAATTGGTGTAAGGTTTTAATGCTAAATAGCTGTTCCCTTTCCTCTCATCTACTTTCTGGGAGCAGATACAGGATCTTGACAGCCAGGAGTTACGGACTTAAGAATAGCGTCTTCCTCATTGCTATCAGACGCTTGAACCAATCTCCTTTTTCACACTCCCTTCCCAGTGGTGCTGTTACTATATGTACTCTTATTCTTAACACTACCCCACTCAGTTATTCTATTATTGGACTTCAGTATTTTTCGTACTACTTTGTTTTGCACTGCAATATTTGTACCATTCTGCTGTTCTTGCATTCACCATTGTGTATATTATGTTCTTAACGGCTTTAATGTTTGCTGTCTGAGCTTCATGCAAGTAAGGACTTTCATTTTGCCCTGGTGTATTGGACAATAAACTCATCTGAATCAGAGTCTAAATCAGTAGTGAGACTATAGATGGAATGGGAATACCATCAGACTGATACACCAGTCTGATTAATAAACTATAAGGAAACCAATGCCCTGATAGAATACCAGCATTCAGATTGGTCAGCAGTAAGTGTTGGGTTGATGGTCTTATTGACGTGCCAGATTGGAAAGCCAATGATCAAATTTGCAAATGAGGATTACACGGAAAAGGTCCAGTGAGCTTCTTGGTACATAAGAAAGCGGCGTAAAGCACTTTCTGAGTTATGGTCTATACAGTTATATAGACCATAACACCAAAAATTACCACTGAAAAATCAAGGCTAGCTGGATTAAAAGAGGAATCAATGAGAAAGAGTGAAAGAAAGCAAGTGAGAGGGCAACAATGAATTCGAAGACAAAGACAATCAAGAAAGGCATGTTAGACAGGGCAATCACTGAAGAGCAGATTAATTGCAATTGTTATCATATCCCTTGATTCCATTAGCCCTAAGAGCTATATCTAACTTTCAAGAGAGTTGATATAGGTTAACTGAATCAAGGGATATGGGGAGAAAGCAGGATTGGGGTACAGATTTTGGATGATCTGCCATGATCATTGTAGATTGGTTATTGCATGTGAACCAATCAGAGTAATGTACTACCACTAACTGCACCCCATTGAACACTTCATATTAACACTCACTTCCTATATTACGTAGTCGGACTAGTGGTAGAGTGGAACTAACATGTATTGTACTGTGCCATTATGACTGATGATTAAAGCTGACTTAAACACCAGACAGTGTCCGTTCAATTGTTTACATGGTGTCAGAAAGCTGGAAACTACCCAATGCGTCCGTTTATCCCGTTTTATTTGCATTTTATTGATTTGATCTTTTGCTACGATGGCTCACTCATGCCAAAAGCCAGCCCAACTAATCTTTGATACAGACATAGGTGAGCGATGGAGGCTCTTCGATATTGACTATGAGCACTACATCAATATCGCCCATCGCAACGACCCAGATGAGGTCAAGGCATTTCTCTTGCTCAACCTGGTTGGACCCGAGGCTATGATTCACGCGCAGACCTTTGACTTTGCGCCACCTGTACTAGACGTGAAGGGCCAGGTGCTGGTCCCAGCTGAGATGGCGCACAACTCAAATGTGCAGCTACGAAAATTCCGTGAGTTATGTGACATACCATCTAACCTCATTCTAGAAAGAGCTAAGTTATTTGCATGACACCAGCTTCCAGATGAGCTATGGAATGATTCATTTGTGATTTAAAGTATATGGCCCCGCGATGTCGCTTTGGTGAGATAACCAATGAGTTAATACGCGATAAGATCGTTAGCGGCATGTCTGATCAAAAGTTAAAAACAGAGCTACTACGAAATGCAGACCTGACTCTTCAACAGGCTGTACACGCCTGCTGCATGTCGGAGGTCAGTTTGTTACTCAGAAACTTAATGTCAATCTGACCAGTTTCAGTAATCGCACCGCATCGGCCGCTACTAAAAGATTTGTGAATGAGCCACCACAGAGGTGCGCAAACTGCAACTATTTCCATAATAAGGGTCGACAATTTTGTCCAGCAAATGGAAAACCTTGCAATTACTGCAAGAAAATGAACCACTTTGCTGCCTGCTGTCGTTCCTGTGGGAACCGTAATGCGAAGTCAGAGTCTAATCTTCACCTGCTGCAGCAAGACCCAACATTCTTTGACTCCCTTGAACAGTTTGAAGCCGCCCACGACACAGAAACAATTAGCTCACAAGACGAGTCTACTGTTCACACTCTCCTACGCATATCTGGTAACCTCCTGGACCCTTATGTTACTGTGCACATTAATAACAAGTCTCTACTTGCTAAATTGGACACGGGAGCACACGTGAATGTGATGTCCCTGAGAGTCTACAACAAGATAAGGAATAATGAGATCTTGGCTAAGGATTCCTCCACCTTGCACCCTCTCGGAAAAGCTGATTTCAAGTGCATAGTGGACAATATCGCTAAAACCCCGATTTTTTATGTTGTGAAATCAAACTCTGAGACTTTGTTAGGCATCCATGCATGCCAAGACCTGGGACTGGTTTCCTTCGGACGCGCTGTTCACAAGCTACGCCTAGCTGACGAGCCGACACAAATCTATCAGGATTTGTTTGACGACAAACTGGGCAAACTGCCAATAACTTACAAGATCACTATGACCACAATGTTGTCCCAGCAATTCGTGCTCCTCACTGCGTACCCCATGCTATGCATGACAGAATTCAAGATGAACTTAGACACATGGTGTCCATGGGGGTACTGGCTGAAATAAGTGAACCCACACACTGAGTCTCTACCATGGTTGTTACAAAAACGAAAGACAAAGACGAGTTCCGTGTGTGCATCAACCCAATGGACCTGAACACAGCTATTAAATGACCGCATCACCCAATGAGGACCATCGAAGACGTTGCAGCCCAAATCGGTCGCGCAACAGAGTTCTCAGTGCTTGACGCCAAAAGCATGTTTTGGCAAATACCTCAGGACGACGCATCCTCAAAACTTATCACATTTGCCACACCATTCGACAGATTCAGGTTTCTAAGGATGCCATTTGGAATCAACTCAGCCTGTGAGGCTTTCCAAAGAGCTATGGAACAGCTGTTCACAGGTTTACCCATGTGCCATCATCGTTGACGACATTCTACTGTATGATCGCGATCTAGCAGAGCACGACTCACTTAAAAATGATTCTAGACAGGGCACGTGAGATCAGCCTAAAGTTCAACCCAAGGAAGTGCAAGTTCCGTGTCTCAGAGGTTACCTATGTTGGACATGTGTTCACCAGCGAAGGGTTAAAACCGGACCCCAAAAAGACTGCAGTCATCAATGAACGGCCTGCTTCCACAGACATGAATGGCCTTCAGCGTTTTCTGGGTATGGTTAACTATCTGGGGAAGTTCATACCCAATCTCAGCAAACTAGTTTCGCCACTAAGACAACTCTCTCACAAGGACACTGCCTAGGCCTGGTACCAGCAAAACCAACAATTGTTTGACTCTTTAAAACTGCAGCTGGCTAGCGCCCCCACCTTGACGTATTTCGACCTCATGCGGCTGGTTAATACCACTTGCGATGCCGCACAATACGGTTTAGGCGCAGCCTGCCTGCAAACAACAACCGACGGTACCGTGCTACCCGTATCGTACACCTCTTGAACCATGACAGAGACCTAGCAGCACTATGCCCAAATCGAAAAGGAGCTGCTAGCTGTCATTTTTGCATGTTCCAAGTTCAGAGACTTTATCTTCGGGAATATTTTTACAATTGAAACCGACCACCAACCACGGATCACCATCCTGAATAAGCCTATTCACGCAGCGCCTGCACATTTGCAGCGCATGATGATGCAGCTCCAGCGCTTTGATTTCCAAATTGTCTACAAAAGGGGCAAAGATATGCTCATCACCGACACTCTCTCTCAAGCGCCACAGGTGTCCTGTGAACAACACCGCTTTGAGTGTGACGAGCTCGCTGTGCTTACAGTCGATTTGGTCCCAACGGAACGTCTGCTTCGCCTTTCAGAGCACACAGCTGCTGACAGAACGCTGCAGCTGCTCTCTTCCATTATCGAAAGGGGCTGGCCTACGAAATGATCCAGCATCGTGTGCGGACGTGGCGCTGACAGACAAGAAGCTGAAGCAAAGAAGTCGAAGCCAAATAACCGAATAGAAACAAGGCCGAAAATGCCAATGAACCGAGTCAGAAGACGAAGCGCCTACTAACCGAAAGGATGGGACGCCTAAATTCAAACTAACCGAAAGGGCGGGACGCCTAAAAGCCAACGAACCGAAAGGCTGCATCACCTAAAAGCAAACTTATCGAATGGCCGCTCTGTCAAAATGCCACCTACCCGAAAGGCAGCGTCGCCTACAGGCCAAAGGACCGACTGCCGCTCAAAAGAAAATTCCAATAACGGACTTGACGTTGCCGGGAGGCGGGACTTGTCAGCGATTGGTCCAGACCCCCGCGTCAATCAGACATGGACATTGTCCCAAACCTCCGCTCCACCCGACCCGCAGCCCGCGGAGGGTGGCCGTGGGACAGTGGGGGCTGTCCCGAGCGATGCGCACCTTCGGCCGCTTTCAACTTGGTGCTTGGGTTCAGATTGCCCAGTCACCTATGGCTTGTGTGGGAAAATGAACCCCACGCTCCCGTCTCACCCTTCCCTCTCCCCTCTTCTCTCTCTCCCCCTCTCTCTCTCCCCCTCTCTCTCTCCCTTCTCTCTCTCCCTTCTCTCTCTCCCTTCTCTCTCTCCCCTCTTCTCTCTCCTCCTCTCTCACCCCTCTTCTCTCTCTCCTCCTCTCTCTCCACTCTTCTCTCTATCCTCCTGTCTCTTTCCCTCCTCTCTCTCCCCCCCCCGCCCCCGCTCTCTCTCCCTTCTCTCTCTCCCTTCTCTCTCTCCCCCTCTTCTCTCTCCTCCTCTCTCTCCCCTCTTCTCTCTCTCTTCCTCTCTCTCCACTCTTCTCTCTCTCCTCCTCTCTCTTCCCCTCTCTCTTCCCCTCCTCACCCCCCCTCTCCCCCCTCTCTCCTCTCTCCCTCCGCTCTCTCCCCCTTCTGTCTCTCACCCCCTTCTCTCCCCACCCCTCTCTCCCTTCTCTCTCTCCTCCGTCTCCACCCGCGGGAGCATCCCACAGTCACTGACCGCCATGCACCGCCATTGGACCCCAACCTCCACGCCAGTGTGAGAGAGAAGGGAGAGAGAGAGGGGGAGAGAGAGAAGAAGGGAGAGAGAAGGGGAGACGGGAGCGTGGGGTTCATTTTCCCACACAAGCCATAGGTGACTGGGCAATCTGAACCCAAGCACCGAGTTGAAAGTGGCTGAAGGTGTGCATCACTCGGGACAGCCGCCACTCTCCCACGGCCACCATCCGTGGGCTGCGGGTCAGGTGGAGTGATGGTTTGGGACAATGTTCATGCCTTCACAGTGATGTGATTGACGCGGGGGTCTGGACCAATCGCTGACAAGTCCCGCCCCCCCGGCAACGTCAAGTCCGTTATTGGACTTTGCTGTTGAGCGGCAGTCGGTGCTTTGGCCTGTAGGCGACGCCGCCTTTCGGGTAGGTGACGTTTCGACAGAGCAGCCATTCGGTAAGTTTGCTTTTAGGCATCCCGCCGTTTCGATTAGTTTGCATTTAGGCGTCCCATCCTTTCGGTTAGTAGGCGTTTAGTCTTCGGACTCTTTCGGTTCATTGGCGTTTCGGCCTCGTTTCTATTCGGTTCTTTGGCTTCGACTTCTTTGATTCGGCTTCTTGTCTGTCGGCGCCACGTCCGGGTACCATCCAGCACACCACTAGAGGTACAGCCATTCTTCTTAGTTCGCGATGAACTGGTGATACAAGACGGGATCATCGTCAAGGGCCACAAAGTTGTGATTCCCTCATCCCTGCAAGAGGAATACTACAAAGACGTCCACAACGGCCAACCAGGTACTGAGGCCATGCTCGCCCGTGCCCAAAGCATCTTTTATTGGCCAGGAATGGTCAAGTACATACATGAAAAAACAGCATCCTGCTCCACTTGCAACAGCTTGGTGCCCCACCAACAGAAACAGCCTCTCCTGCAACAACCCGCTCCAGCACTACCCTGGATTTCCCGCGCTGCGGACATTTTCGAATGGCACGGCAAACACTACCTAGTCCTAGTCGATTCCTATTCCAATTGGTTTGAACTTGATCTGCTACCTACCATTATGTCTGAGATGGTTATACAAAAGCTTCAGAGACGTTTTTTTGTGTTCGGTGTATCGGTTCAATTGCAAACTGACAACGGAAGACAATTCACCAGCCAAGCTTTTAAATACTTTGCAAGATAATGGAACTTTCAGCATGTCACCAGCAGCCCTGAATACCCTCAATCCAACGGCCTCGCTGAGCGTGCTGTCAGGAGCGCAAAGCAGCTAATGGAACATTCGCATCTTGCCAAATCCAATGTCTACCTAGATCTGTTAAACCTAAGAAACATCTCCAGGGATTGTGTCCTGGGCTCTCCCGCCCAGCGCCTGATGTCTCGCACGACAAGGCCCCAGCTCCCCATCGCCCAGCAACAGCTGAAGCCACAGATGCTCAAACCAGCTGCGGTCCAGAAGCACATTCAGGAAAAACATGATGTCCAGAAGCGCTCCTATGACAAGTCGAGCAAATCACTTAAACCATTGCTGCAAGGTCAAGTGGTTCGCCTGCAGACGGCAGTTGGACATACCCGACTGGGTTTTGTAGAGGGACCATCCAAGGAGTCTCGTTCTTACCTGTCAACGTTGATGGTGCTCTGTACCAACGCAGCTAACAACATCTTCTACCCGTGACTGAGCCACGACCAGTCATGCCCCGCCATTGGTTTTCCAGATGCCTGCTGCTGTTGTCCATCTATGCTCCCCTGACCCCAGCTTGCATTCCCCGCGACGTTCAGCTCCCCCACTCCCCAGTGCCCCTGGTCCTGCATGCTCGCCCTGCCGTTCATCTCCAGGTTCCCCAGCTGCATTCTCATTCTCGGGTTCTCCATCACCCAGCCCTACTAACTATTCCAGAACGGAGGGGGAGGGGTTTGTCCGCACGCGCTCGGGTCGGGTTAGTAGACCGCTGGACAGATACGGCGAGTATGTTTAACCGCACATATTCTAACAACTGACTAACAACTCTTTCATCTACGGGGAAGGATGTAGATTGGTTATTGCACGTGAACCAATCAGAGTAATGTACTACTACTAACTCCACCCTATTGAACACTTCATATTAACACTCACTTCCTATATTACGTAGTCGCACTAGTGGTAGAGTGGAACTAACATGTATTGTACTGTGCCATTATGACTGATGATTAAAGCTGACTTAAACACCAGACAGTGCCTGTACAGTTGTTTACAATCATATTGAATGGCAGTGCTGGCTCGAAGGGCTGAATGGCCTAATCCTGCACCTATTTTCTATGTTTCTATGTTATTGAGTAGGTTAACTAAAATAGAAAGTAGAGATCTTGGAAAAGGAAGCATTGGATTAAAAAAAAGTAGATGTGAATGATCGATAAATTATAAGGGGTGGGAGATTGCAACCTTTACGTGGTCCGCCCTGTTTCGACAAATGCAATCAACCCGGCATGCACAATCAAATAAGATCAAATAGAACAAGTTGTCCGACAACTTTAGGCTGTGCACGCCATACGCAAGAAGAAGATAAATTATAAGCAATGATTCAACCAAGCAATAGAAGTTGCCTGTCCCTGAAATCTCTTTCTACACAAAACAAATCAGAAGGACATCGATTACGTCAAACACCTCACGATAACACTTTTTCAGTGATTACCTATTATGGGGAGTTTGAGAGTGTTTTGAGTTTGATTTTCCATGATTTTCCATCTGCCACACACTATAGGTATAAAACATTGTGTGTGGGAATTGGCAGGGGTGATATTAACTGGAAAAGTCCTATCCAAGCACAAAGCTCAGGGCTGGAAGAACAAAGAATGAAAATTGATCCCTCATCACCATGTTTATGATGCCATTGGGATTAAAATAATGCTTGGTTTTAAAGTGATTTTTAATACTACTTTTGCTGCACCCACATTTGCAAAGAAGTACCCTTTAAAAAAAGTGGATATTTGTTTGCACAATGAGTGTGTGTATATATACTAAAGAATAATTGGCTTGGAGGAATTACTGAGCTCCAATTATTTGTGTGACAGAAATCAATATTATCGAAGATGCAGTCATTTACTCTTGATGATTTAAAAATCTTTATAATTTTAACAATGTTCATTGAGTAATCACCTCAGAACTGCTGGGCTCAATTATTTCAGAAAACGAATCTACTAATGATGTAATTAACATTCGATGGTTAAATAAATATTATTGAAATAACAACAATAACATAGCCCTTTCTTTAAAAAAGAGAACAATGACAAAATTCCTCGTTTAATAATGTTCCCAAATGCACTTTGTTGTACCAGTTTAGTGCTCTATAATTTTGGAAATGCAATATTCAAACTGAGTGATTGGCTGGACTGCTTATCTAACTAGTAAATGACAATTTAAAATTGGTTTCATTCAGACCAAGAGGGGAACAAATTCTACTATTTAAATCAACTGTTTAAATCAACAAAAATCTGATTTACAGCAGATACCATCTGTGACTATCTTGCTCACTTGTGTCCAATTGCCAAACAATTCCTGCAAGATTTTGCCTGCTGAATCCCCAAGGTAAACAAATGTGCAGTTGGGAATGTATATTTCATAAAAGTTCCACTTAGTTTCTCTTCTACTTCAGCAGGTTGTTCAGGACATGGCCAAGGTTATTGTATTGTGTCTGTGGCAAAGATGAAATGCAGAATCAACTCCTTTCTAAATCTAACAGGCAAAACATTTTAATGATAAACAATATTTTATGTATGTTTTACCTCAAGATCCATTTATTTATAATTATGAAGTATGGTCCTTTCTAAGTAATAATTTTAAACTCATTAAAAATAAATTGGCTATTGGCAATGAAAACACAAAATATCTTCTGCTTTGTTATCAGAGTGCAGGAATTCATATTCACAACCAAAGTGAATGAAAATGTTTTTCTGATTTATGATTAATGTCCATCAAGAACATAACTCTGAAGTCCAAAATGCAGAACTTAAAGAACTGATTTTCTGTTTTCCATTAACAAAAAAGAAAATACCAAAATTTCCTCCTATTCTACACTCTGAAATTCTTGAATCATGTTCGTATCTAACAAATTTTACCCATTGAGAGTTAAATACATGTGCTCAATTTGACAGGGAAATGTTCAAAATGATCTTCTGACAATACTAAGAGGTAATATCTAGGCAGGTGTATAATACTTTATGTAGGACCTACACAAGGATCTAGGGAATAGATATTTTCCCTGGAATGTCTTCAATGCTTGCAGAGCAAATTAGCCATTCACTGCATGGGATACCAGATGAGTGTACGGATTGATAGGATGAAAGGTTGTCATCATGAGTTGAGTTGGAGGTCTCCTGGTGTTACTGCTGACTGTATGCGATGAGTGGCCATGTCAGGAACAGGATAATAATCTGGGTTGACAATGAGGTGAAGTTAGTAAATGAGGAGGGGATGCCACTGCAAAATGTTCAACTTCCTCAATGTGGCAACAGATGCAAAGAGTTCTATCTTTTTATTTTAAAATGGTTCATGTAGGATACCAAAATAAGGCTCTAAACTCTCTGGGTTCTGAGGATATGCCATAGGATATCAATTTCCTCAGACCTGTGTCACTCCATTGCAATGGAACTGCCCTCTCGGACAGTGGTTGTGTGATTGTCTTCTCCTATCTACTTCCTATTTCATCTGGAATGAGTGCATCAAATGAATCATTCACCACCTACAGGCTGTTTCTGGCTGGTTTCCTTTCTGAATGTTGCAGTGATTCAACAAATGCTTCACATTTCCTAGTTATTTCAGGTTTCAACCTGCTTTGGCAGAGGCTAGGTCCAGGTGAGTTTAAAAGAACCATGTAAACAGGCCCTAATGTGCTTAAAGGGATTGCGGGATTGAAACCAGGGAGCCAGACTCCAAACCAAACCAAATCTCAAAAATCTGAGTAACACCGTATGTGCAAACTCATTTATTGCAAGTTTGTTCTTGTGTAAAGGGCCTGTCCCACTTACGCAATATTTTCAGCGACTTGCCGGCACCCGTCATAGTCGCAGCAGATTGACGAAGATTTTCAACATGTTGAAAATCTAGCGGCGACCAGAAAAAGGTACGACTGTTTGGGTGACTACTCACCACCAGGCGTCACCCCGCAACATGTCAGCCACCATGTCAAACCAAAGACAGATTCTGGGCAACAAGAAATTTCCACTCTCAACACGGCTGAGGACTTCAGTCTACAATCTGTTGACATTTGAGTACGCAGAGAATTCCATCTGCCACAAGAAATGTAATCCATTCATCCACCCCCCCTCCCCCTGTCTGTTCATGTTACTGACCAAATGTTTCTTAAAAGTTGCAACAATTTGTTTCTACTCCTTCCCCTGGCAGTGTGTTCCAAGCAACTATCATTCTCTGCATAAAATAACTTGCCATATAAAACAGCTTTAAATTTTCTCACTCTCACCTTAAACCTATGCCCTCTTCTATTTGACATTACTATCAGGAAAAAGACTCTGACGCTCTATCTTCTCTATCGTCATAATTTTATAAACATCTGTCAGGTCACTCCTCAGCCTCCAAAACTCCAGAGAAAACAACCCATTTGTCTATCCTCTCTCTGTATGGCTAATCCAGGCAACATCATGGTGAACCTCTTCTACACCTTTTCCAAACAAAAACACATTCTTGCTGTAACACAAACACAAACACATTCGTTGGGTCCCAGCATCACACGGGAGAGCTGGTCCCCCAAAGCAATATTCCACCTCTCGACCAATTCCAATATTGGTGGCCAGTGGGGGGGTTTCTGGAACGCTAGTATGGGTGTTGTGGGTTGAAGGGACTGGTTTCCAGAGGGCTAGTATGGATATTGTGGGCCGAATGGATTCTTGTGCTGGCGGCTCAGTTACTCAAGCCTGTTGTGCTGGCAGCTCACTCACTCACGGCTGGTGGGCTGGCAGTTGACTCACGGCTATTCCTTGAAATTCCATTTCAAGCAGGGTGCAAGGCCACAAAATTCAAGTGCAGTTTCATACCATTTCAAGCAGAGTGCAAGGCCACTAAAGACAGCAAGTCGTGACCTCTCCCTCCTCCATCTTGCAGAGGCTGATCCACGCCCACACTTCTGGGTTTCATAGCCCCTCCCCCTCTCACCAGAAGGGGCGTGGTCTTCATGGCATGATTGACAGGAGAGACAATCTCAACATTTTTTAAACACTAATAACTCTTTTATTTTTCATCGATGGGAAAAATCCTCGGCACCTGATGAACGGAGGGGGACTGAGAAAGATGGCCAAAAATCACAGCCGTACGTGGTAGCAATTTTTCTAAAATCAATATAAAGCGCAAACAGGAAGTGGTCAAGTTTAAACTTTTAATTATATAGAAGGCAAGGCAACTTTAATTAGGGAAGGCAACTTTAATTAGGCAAGGCAACACAGCTTTAGCATTTCCAAACCAAACGCAACACAGCTTTAGCATTTCTAAACCAAAGGCAACACAGCTTTAGCATTTCCAATCCAAAGGCAACACAGCTTTAGCATTTCCAATCCAAAGGCAACACAGCTTTAGCATTTCCAATCCAAAGGCAACACAGCTTTAGCATTTCCAAACCAAAGACAACACAGCTTTACCATTTCCAAACCAAAGGCAACACAGCTTTAGCATTTCCAAACCAAAGGCAACACAGCTTTAGCATTTCCAAACCAAAGGCAACACAGCTTTAGCATTTCCAAACCAAAAGCAACACAGCTTTAGCATTTCCAAACTATATTTTCAAACCACATTAAGGGCACTGACAGGTCACTAAAACCACTCACAGTTTAGTAGACATGTGTTCAGTGTTATTCACAGCTCAGACTGCGAGACGTGACCCTCTCGCTCCCGCATCTTGCAGAGACTGACTTAGGCACTCAACATTTCCAGGTCTTAGAGTCCCTACGGAAGTCAAGTCAAGTTAAGTCACATTTATTTATATAGCACATTTAAAAAACAACTCTCGTTGGCCAAAGTGCTTTACATTTGTTATAAGAATAGTATAGTATCCTTATAGGAAGGGGCGTGGCCTTCAGGGAAGAGAATCTCGACATTTTTGAAACACTAATAACTCTTTTATTTTTCATCGATGGGAAAAATCCTCTTGTCCTGCGCAGCGGAGGGGGACTCTGAGTAAGATGGCCAAAAAACACAGCCATAAGTGGCAGCGTTTTTTCTAAAATCAATATACAGAACAACAGTATACAGTGGTCAAGATCAGACTTTTAGTAATATAGCTGAAATGATGTCCTGGCTAATATACTCAACACACTTACTGATAAAGGCAAGTATTTCATACTCCTTGTTTAACACCCCATCTACAGTACCTATGCTGTCATTTCCTAGGAGCTATGAACTTGCACCCTAAGATCCCGTTATAAATCAACCTGAATTCATGATGATAATTTTGGATTATTGTTAAGGAAACTAGTAAAAGTAATGGAGACCATGATATAACTGGATTGCCTTAAAACCCCTCAACCCCTGATGGAAAGAACTCTACACCACTTCCAGTGTGATACCATGCGGTAATGTCAAACTGGCATCAAAATTGACCACCAGTCTACTCAATTAAGAGTCAATTAGAGATTGGCAGAAAATACTGAGGTCACCAGCCATGCCTCTGTTCCCTGGATGATTAAACAAAACACGATTTTGAGTCATTCAGTGCCACAGCTTCCATTCATATAATATCACTGATGAAATTAAATTTTAAAATGCTTCACGATGATGTAAGTGGAGCATAATGGATCCTGAGATAAAGAAAACACTGAGAGATGACCCAAAGATTTGTCAATGAGGCGAAGGAATGGCCACTAATGGGAATGTAATTAGAAAAGGCACTTCATGATTTGTCAGATGTCCTTGCACGTACAACACTATAAGCATTCTCTGTTCAATTTTCCAAAGACCTCTGAAATGGATATTTGTCATATGATTATACAATTGGTGGAAATTCAGTTTTAGCCATGTATCCTGGGAAACTGCAGGAGAACCAAAATATTTGGGGCTGCGCAGTGAATGGAGAATGAAGGTACGTGCACACTCACGACATTGGGCTTCTTGTCACTCTTTTTAATTACATAAAGAAGTTGAAGTATAACCATCTTCTAGATATTTCAGTTTTAGTTTAGTTTTGTGTAGCGATACGGTGCGGAAACAGACCCTTCGACCCACCAGACCAGTGATCCCTGCACACTTACACACACTAGAGACAATTTACAATTGATGCAGCAACTTTAACACTGCGCCACCGTGTCCCCCCCCCCCCCCCAAGGTTTGGCGAGATAATCACAGCAAAGACTGATCCTGCTCTTTTTCAGCATGCACTGACCCTTCGGGAGAATGTCACAGAGGTCAGGAGTAGGAACCATGAATGTTCTCTCCATTATGCAGCTTTCTGGAGTACCTGTTCAGGTGCTACAATTGAATTAGCATTATATTATGGTCTCTAAACCTCGTATCCATGTGTGAGGTGTGTTTGTCAATACCTGTCAGTGTGCAGCCATTTTACTGATTTTTGGAAAGAAGATTTTCCTGAAATGAAAGCTTTTCAAAATTCTTCTGTTGTCAACACAGAAACTCCTTTACAGATAGCGATGCTTTTCCTACTTTAGGTTTTCATGTCTCTTGAGATCATGTCCTTTACACACTGCTATAGCTTTGTGACAAATGAGACAAAGGACGATATAAGATTTTATAAAATGTACTCCTGTTGGTACTTAGCTTGAAAAACCTGACATTCATTGTCAACTATTCTCTTTTTCTTATCTTGCTGAGTGATTTTTCCAGGAAGCACATTTTTGTAACTATGCTATGATCACTGTCACTGTGTAAAATCAACTCAAATTATCTTCATCTCTTTGTCTACATCAAACTATGATGTGCATTATATAATGTGAATTGGTTAATAATCTTATTCCAGGTAATGCATTTTAGTACTAAAATGCCATTTTTTATTTGGAAACTACATTCTTTTCTGCATCTTATCTCAGTCATTTGGGAGTCAGCTCTTCAAACTATTCCTATTGACACAGCATCTTGCTTAACAGGAGGGCGGCTTCATCAGCTGGTGACCCAACTTATGGATATAAGTTACTTGATATTATGTTCCTTTACAAATAATAATTAGGAAATGAATTGGCTTCACACTCAATTCAGCAAGGTTACAGGCCAGCAATAAAAATCTTTTAAATTCACTGGTCAACTATTAAAATTAGAGGAGTGTGGTTGAAATTTTATTCTACAACCAAAAATATTTTTTGCAAATTAAAATATTTCATTAAAAAAAAACATGATTCCAACTGCATAACCTGTATTAAAAATGTATCCATTCCCAATGTAATACCATAGCAGCAACTATGAATTTGTTTTTTAATATCTGTCATTTAAAAGTCAGTCGATATTTTGGGATCCATCGGTTGAAAATCATGGGGTATGGTTTCCTTAAGCGCTCCTGGATGTGAGCTTTGTGTGACTGAGACCATACACGGGAAGATGGGCACTTTCTCTTTTCAGCTTCACTTGTTTCTTGTGAGTTCCTAGCTCAAACTTACCATTGACTGATTTTTTCTCATGACAGGCTCATGAACTCAGCCAGCTGGGATGACCTTGAGGTAGAAAGAAATATGCTCTGTTCTCACCATCTCAAGATGAATTTGTAGCAAGAGGAAGACATAATAGATCTCTCAGGAACTGGCTTTCTAGTCAAAAGCAGTGGATGAAGTTTCAGTGCACCTAAGGATGAAATCAAGTGGAGGGTTTATGCTGGATGCCCTTCTTTGTCAATACCATTCAGCAAACAAGATCTCCTCTAACTCCAAGAGTTGTTTCAGCATTCACCTGCCAACTCCATCCCTGTGATTATGCTTATCTTTGGTATGTGAGCAGTATATAAATGTTGTTTAAAAGTTGATGAAAATGGCTATACTCCTTTGTAAATTCTCACTGCAGCCTGCACGGTAATTTTTAGTGCTGTAGGTCTAGTTCAGATTATCTGCAAAATACTGAGTATGAGATATTGTTGAAAATGTAATACACGCCTTCTGTGGGATAGATGGTTATTGAAAAAGTGAGTCATTGATCCCTACAAACAATAAAGCTTAAGGGAGCCGAGTTCTATTTCTTCCACTGTTTTCTCTAATATGGAGCAGCAGCTTCTTTTTAGATTAATGACATTTATACTGCGGACTGGGTAACCAAGTGTGTAGGAAGGAACTGCAGATGCTGGTTTAAACTGAAGATAGACACAAAAAGCTGGAGTAACTCAGCGGGTCATGCAGCATCTCTGGAGAAAAGGTGACGTTTCGGGTCAAGACTTCTTCAGACTGAGAGTCAGGGGAAAGGGAAACAAGAGATATATACAGTGAAATAGAGAGATATAGAACATATGAATGAAAGTAATGATGGTCAAGGAAATATGAACCC
>CM075977.1:156954328-157069328 GCA_038087875.1 Malacoraja senta
AATCATGTTATATTGCGAATTCTTGTGTGAATGTTATTTGGACACTTAGGCTATTTAAAAATGTTAACCTTTTCTTAAGAAATGGATAGATGTTTAGATCTAGTAATTGAATTATGTAATTAGCTACAATTAGGTAACTAACTAATTATATGCTTTAATTTCAGGTCATCCAAGTAAGATTGTTTCATATTTGTTTCAGAATGCTTCAATCTATAATAACTGAACATTTTATTCAGTTCTCTAATTTTTAAGAAAGTTATGGGCTTTTGACTGTCCTTGATCACAGCTTTTGAGTTAAGTCAATGGAAAAGCAATAGGGATAAAGATGCTAATTTCCGAGTATGAAAATGGCCATAACTTTTTTAACACTGAAGATATTAAAGTGAATTAGTGTCAAATTAAACTTATTTTTATGCTTTATCTGATGGGATAAATTGCAGACTTGATTTTTTAAATCTCAAAATTTTGTAACATTGCTACAGAAGGGCATGCTGGCCGAGGTGAAAGCGCTGCGGGGCCACAACTACGGAGCCCGCAGCCGGTCCCAAAGTGGCTCCAGCTCCAGCTGGGGGCAGCTCTGGGAGGGGGGCGAGTTAGGGTTAGGCATTTTCCTGCCTTAGCCTTCCCCCAGCCTGGCACTGCCCCAGTCCCACTATGGCCGTGACCCCCACTCCGCACACTGGCACTCAGTGGGGTTCAGTAAATGGGGGAACCCAGAAGAACTGCCTGACCTATTAAGTAGGCTGGTTCAAGAGGACCTCTGCAGCAGTCTCATTCAAAAAAAACCTCACAATTATATTCATTATATTATTTTTATATATTATAATTATACATAATTATATATGATTATAGTCATATTCACAAGTCATATATATATATATATATATAATATATATATATGGTTTAATAATATATAGTTTAAATAGACTGCAACACGGAAAAAATAGGCTCCCCATGGTGTAATATGGGCATTGGACACTAGATGGCGCTTACTTTTCTGATCTAATTTCTAATTAGTTTAATAATTAATGTGCAACATTTGGCACTGACGAGTTATGACTTCCTTCTCAATTATATTTTGTCTAAATCTGTGCAAAATTTCATGTAGTTTCCAAGACATGGGTCACGAAAGTTGATTTCTAGACATATTTTTGATGCTCGGCCCACAGCCTATGGCTGCATTTCATTTTTAAGGTGCTCCTTAACAGCTAAAAAGGGCGGCACGGTGGCGCAGCGGAATAGTTGCTGCCTTACAGCGCTTGCAGCGCCGGAGACCCGGGTTTGATCCCAACTGTGGATGCTATCTGTGTGGAGCTTATACGTTCTCCCCGTGACCGCGTGGGTTTTCTCCGATATCTTCGGTTTCCTCCCACACTCCAAAGATGTACAGGTATGTAGGTAAATTGGCTTGGTATAAGAGTAAATTGTCCCTAGTGTGTGTAGGATAGAGTTAATGTGCGAGGATTGCTGGGCCGAAGGGCCTGTTTCCATGCTGTATCTCTAAACTAAATTAAGCTAAACTAAAACTAAACATTATAGAATGTTAATAATTCATGTCATTATCTCACATGATTTTGGAAAGAATCACACAACCCATCTACTGAAATAGTTTCCTCTGTCTAAAGAAGGATCCCAACCCGAAATATTACTTATCCCAGTTCTTCACAGCCTGAGCCACTGAGATTTTCCAACATTTGTGCATTTTTTGTAAACCAGCATATGCAGTTCCTTGTTTATATATTATAGAATGTTCAGCTCCTTCATGTGTTTAAAAAACATGATTTGATGCAACTGTAGAGGTGCAAAGACAGAATGCTTTATTCAGGCATTGTAGGTTGGCAATACATGGACGTTTAACACTCTAACATAACAGTTGTAGTTGTTGAGAGGCTGTTGCCTCGTGGCTCGGTTGTGTTCCTGCTGCGGTGGCAGGACACTCTCAGGAAGTGAGAGGAGGAGCAAGAGCCAGAGAGTGAGAGAGGGAAGGTCAGGACTTATATACTGGGACACACCCAATATATCTCGTGACTCTTTCCAGGGTTGCCGAGGATTCGCATAGGAGTGGCCTAACCATTAGGTGCCGCTACACAACTTTGTAAGGATGCATACTTTGACACCTTTGATGCATTAACGCAACATTAAATCATTGCCATACTTCAATCAATGGAATAAACAGAATATTATATTTAAGAGCCACATTAAAGTTAAAATTAAGAAACCAAAACGCCCAGTGGTCCCAAGAGAACGTGTCTCCCCAGAACTGCAAATCCCTCTGATTAATAATTTACAGCCATAATCTATCAATGGATAATGATGGCTTTGTTAATGCATTTATATATCTAATGTATAATCTATTTTGAATGATTGTGTTTCTTATATAAGAAATAATTAGATTAGATCCTATTGTTCATTTATATTTCCATGCAAAATTATTGGAAAAAAAATATTGTAACTTTAGACACCTTCATATTGAGAGTTTGGTGTTGGAAGTGCAATAATCTTTTTGGATCATTATGTCAGTCAACTGGATTCTGTAATTGGTATTTACAGATGAGGTGAAAAGTAAGCACCAACTGGCCATCAAAAACTTGAGAAGCTTGGCTTCTAAGGAAAAAAACAGCATTTAAATATGGCCGATTTCTTGGAGATGAAAGGTCTAGGCCTTAAACAAAAACATGCTGGGAGCACTGTGGTAAATTGTTACTTCTCTTCAGAATCACAGAACCCCCTGCAGTCTCGCAACAAGTAGCAATAAGCTTTTGATGTTGCACCATCAATACAAGAGAGTGATCTCTAATTTAAAATAACTGTAAAACACTGCGGAAACCAAATCAGTATTATGGGTAGAGTAGCGTAGAGGTTATATTATTGAAATTATTCATAAATAAGTAGCTAACTTCAAATACCACTGAAGAAATTTTACGATTTTGAATTGATTATTTTAAATCTGGGAACTAAAGTCTCATGGATAGTTGTGGAAATAATTATCATTATTATCCCATATGCACATTGAATAACATACAAATGAGGAAGACCCTTCATTCTCTTTTGAAGGAGTCTCTCAAATTATTTCATTTGCACACATTTCTCAGGTTGACCATGAATGGGCAATTTAATTATTTCCATAATTGGTTCTGACAAGACGTAAATTTGCAAATGATTCTGAGATTACCGTCAAATACCGTCAAAAGTAAGTCAAATATTTTAATGTTTCTATAAGAAGAACAGGATCCGTATCCATCCTGCCCTCAAAATCGCTTGGACTATCTCTGATGCCTTTTGCCCCCCCCCCCCCTCAATCTCTCTGTCTTCATTCACAGTGGACAGACTATCTATTGACATCTCCTACAAATCCATTAACTCCACAATTACCTTGATTAAACTCCTCCTACATAACATTTTGCAAGGACACATCCCTTACTCAATTCCTCAAGCAGTTCTGTTCTCAAAATAAGGCTTTTCATTTTAGGATATCAGAAATGTTCTCTTTCTTCAGTAAACATGGTTTCCCTCTGCTGTAGTAGATGGATCCCTCGTCCATGTCACCTCTGTGTCTAGCAGTTTTGTTCTCAATTATCCTCCCACCAGAAGGAACAAGGATAGAGTTTCCCAAGTTCTCACCTTTCACCTCACCAACCTACGCATCTAACCCATCGTTCTCTGACATTTTCACCACCTTCAATGTGCTTCCACCACCAGTCACATCTTCCCTTCCCCATGTGATTTCACTTCCTGCAGTGACCACTCCCTCCACAACTCCTTGCTTCACTCATCCCCTCCCAGGCAACCCACAATCTTCCCACGTACTTTCTCCTTCAACTGCAGGAGATGTAAAACCTGTCCTCATACCCCCTTCCTCATTTCCATCCAGGGATCCCAACAACCCTACCAGCTGAGACAGAGGTTCATATGCACCTCTTTAAACCTTGTTTTCAGTATTCCAATGTGGTCTTCTTTGCGTCGGCAAGACTAAACATAGACTAGGCAACCATTTCTGCGAATGCACACACTCTGCCAGGGCCTGCTGGATCTCTTGGTTGCAAACCATTTTAACTCCCCTTCTCATTCTCATATTGATCTTTCTGTTCTGGGCCTCCATTGCCTGAGTGAGGCCACTTGCAAACTGAAGGAACAGCAACTCATATTCATAGTCATAGAGTCATAGTTTATAATCTAACAGTATGAACATTGAATTCTCCAATTTTAAGTAACATCCCCCCTTCTCCCTCTCTATTTCCCACAGTGCACTCCCATTTCTACCCATTATCCTGACCCTCTGCCCCCTTCCCTTCTCCCAAGTTTCCCCTGCCATCTACATCCATCTCCCTGAATTTACATTGCATTCCTCTTCTCTCCTTATCTGATACCCTTTGTCTTTTTTTCATTTCTCACCTTTGCCACTTACTTTATCCATTGCCCAATCAATCTCCACCCCCCCCCCCTCATCTGTATCCACCTATCACTTGCTAGGCTTTGTTCCGCCTCCTCTATCCCAGTTTGTCCCCCCTATTATAATCAGTCTGAGGAAAGGACCTGACCCGAAACAATGTCTGTCTATTCCCTTCACAGTTGCTGCCAGACCCACTGAATTACTCCAGCACTTTGTGTTTTGCTCACGATCCCCGCATATACAGTTATTTGTGTCTCTCTTTCAGTCCAGTTGAGATCAACTAATTCAGCTGAGATTAAGAGTGGGGTGAAAGAGAGTGAAGCACAGAGGAAAGGGAAGAGGTAATAATAGTTTGGCTTTTACTGAGTCTGGATCAAACACTTGGAAACTCCTTGAAAACTGGGTTTCAGGTTGACTTTCCATTGGCTCTCCAGCTTTTGGTTGGGGGCAGCATTAGAGTTGGGGCGACTTCTTTGGGTCTATAATCGGAGGAAAGGAGCTTCATTCTGAATGCACAGCCCTGCCCAGACTCAAATCCTATCACGTGTTGTCTCATGTCAAGTCAAGTCAAGTCACATTTATTTATATAGCACATTTAAAAAACAACTCTCGTTGGCCAAAGTGCTTTACATTTGTATAAGAATAGTATAAACAAACAAACTACATCCATATAGCCCTCGCTCGGAGGACGTCAAGAAAGGCTTGGGAGTACAGATGGATTTTTAGTCTCGACTTAAAGGAGTCAGAGTGGGCAGTTCTGATGGGAAGAGGGATGCTGTTCCACAGTCTAGGAGCTGCAACCGCAAAGGCGCGGTCGCCCCTGAGCTCCTTGCATTAGTCTAAAACTAATTCCAGTACATCTCGATCCAGCTCATGTATCAACAAGGGAAACAGGCAGTCAAACAGCAACTTGACAGGACTGATCTCCTCGGTTCTTTGATCCTTTCCTGATCTCCTTGCTCTTTGCAAAACTCATCCAAAAACAAGTCTTAGTTTGTAAACTTAACAGTAACCTTGAGGAAATGCAAGGGAAATTATTTATAGAAGGTAGGCACATGAGATGTGTTGGTCATTTGGAAGTCACAAGGATCAGAGCAAGCTCACAGTGAATTTTGAACATGCACTTTGGCATTAGTCCAGTCAGAATAAAAGGGCATACCTTTAGGAAAGAGATGAGGAGGAATTTCTTTAGTCAGACGGTGGTAAATCTGTGAAATTCATTGTTACAGATGGCTGTGAAGTCCAAGTCAATGGATATTTTTAAAGCAGAGATTGACAGGTTCTTGATTAGTAAGGGTGTGAAGGTTATGGGGAGAAGGCAGGAGAATGAGGTTGAGAGGGAAATATAGATCAGCCATGATTGAATGGTGGAGTAGACTCGATGGGCCGAATGGCCTAATTCTGCTCCTATGACAAAGGAACATGAACATTTTCTTTTAGGCCATTCAGAACTATTTGTATCCAAATATGTAATAATTTTACTAAAACCACGATTGACACACAATTATCATAATTCTATACTAATATTAATACAAATAATAATATAAATTAATGCAGTAATAATTATTATTGTTGTGTTACTGGTCCTGTTTTGGAAAAGTGCAAGAGATACAAATCATTTGATTCCTCTACAGTCAAGCTTAGTTAATGACATGCACATTACCAGAGTCTGGACGAAGCAATCATATCTGCTATTATAAACAGCTGATAGCTGATACTATCAGCTGAAATTATAGGTTATACTATCATGTAATATAAGAAGCATGGAATGGTTCAGCAAAAATGTATCTCTAGGAAATGCTGCATGGTGCAGGTCCATGAAAACCAGTGTGTGGTATGATTAATATCCAGCCGTGAATGCTAATGAACTATTAAACAACGCAGGGCGGTCACGGTGACACAGCGGTAGAGCTGCTGTCTTACAGTGAATGCGGCGTCGGAGATCGGATTCGATCCCGACTACGGGTGCTGTGTTTGCGTTTGTATGTTCTCCCCGTGACCTGCGTGGGTTTTCTCCAAGATCTTCGGTTTTCTCCCACAATCCAAAGACGTACAGGTTTGTAGGTTAATTGGCTTGGTAAATGTAAAAATTGTCCCTCGTGGGTGTAGGATAGTTTGCTGGTTGACGCGGAACCGGTGGGCCGAAGGGCCTGTTTCCTCGTGGTACCTCTAAACTAAACTAAACTAAACTAAACTAAACAATGGAGCAGTAGGCTTCACAAATATCTCCATTCTCAACGATGGCGGAAGCCCAGTACATCAGTGCAAAAGAGAACACTGAAACATATACAGAGATCTTCAACCGGAAGTGCCGAGTGGATGATCCATCTTGGTCTCCTCCATTGGTCACAACATGATAGGTAACAGTTCTCAGCTAATTCCGATCGCTCATTGTTAGGGCGGCACGGTGGCGCAGCGGTAGAGTTGCTACCTGACAGCGTTTGCAGCGCCAGAGACCCAGGTTTGATCCCGACTACGGGTGCTGTCTGTGCGGAGTTTATACGTTCACTCCATGACCCCGTGGGCTTTCTCCGAGTTCTTCGGTTTTCTTCCACACTCCAAAGATGTTCAGGTTTGTAGGTTAATTGGCTTGGTATACATGTAAATTGTCCTTAGTGTGTGTAGGATAGTGTTAGTGTGTGGGGATCACTGGTCGTTGCAGACTCGGTGGAAGGAAGGGCCTGTTTCTGCACTGTACCTCTAAACTATGCTAAACTAAATTGTTCTAGCTGACAAGAAATGGTTAGCAGCATTGGATATGGCAAAGGCCATGGGGCCTGACAATGTTCTGGCATTAGTACTGAATATGTGTGCTCCAGCATTTGCATGTCCTTGACCAAGCTGTTCCAATAGCTACATCATTGACATCTGCCCAACAATGTACAAAATTGCCCGGGATATGTCCTTACCACAAAAATCTAACCTGGCAAGTTATAACCTTATTAGTCAACTCTTGATCATCGGCAGAGTGATGGAAGGGATAATCATTAGTGCTATCAGGCATTGCTTAGCAACGACTAGCCCATTTTAGGCTCCACCAATGTCAGTCGGCTCCAAATCTCATTACAAAATTGGATCAAACGTGGGCAAAAGAGCTGAACTCCAGAGGTGAAGCGAAAGCAACTGCCCTTGATATCAACCCAGCATTTGATCGAGAAGGGCATTATGAAGCCCTGGCTAAATGGAATCAATGGGAATCAGGGGGAAAGCCTTCTGCTAGTTGTAGCCATAGTGTCATAGAGCATGGAAACAGGCTCTTAGACCCAATGTGCCCATGCCGGCCAACATGCCCCATCTACACTAGTCCCACCTACCTGCATTTGGCCCATATCCCTCTAAACCTTTACTATCCATGTACCTGTCTAAATGTTTCTTAAGTATTGTGATAGTACCTGCCTCAACTACCTCCCCCGGCAGCTCATTCCACACACCTACCACCCTTTGAGTAAAAAGGTTGGCCCTCAGGTTCCTATTACGATTGCCCTACTCTGGGTGCATTTACCTTATCTATTCCTCTCATGATCTTATACACGTCTATAAGATCACCTCACATCCTCCTGCATTCCAAGGAATAAAGTCCTATCCTGCGCAACCTCTGCCTTCAAGTTCTGGCACATCCTCAAAAAAACTTTGCTGCGCCCTTTCCAGCTACGAACATCTTTCCTCTAACAGGGTGACCAAAACTGAACACAATACTCTAAATGTATCCTCACCAATTTCTTATACAACTGCAACATGACCTCCCAACTTCTATACTTGGTTGGAATAATACCAACATAAAGGAAGATAATGTAGTGGTTGATCATCTCAGCCACAGGACATCTCTGCAGGAGTTCCTCGGGATAGTGTCCAATGCCCAAACATCTTCAGCTGCTTCATCAATGATCTTCCTTCATTCATAAGATCTGAAGTATGGATGTTCGTTCATTGATGATGATGTGCAATGTTCAGCATCATTCGCCACTCCTCAGGTAATGAACCAGTGCACAACCAAATGCAACAAGACCAATACAATATCCATACCTGGGCTGATGAATGTCAAGTAACATTCATGCAACATAAGTGCCAGGCAAAGACAATATCTAACAAGACGACATCCAATTGCATCCCCTGCCATTCCACGGCATTACCATCACTGAAACCCCCACAATCAATAACCTAATGTTTATCATAAACTGTGCTAGAGCAGCCATATACATAATATGGCTACAAGAGCAGGCTCAAGGCTAGGAATCTTGCAGCAAGTAACACATCGCAGAACATCCCAAAGTCTGTCCACCATCTACAAGGTTCAAACCAGAGGTGTAATGGAATACTCTCCATCTCCCTGGATGAGTGCAGCTTCAACTTAGTTCAGCTTTGTGTGGCACAGTGACACTGCGGTAGCGTTGCTACCTTACAGTGCCAGAGACTCAGGTTCGATCCTGACATCGGCTGCTGTCTGTACGGAGTTTGTATGATCTTCCTGTGACTGTGTGGGTTTTCTCCAGGTGCTCCAGTTTCTCGCACACTCAAAAGACATACAGGTTTGTAGGTTAATTGACTTTGGTAAAAATTGTAAGTGATCACTGGTCGGCGTGGATACGGTGGGCCAAAGGGCCCATTTCCATGCTGTATCTCTAAAGTCTAAAGTCTAAAGTTCAAACATACTCGAGTAGCTGGACACAATACAGACATCCAGTAGCAGCCTCTTGATAGGCATCCTGTCCACAACAATCCACTTACTCCAGTAACAGCAATTTGTACCATCTTCCATAGCAAGGACCAGCAATTTGTGCATCTTTCATAGCAAGGACCAACGATGCTGCCTGACCCGCTGAGTTACTCCAGCACTTTGTGACTTTTTTTGTAAACCAGCATCTGCAGTTCCTTGCATCTACATCTAAACCTATGACCTCTATCAGTTAGAAAACAAGGGCAGCAAAACCATGGGATTACCACCACATGGAAGTTGCCTCCAAGTCACACATCATATGACTTGCAAATATATTGATGTTCCTTCACTATGGCTGGGTCAATATCCTAAAGCTTCTCTCCCAAACAGCTTTGTGGGTGTATCTACATCTCAGGGACTGCAATAGTTCAACAAGGCAGCTCACCAGCATCTTCCCAAGGGCATCAAAGGATAGACGATTAAATGCCTGCTCAACCTGCAACGCCCACAACCCTTGAATGAATATGTCACAGCAAGAAATGAACCTGCAGGCTGGAAAGTTCTCAAAGTTCTGCACAGTTTTATCTTTGTTTTATCTTTGCAAAGGTCCTTCCAATCGCTTGGAATGATGTGAACAGCTGTATCACTAGTGACAATTTTGCAGTCACCAAAGTTTAATGTCAACCTACCATGATTTATACTGCAGAACAAAAGTCATTTTTCACCAAATAAGAGACAAAAATGGTCAAATTTATAAGGTTTTTAATAATTAATAAAGGAATGTTAAATGTCGACAATGGGAAAAAAACTTGAGGAAGGGTACAAAGTCATGATGGTATCATACAGCACATTTAGTTCTACCAAGTGAAGGTAAAATTCTATTCAACAGTTTTGAAATGGCATTGAGTATACGAATTAGGAAGTCATGTTGCAGCTTTATAAACCTTTGGTTAGGCTGCATTTGGAATACTGTGTTCTGTTCTGATTGTCCCATTACAGGAAGACTTTGGAAAGGATGCAGAAAAGATTTACCAGAATACTGCCTATGTCTAAGGATATTTGGTAAACGGGGAGTTTGGACAAACTTGGATTGTTTTCTCTAGAGCATCAGTTTAGTGGATACCTGATATATGTAAATACAATTATCAGAGGCATAGATAGAGTAATCAGTCAGAACATTTTTCTCAGGGTGGAAATGTCAAAAGATTATCAGAGGCATAGATAGAGTAATCACCATAGTTTTAAGGTGAGAGGGGGAAAGTTTAAAGGAGATGTTGAGCTTTTTTTTTACACAAGAACTGATGGATGCCTGGAACGTGCTGCCCAATATGGAGATGAATGGAGAGAGGTGTTAAGAGGCTGGTAGATAGGCACATGGATATGCAGGGAATGGAGGGATATGGATCACATTCAGGCATAGGAGATTGGACCTGTTTCTTTGCTGTGCTGTTCGATGTTCTATGTTTGGAAAGCAGTAAAAGTCAAGTCAGACATCAGCAATTTGTGACAATGATTAAAGCAATGACATTGAATAATTCTAACCTAAATGAAGGATAAATAATCTATTTTAAAATTAAATAGAAAATAATATCAGCATCTACAGGTTCCTAGGCATCCTATCACCTTCAATATAGTCTGGTCCCTTCACACTGATGATGATCAAAGGGAAGAGCATCAGCATATTTACTTTCTGAGACATCCGATCAGAATAAATTCACCCTCAATTGTTGTGAATGGATGGAGAAGCATGCCTAAGATCCTGAGAGCAAAACCGTCTGAAGATATGCTATGCTCCTGGCAGGCAGGTTGATGGGGAGTGTCATGAAAGAACATGGCCCAACAATAAAAGAGGTGGAGGTGGCGGCTGGCCAGTAGATGGAAGGCAGCCGAGAAGGTGGAAGAAGGCTGCTGCAGGGAGAGACTCCCAACTGTCGGATGGAGGTCATGCCGTTGGATATGGGGCTGTATCTGTTATGGACTGCATGGTGGGTATTCGTGCACCCATGTTAAAAGATGTCACGCACAGATGTCCACTCGGAGGAACTGCCTGTTGCTCCAGGATCGGCCTCTTCAGCCATCTCTAGACCCACGGATAGGACACACCAGGAGGACAATCATGCTCGACTTTGAGTGATTGCTGATGATGATACTCCCAAAAGGAAGTGATGGGAGTCAACAGCTCTTCTTGCTAAAAATCTCACTCTGCTGAACTTTAATGTCAGCTTCAATCCGAACTTTGGATTCCAGCTGCATTCCAAATATGGAGAAGCTTTCCAACAGTTCTTGCCATTTAGCAGAAAGCTTATAGCAATACAGCAAGTAAGCTGCTCATCATTTTCAAGCCATTGATTTCACGCTCCTATGATTTCCGATAAGCTTCTGCTGAACATTTCATGCTCGTGCCCTGAGAGGCTGGAGAACGTAGCCCCACGACTGCATTGTCAGTGTAAAGCGAAACCTGAGAGACTTATATTTCAAATTATCATTGATGTTCATTCCAGTATGAAAGAACACTAAAATAATGTGACCTCCAAAAGGAAACTGAGCTATCAGTTGCAGGAAAGATTATGTTTGGAGACTTGAGGTCAAATAATATCCTTGGAATGCAAGCAAACCAAATTGACTTAGAGAAAGAGAGAAATGGGGGAATTTTCCACCAATAAGCATTTTGTGTTCTGATTTTGCTTTGAATTTCATAATAACTGGAGTAAAAAAAATTAAACACATCATCAATTAATGGAGTTGGCTTCACTTTTCACTTCAAAAGAGTGTATCCAACATCTGAGCAATATATTCTATTTAACCTTCTCAAAAGTCCCACTTCTGTGTTTGCCATCATCGGATCCTGTGGAATAAATGATCAAGTGCATGGTCTGGACTCAGACTCAGTATATGACAACATTACAGTTATAAGAAGATATGTCTTTGTCAGGTGTGCACCTGAGATCATATTTCTGGATTTCAGGTATAATATCCATCAAATATTCCTTAAATAAGGGGAAAGGGAAGAATACTTCATGTTCCTCCAATCTCCATTGTCATCATCTATCACCATCTAACATCACCTGTCCTCTCTCTCCAGAGATGTTGCCTAACCCACTGAGATACTCCAGCACTGTGACTATCTTAAGTATCAGCCATTCATCTGTATCTCTAAAAGATTAACTTCTGAGTTAATTTTGTTTTCCAAGTATGGTGCCAGTGTATCAGAGGATGGTTATTGCACACACATTTTGTCCATCGTGTAGATGGTCCATTAGGCTGAAACGTCTCTAAAGAAAAGGGGTACTGTGCAGCTGAGTTTAAAGAACCATGTGATTGAGTGCATTTGGCCTATAGGTTGTTCTTTTCATGATGGGGACTTGAAGCAAGGCCATCCTGGCCTTTAGCTAATGAGAAAAGACTCCCATTTTGTTCTTGCCTCCGAATGACAAGGATAAATGCATTATTACAGCTACCTGAATACCTTGTGCAAAGTTGCGTAACCTTGTTTCAGTGATCAGAGGCCAGTTGGATATGGATGGAGAGGCAGCTGTTTCCATTCAGAGGGGCTGCTGGCTGGAGCTCTGGGACCCTGAGTGTAGTAGATGTGGTCATCCATGAGCTATCTTTTACACCTGCTGTCTTCTGGTAGACTTGCTGGTGCTTCAAATTGTTCCACCACCCAAATAAAAGTAGCAATAATAATTAAGTAACACTTCAATGATACTTTATGCACCTAGGTACATTCTTCTTCTTTCGAGTCCATCTTGCTACAAATGTTGATCTCGCTGTCATCGTCCATCCTGAAAAGGGCGCAAGCTTCCGGCGACAATCAGTGGGAGCCATCACTTGTTGCAATAGATGATGGTGGTAGCAGAATTAGCTCAGGATACTTCCAGTTTCCAGCCCCGCAACGTGGACGCTTCTGCTATGGGGCCACCTAGGTACATTGAAATGCTTTGTTTTAAATACAACCCGGTGAATTCATAGAGAAGATCTCACCCAGGCAGTGCACAAGAGTCACCAAGTTTCTGGCGCTAACAAGGTTACAAAAGTTCACTGAACCGTCCTACCAAGACATGACCAAAGTTATCAGAAATTATCATAATTATCGGAAATTATCATAATTATCAGAAATTATCATAATTATCAGAACAACTCACAATTATCAGATTAACACAACCATCCCCTCATCACAATGTGCCAAAATCTGGGTCTCTCTACCGTCAAAAATAAATTAACAGTACCCTGTTTTGCAATTGGATCTTTGACTTCCACATTGGCAAATATCAATCGGTAAGGATCGGTAACAACATTTTCTCCTAACTGACCATCAATAGGCACACCTCAAGCCCCCCATCCTACTCTCTTTGCAACCAACTCTGTATGGCTAAGCAGAGCTCTAATGCCATCTACAAATTGGCCATCAACAGCACTGTTGGCTGAACCATAGGTGGTGATAAGTCATTGTTCAGGAGAGAGATAGACTTCCTGGTTGAGTGGTGCCATAAGAACAACCTCTCGCTCAATGTTGTCTCGGCCAAGGAACTAATCATCGACTTCAGAAAGGGAAGTCAGGGGACATCGCATTAATTTTTATTGGTGGGTCAGCAATGGAGAGTTAGCAGCTTCAAGTTCTTGGTCATTAACATCTCAGACCCATCTTGGACCCGGCACATTGATGTGATCACAAATAAGGTGCACCAGCACCTTTACTTTCTTAATAATTTAAAGAGATGTCACTGAATACCCCAACAGACCAACAGATGTACTGCAGCAATGATCTTGACTGGTTGCGTCATGCCTGGCACAGCAATTCCAATGAATAGGAATGCATGAGCAGGGATTAGTTGACTCAGTCTGATCCATCACATGCACAACTTTCCCCACCATCAAAAATATTTACATGATGCGTTGCCCTGAGAAAGTGATATCTATCATCAAGGATTCCCACCATCCTTGGCATGCCCTCTTCTCATTGCTACCATCAGCCTGTAGGCTCAGTAACTGCTGGGGGGACTCAGCAAGTCATGCAACATCCGTGGAGGCAAAGGGATGTCTGGTAATTTGATAGAGACCCTGCATCAGGATCATTCTGATCTCAACTACAAACATCAGTTATCCATTTGCCTCCACAAAATCTGCTTGACTTATTGCATTCATCTAATTACTTTTTTGCTCCATATTCCAGCATCTGCAATCACTCTTTTGGTATTTGACTCAGCACTGAAATTTGACAAACAAGTCAATGCCGTGGTAAAAGCTAGCTTCTTTCAGCTTCGGACGATAGCTAAAATAAAACAATTCCTCCAGTTTGATGACCTGAAAAAGATCATCCACACATTCATCTCCTCCCGCCTAGATTAATGCAACTCCCTTTACACTGGCATCAGCCAATCTTCCCTGTCCCGCCTGCAACTGGTCCAAAACGCCGCAGCGAGACTCCTGACGGGCACCCGAAAAAGGGACCACATCACCCCAATCCTGGCCTCTCTCCACTGGCTCCCTGTGCGGTTCTGTATAAACTTCAAGATCCTCCTCCATGTCTACAAAGCCCTCAATGGGCTTGCCCCCACCTACATAAAAAGTCTTCTCACCCACCACTCCACCTCCAGGCCCCTCAGATCAGCCGACTTGGGGTTGCTGAATATCCCACGGTCTAGGCATAAGCTCATGGGCGACCGCGCCTTTGCGGTTGCAGCCCCTAGACTGTGGAACAGCATCCCCTTTCCCATCAGAACCGCCCCCTCCATCGACTCTTTTAAGTCAAGACTAAAGACTTATCTATACTCCCAAGCCTTTCCTGACGTCCTCTGAGTGAGGGCTACATGTATATATGTATGTAGTTTGTTTTGTTGTGCTATTCTTATAACAAATGTAAAGCACTTTGGCCAACGAGAGTTGTTTTTTAAATGTGCTATATAAATAAATGTGCCTTGACTTGACTCTTGTGCCACGGTAACCTTGCAGACGGGTGCTCTTTTAAAGTGAGTTGAAGACCTATCTCATTACTATTTCCTAACAGGTTAGGTGTTGAGCAGGAAGCTGTGATTTTTTGTTGAAGTGGTATCCATGTCCATAGTTTACATGCATTCATGTAGTCTTTCTTGCCTGTGGTGGATATTCAGGTTGACGCAGAACTCTGTTGTTAGGTTGGTCTTGGCGGTGGGATTGCAGAGATCTGTATCTTCTTTTCCTTTGGCAACGTTTCTGCGGTGAAGTCAATTTGCCTCCATTTCATTTCTGAGAAGTGAGCGATGCAAATTTGTAATTGCTCTTATTGCTGTTGAGTCCACTTGAGCACATGTGGATACAGGCACCACCCTACACACTTAACCAATCACCACTCCATTACTGGTGGGTGAGGTAGATTAAATCAGCACTGGGGTATGGAATTCCTTCTTCAGAACAGTGATTGAAAGATACAGTATGGAAACAGGTGACAGCCCACCGAGTCCACACTGAATATCAATCACCTGCTCACACTAGTTCTATGTTATCCCACTTTTGCATCCACTGGAATATGTTCCAAGCAAGTTCCAGAGACGTCAGTGAGTTCGCGGAAGCAGTCACGGACTTCATTGCAACAATAACCCACAACATCGTCCCCACGGTAAGAGTTAGCGCCTTTCCGAATCAAAAACCCTGGGTAGACAGGTCCGTTCGTGTTGCCTTGAATGCTCGCACCACTGCCTACAACTCGGGCCTGGCATCCGGAAACATGGTGGTCTACAAGGTAGAGTCCTACCAACTGCGAAGGGCGGTGAAGGACGCAAAAAGGAGGTACAGGGACAAGATGGAGTCACAGATGGAGCAGCAGGACACCAGACGCCTGTGGCAGGGGCTACGGACTGTAACCAACTACCGGAGCACCCCCCCGCCCCCCCCCTCATCCGCAAGTGCTGGCACCTTCCTAACTGATGACCTGAACTCCTTTTACGCTCGTTTCGAGATGGGCAACACCACTCCAGGTCTGCCGACTATCGACAATACCGTCAGCGGGCTGGCTATCGAAGCTGAAGGGAGGAATGTGCACACATTCTCGTTGTTCGAGCACGATGTGAGGAGAGCTCTGCTACGGGTGAACACGAGGAAAGCTGCAGGCCACGATGGCATCTCGGGGCGAGTACTTAAGTCCTGTGCTACGCAGCTAGCTCCGGTGTTCACTACAATATTCAACCTCTCCCTGGACAAGTCCGTGGTCCCTGCCTGCTTCAAAAAATCCATCATTGTACCGGTACCTAAAAATGCCTCCCCAGCCTGTCTGAATGACTATCGTCCGGTGGCCCTCACCTCGGTAGTCATGAAATGCTTTGAGAGGCTGGTGAAGAAACACATCTGCGCCTTCCTCCCTCGCAACATGGACCAGTTACAATTCGCATACCATCCGAACAGGTCCACGGACGATGCAGTCTCCCAGGTTTTGCACACCGCTCTCTCTCATCTTGACAGCCAGAAGGGGGGCTACGTGAGGATGCTGTTCATAGACTTCAGTTCAGCCTTCAACACGATAGTCCCCACCAGACTGGCCGAGAAGCTACTGGAATTAGGGCTCAACACCCCCCTGTGTGCCTGGACCCTGGACTTTCTCACCGCCAGGCCCCAGGTAGTCAAGATGGGAGGGAATACATCGAAGTCCCTCACCCTGAGCACAGGATCCCCCCCAGGGTTGCGTCATCAGCCCCCTACTGTACTCCCTGTACACGCATGAATGTGTGGCCAGGTTCAGCTCCAACTCGATCATCAAGTTTACTGATGACACTTTGGTGGTGAGCCTGATCTCAGACAATGATGAGAAGGCCTACCGGGAGGAGGTGGCTGATCTGGCACTCTGGTGTCAGGACAACAGCCTCCTCTTGAACATCAAAAAAACTAAGGAGCTGATCGTGGACTTTAGGAGGGCACATCATCTGAGGACGTACACACCATTGAGGATAAATGGGGATACTGTGGATAGGGTGAGCTGTTTTAAATACCTGGGAGTCCACATCTCTGAGGATATCACATGGACATCACACGCTGCAGCACTCGTGAGTAAGGCAAGGCAGCGCCTTTACCACCTCAGGCAATTGAGGAAACTCCGAAGATCCTCCAGTGCTTTTACTCAGCGGCTGTGGAAAGCATCTTGTCCGGAAATATTATAATCTAGTTTGGGAATTGCTCTGCCCAGGACAAGAAGGGTCTGCAGAGAGTAGTGCATTCGGCTGAACGCACAATGGAAACTACACTCGCCCCTCTGCAGGAACTATACATCAGGAGGTGCAACTCCAGAGCCAATAAGATCATGGGAGACCCCTTCCACCCCTGCAATGGACTGTTCCAGCTGCTACGGTCAGGCATACGCTGCCGTTGCCATTCTGTGCGAACAGAGGTTGAGAAGGAGTTTCTTCCCAGAGGCCATTAGGACTGTAAACTCCTATCTGTTTAAAAAAAATTGCTGTTTTTTGTTTTTCCCCTGTTTTTCCCCCCCTTTTCCTTCCGCCCCACAATATTTAATATGTAAAAGAATATGTGATTCTATTCTTCCATTCTGTTGTAGTTTTTTTTTTTTTGCACAAAGTCCGCGAGCATTGCCACTTTTCATTTCACTGCACATCTCGTATGTGTATGTGACAAATAAACTTGACTTGACTTGACTTCCTACACACTAGGGGCAATTAACAGAGGATAATTAACCTTACAAACCCACATGTTTTGTTTAGTTTAGTTTATTAATGTCACATGCTTTCCAGTCAGCCAAAAGGTTATCCATTATTACAATCAAGCCACCCATAGTGTACAGATACATGGTGAAGGGTATAATTGTTTACTATAAGATAAGTCCAGTAAAGTCTGATTTAAAGATAGTTCAAAGGTCTCCAATTAGGTAGATGGGTCAGGGCAACTCTCTAGATGGTGATAAGATGATTCAGTTGCCTGATAACAGCTGGGAAATTGTCCCTGAATTTGGAGGTATGCGGTTTCAAACGTCTGTACGTCTTGCCTGATGGGAGAGGGGAGAAGAGGGAGTGACTGGGTTGAGGTTGGTCCTTGATGAGGCAGCCTTGATGAGGCAGCGTGAAGTGTAGATGGAATCAATGGAAGGGAGGCTGTTTGTGTGATTGTCTTGGCTGTGTTCACAACTCCCTGTAATTTCTTGCGGTCTTGGATGGAGCTGTTTCCAAATTAGGCTGTGATGCATCCCAATAAAATGCTTTCTACGGCGCATCTGAAGAAGTTGGTGATGGTTGTTGGGGACATGCTGAACTTACTAAGCTTTGTAAGGAACTAGAGGTGTTGGTGTGTCTTTGTGGTGTGGGAGGAAACTGGAAGATCCGCAGGTAACCCATGGGGGTCACAGGGAGAACATATATATTCCACACAGACAGCAACCGAGGTCAGGATCGAACCCTGGTAAATCATTGGGAGACATCTCAATTGAAGAAAAATTTGTGATTTGAAGAGAACATGACAACTAATTTTATTTGTCTAAGTAGATAAATCTTTTGTATTGAGCCTGCCTCTTCCTACAAGTTGTGCCTTGGAATGATTTAATTCAATTTTGTTTGTGAAGAAGTGCAGCGTTTCAATACAACGTGTGCGAAAGTTAGACTGTGGCTGCATTTTAACAAGTACCTTATTTCTCAAGCCCACAGTGGAACTGGTTCCTGCAACGATTGTGTTTGTCCTTCTCGTCCTGTTTTGCATTCCACACAGGCTCAAGTCTGTGACACAGTGATGTTGAGCTACAAATTGATTCGCTTTTTTTTTACAGAGGGCAAAAATAATCTAATGCACAATTCATGCATTTCAAGCTGTGTAACTCCGAAGATTTGATTAATGTTACCAACAAAATGTAAAGATTGTGGTGCAGGTTATATTTCCATGCTGGTTACTGCGTTTAGTCATTTCAACTATCAGATTTTGGTGCATATCTAAAAAGATCAGATTTTTCTAAGCTTGATAATATTTTTTCTTTACCTTGCTTTTCTTTTAGCAAATTAGCACGTCCAGTGAAGAGTTGTAATTTGAATTTGATGTACATATCAGCAGAGGATATCAAATAAGAAAAGCAATGGTGAAATTCATGTTATATTGTTAAGAACATTGATGTATATTTATCTATAAATATATTGGATGTTTGATAATTCAGGAAAACTGGAGTTTGTAACCTAGAAGCATGGAGGATCATGTGCAGAAGGAAGAGATTGGTTTAACAAGGTATCATGTTTGGAACAGATATTCGGGCCATTCCTGTGCTGTGTTGTTCTGTATTCTATGTCTACGGTCTACATTTACTGAACATAGATTAATCAAAACATGTTCATGCACCATTCAGGTTGTCGCAAATTTGACCAGGCGAATTAAAGACACTACCGTTGTATGATGTAGTTGTGACAAACCCTAAACCTAACCATTCTTACCACCTCTTACAAATTCAGAGATCACTGCTAAACCTAATGAATGTAACACCTTCTCCTAAGGGCAAAAATTTCTGCTTTTTGCTCCCTTGCCTTTTGCACACATCCCTATTTAACAAGGATTACAGATATTTGTTTAATATCTGTGCACTTCAACAGAAATGCTAATCACACATTCTTATTCTCCCTGGGATATAAGGGTTGTTTTGTTTACTCACATTGAGTCTCTTTATCTTCTTTCAGACAGTCCTACTTTTCTGAATAAGTAGGGGATGTGTGACTGAGTTTTAAGGTTTGATTCTAATTGAGGGCAGAGATTGGTCAGACAGGGTGGCGAAGGAATGGAAGACTTTCCAGACCTGCTTAGGATGAGTCACGGAGTAATCATAAAGCACAGAAACAGGTCTTCCTGCCCACCATGTCCATGCTTACCCTCATATACCCATCTATATCAATGGGGCCCATAAGACTTTACTTTCTGAAATACAACAGTGTTCCTCCAAAGATGGACACGAAATGCTGGAGTAACTCAGGCAGCATCTCTGGAGAAAAATAATAGGTGACGTTTCGGGCCGAGACCCCTCTTCATTTTCAGCAGTGTTCTTCTAGCCTGGAAATACTGAGTTCATGATTTAAAAGCACTGCCTAACAGAATGGTAGAAGCAGGGCTGCCAACTCTCACGCATTGAGCATGAGAATCACGCATTTCGCCAAATTCTCATGCTCTCACGCTGACCACAAATTTCTCACGCTCTGTAGTGAGAAATTCTGTGATCAATGAAAATGTCAAAACTCATATCAACTGCATGGGCTGCGGGCGTTGGAGAGCCGGGGCTGAGGGAGGGATGGAAGCAGAAGCAGCGGCGGGGACAGATGCGGGTCTGGCGAGTGTTTGCCGGGCTGGCGAGTGTTTGCTGGGCTGGCGAGTCGCTCGCTGCAGCTCCGGCCATGGAGCAGACTCAGTGCAGGAGTCCCGGGTCGTCAGGGGCGTAGCAAGCGTTGCTCCCTTATCAGGCTTCTCTGTATTCCCTCTATGGCAAGAATGTCTTTCCTCAGATTAGGAGACCAAAACTGTACGCAATACTCCAGGCGTGGTCTCACCAAGACCCTGAACAACTGCAGTAGAACCTCCCTGCTCCTGTACTCAAATCCTTTTGCTATGAATGCTAACATACCATTCGCTTTCTTCACTGCCTGCTGCACCTGCATGCCTACTTTCAATGACTGGTGTACCATGACACCCAGGTCTCGTTGCATCTCCCCTTTTCCTAATCGGCCACCATTCAGATAATAGTCTACTTTCCTGTTTTTGCCACCAAAGTGGATAACCTCACATTTATCCACATTATACTGCATCTGCTATGCATTTGCCCACTCACCCAACCTATCCAAGTCACCCTGCAGCCTCCTAGCATCCTCCTCACAGCTAACACTGCCCCCCAGCTTCGTGTCATCTGCAAACTTGGAGATGTTGCATTCAATTCCCTCGTCCAAATCATTAATATATATTGTAAATAGCTGGGGTCCCAGCACCGAGCCTTGAGGTACCCCACTATTCACTGCCTGCCATTCTGAAAAGGACCCATTTACTCCTACTCTTTGCTTCCTGCCAGTTCTCTATCCACATCAATACTGAAACCCCAATACCGTGTGCTTTAAGTTTGCATACTAATCTCTTATGTGGGACCTTGTCAAAAGCCTTCTGAAAGTCCAGATATAACACATCCACTGGTTCTCACTTATCCACTCTAGTAGTTACATCCTCGAAAAATTCTATAAGATTCGTCAGACATGATTTACCTTTCATAAATCCATGCTGACTTTGTCCAATGATTTCACCACTTTCCAAATGTGCTGCTATCCCATCTTTACTGGATGTTTTCAAGAGAGAGTTACATTTAGCTCTTGGGGCTAGCGAAATCAAGGGATATGGGGAAAAAACAGGAAAGAGGTACTGATTTTAGATGAACAGCCATGATCATATTGAATGGCAGTGCTGGCTCGAAGGGCCGAATGGCCTATTCCTGCATCTATATTCTATGTTTTTATGCTTGAGTATATGGCAATAAAACTCGACCACTTGATTTTGAAGCATTGATGCATGGTGGAGGTATAATGTAGTCATAAAGTGATACAGTGTGAAAACAGACCCTTCGACACAACTTGCCCACATCCGCCAAAATGTCCCAGCTACACTACCTGCTTTTGGTCCATATCCCTCCAAACCTGTCCTATCCATGTATCAGTCTAACTGATTCTTAAATATTCGGATAGTCCCTGCCTCAACTACCTCCTCTGGCAGCTTGTTCCATACACCCACCACCCTTTATGTGGAAAAAGTTACCCCTTAAAAAGTTACCTCTTAAAAATACTTCAAAAAACCCCATTGAAATCAAACTTTTACAATGCACTAAAACATGATTTTAATGAATCAAATTTCAAAAAGTCCCTACCGTGGGAGGGGGACACACCCGCCTCCCACTCCCTCCCCCACTCGGTTGCTCCACTCCCTCGCCGGGTACCCCCAAGGCCAGTGATCGCTCAGCCTCCCCACCTTCAAAAACACTCTGTGGCCCCTAGTTCAGACAGAGAGCATTGCCAGATGTGAGCGGGGAACTGATGCCAGTTGTCCGTGATGTCTGAATCCCAATTCTCAGCGCTTCGTGTTTTGGAATTGGCTAATGTTATTGATTTGTAATTAGCCTGATTTGTAATTAGTTGACAAAACCTTAATTTATTAATCTGGAATATCCAGGGGATGGGATAATTGTGTAATATTAAAATGACATGCAAGGTGTCAGGCTGTCGATACAGCCCGGATAACCCATTATTTCCTTCAGTTAAATATTGGGAAGGTAGCACTATTGATTAGAGATTAGAGATTAGAGATTCCTTTATTTGTCATTCAGACCTTTCGGTCTGAACGAAATTTCGTTGCCTGCAGTCATACATATAATAATAAATGACAAAACACACAATAAACACAAATTAACATCCACCACAGTGAGTTCACCAGGCACCTCCTCACTGTGATGGAGGCAAAAGTCTTAAAGTCTCTGTCTCTTCCCGCTTTGTTCTCCCTCTGCGCTGAGGCGATCCAGGCTTCTGATGCTGTGGCCCCGCCGGGCGACGGTAAGCCAGTCCAGCGGCCGAATCCGTGCTCCGTGACGGGCCGGCTCAAACTCCGCGGCCCGGGGTGGTCGAAGCTGCCGAAGCTGCTGCCCTCCAGTCCAGCGGACGCAGCTGTAGTTGCGGGAGCCCCAGAAAAACAGGTCACCAACCTGTGACCTGCGCGCTCCCGACGATGCCGTCCACTGGGCCCGCGGCCGAGCCTCCGGATTCAGGTCGCCACCAGTGTCCTCGGTCGCCACCGCCGGAACGCCACCGCAGCCCCGAAGTTCGCCAGCCTCGCGCTCCCGAAGATGTCGTCCACTGGGCCAGCTGCGGCCGAGCCTCCGGATTCAGGTCACCACCAGTGTCTTTGGTTGCCACCGCCGGAACGCCACCGCAGCCCCGAAGTTGGCCAGCCTCGCGCTGGTAAGTCCTGGCTCTGCCTCCGGAGCCTCGAGGTCGGTCGGTCGCTCGCAGTTGGAGTTGGAGGCCGGCAGCTCCGCCATTTTGGCCTCAGCGCAGACGGAGGCAGAGAAGGGGGTTACGACAAGAAAAAGTCGCATTCCCCCGAAGGAAGAGACAAAAGTCATGTTTCACCCCCCCACCCCACACATACACAATCCAATAAACTAAAATTTAACTAAAACAGGACAAAAGAAAATAACAAAAAAAGTAAAAACAGACGGACTGCAGGCAAGCCGCTGCTGTACGACAGCACCGCCACTTCCGGAATTGTCATTTGCCTCTCAACTATTATGTTTGTTTACCTCACTGACTATTTCTAAACCCATCCCCCCCCAAATTCCTTTGACAGGTTGAATAGAAATGTCCCCAATCTCGTTGTTTTATTAATTGAACATGTAGATAAACATCCTCAAGGAGTGTAATCAGATTCAGATGCGATGTTTGTTCAAAGGAGGGGCATATTTTAAAGGAGTGACAGAGATACTTGCAGGGGAATGTGTGAGGAGTTTATTATTTATCTTTAGTTTTAGATTGAACCAGGACATCTGAAGATTCAAAGTTTAATATAGTAATTGTGCTGACACTGACTCCAACCAACCACGTAATGAATATCATCCATTCCGGAGTTTTTACTTTTCTGATGCCATTTAAACTTCATTTGGATTTCAGTCACTTCAATGTAAAAGTAATAAAGAATGGGGAGCATTGGAACTAAAATTTGTCCTCGGTACATATTAACTGTAATCTAATAATGTATGCATGTTGGTAAGTGCAATAAAAACAAAGATCTTTTTTTTATCATTGTTGTGTTATGAATACCACAGAAAATATTATGTACTCTCAAGATCACATTTAATAGAATAATATTGCTTAAATATATAGTTATTGGACTTTGCATTTTGGAAAAGTCCCAGCTGAGAGGAAGACAGCAAAATACTGAAAATATTGGGGGTGAAAATGACTTCAGGACTGTTAGGAAAATGAAGGAAATGGTAACAGAATATTTATACAGCTGAGTGAATATAATTTTATGGATGAGAAATTGTGTTCAACCAATTGATGACTTCTTTGACAAAGTAACTAGCATGTTAGATAACAAGGAAGCCAATGGATGTAGCAAATTTTGTTATACAAAATTTGGTCTGTGAAGTGCCCCATAAAAGATTACCGCATTAGATAAGCACCTGTGGACTTGAACGTAATAGGTTAAGTCCAGGGGGTCAGATATGGGGCTTTATGTGTGGGCCAGAAATATTGTCAGTGCAGAGGGAGCAAGGCCAAGTGTGCATCCAGAGTCATGGTCTGGAATAGTACTAGGTGTGCAGTCAAAGCTGGGACCATGGGAGTGTTCAGCAGTGGGAACCTAAACAGGTAAGCAGCAATGATCAGGGTAGAATAGGGGGCCAGGTGTAAGGCTGGACTCAGGGTCAGGAATGAGAGAAGGTATGCAACTGGAGTCAGGGTCAGGAGTAGTACCAGGTATGCAGTGAGACCCAGGGTGGTCAACATGGGCCAAGTGTTTGATTATAATCTGATTTTCATACATGAATATATTAAGAACATTCATGTGCTGCAACTGTTGATCAGAGCCTGGCTCTACTGCAGAATGTAATTAGGAATGTAATTTAACCTAACCTTATTCATAGCTAATCTATTTAAAGTATAAATATTGCCTTCAAATGTGAGTTAAAAGACTCGCTACAGTATGCACCAGATTGCACAATTTCAATCTGAAAAATGCAAATGCTCCATACCAATGGGAGGGGGGACATTACTCCATACCAATGGGAGGGGGAACCTCCCCCTCTCCCACAACCTCCCCCTCTCCCACAACCTCCCCCTCCCCCCTCCCCCCCCTCTCCCACAACCTTCCCCTCCCCCACAACCGCCCCCTCCACCCTCCCACAACCCCCCCCCCCCCACGGTCCCTACGCTCCCTCGGGCTTGGTATCTCACAATTTCTCACTCCCAACTCTCACCCAATGTTGGCAGCCCTGGTAGAAGCAAATTCAAAAGCAACTTCCAAAGGAAAATCGACTAAATAATTGAAGCGAAAAAACTGCAGGACCATGGAGCATGAGTATGGGTGAATGAGATTAATTAGATAGTTCTTTAAAATATTATGATGGAACAAAGATTTGTTATATGATTCTAATGAATTTAGGCCTCAAATTAACACATAATCATTAATGTTGGTGATAAAAGTTTATAGAGATTTCAGGTGATTGACATGCTGTTTACTGCTTCCAATACCTTTATGTTTCTTTCACCAGTAAGCTAGTGATATGAGAAAACCCAGAATTTTCCAAAAAGTCAAGAGCATCCTTAATTGCATCCGTGTAATCATATATCTTTTTTCCCAGAATAATTGTGCTGTCTTGGTTCACCAGGATTATTGCTCAATTAATGACTGCCACTTCTTGGACTTTATCTGGGCACTCCAGCAGTCTACCATTATTCAGTCCAGAAAGAAAGGTGATTAGTACTTGTTTATGGCACATCTGTGATAGCCGCATAAACTTTTCTACTACAGATTTAAGGATGTACGTGCGTCCACTAAACTCATGAGCAAATATACAGCAAGTATATTATTGTTGAGATTAATGATGTATATTAATTTTGTACAGCCTTAATTATGCACATTATTAGAGGCTCATGCATGCTGCATAACTTTGATTGTGCAATGAAACATCACTTAGAGAATGGCTAATGAATAGTAGCAAGGAGACAATGTGAAGGAGTGAGAAGCTGAAGCTGTTAAATGTTTTTTATCTGCTACTAAAACAATATGGCATATGTTTATTAGTAATGTTTCCTTCAAATTGCATCCTTCTCCATTGCTCAAGCAGTTCGTAATCTTCTAAATGACCTCAACAAGTGTGACTTCATTTACATTGACAAGCATATATGGCCATTCCACCATTCATGACTGCTCTGAAGATCAGTTCTGCTTACCACAGAACTGATCCCGCTGAGCATCCTTTGTGTGAACCACTTTTCCGATTACTTTTTCTACCGACGAACAGATTTTAGTGATTTGCGTGCAGAGAACACAAAAATAATTTGTTTCTCACCTGTGCTAGATTACATTTAAAATATTTTCTGTTGTGTTGACTGTCACTACCCTGTTTTGAAAGAAATTATCAATGCTTTGCATACTCATTTACTGGATGAAAGAGTTTTCCTTGATTGTTTACAGAAACATCTGGCTGTACTCACCGCTTCTACATGTGGCCCCATTAAAGTCAATGATTGTCATTATTCCTGTGGGGTGGGAGATTGCAACCTTCACGTGGTCCACCCTGTTTCAACTAATGCAATCAACCCGACGTGCACAAACAAATAGATCAAATAGAACAAGTAGACCAACAACTTTAGGCTGTGCAATCCATACGCAAGAAGAAAATTATTCCTGCATTCCCCGCATGGTTTTGCATAGACCTGTTTCTTGCATGGAAGTGAATAACAGAAAGTGACATTATGTGCCTTGTTTATTTGGAAGTACCAAACACTTTCAGAAAACAACTTCATACCCTGATTTAGTCAGGTAGCACTTGCTAGACATATACTGTCACGTGAACCTGAATCCTTCATGCCAGCTTACTCAGCAGTTCTTATGAAGGTTAAGTGAGCTGAAACATGAACTCAGTTTCTCTCTTCAAATATGCTGACTTGGTTGCTGAGTATTTTATATTTCTGCTTTCACAGAGTCTTAGGAATTCTATCAATGGGGAGACACTGCACTAAATATATGCAGATTTTCAAAATTAAAATCAATAAATTGTAAATGCAGAAATAAAAAGAAGATATTGGAAAATCGGCAGGTCAGGCAGTGTCTTTGGAAAGAGAAATTTGTTTGCATTCCAGGTTGCACATCATCAAAAACGGGAAACAGTTTAAAGTTGCAGAGAAAGCGAGGACACAGGAAATATTACTGATAGGGTGAGACCAGGGCCGACGTGAATTTCGATTAGCAATTTCATCAGGTAGAAGGGTTAGTGGGGCTTAAAATAGAGAGAAAAATAATAGAACTGTAGCTTTGGGGAGTGAGAACAGAAACAAAGGAAATTGAAAATGTGTGAAATCATAAGATTGGAGTAGAATTATGCCATTCGGCCCATCAAGTCTACTCTGCCGTTCAATCATGGCTGATCTATCTCTCCCTCCTAACCCCATTCTGCCTTCTCCCCATAACCTCTGACACCTGTACTAATCAAGAATCTATCTATCTCTGCCTTAAAAATATCCACTGACACAGCCTCCACAGCCTTCTGTGGCAAAGAATTCCACAGATTCACCACCATCTGACTAAAGAAATTCCTCCTCATCTCCTTCTTAAAAGAATGCCCTTTAATTCTGAGGCTATGACCTCTAGTCCTAGACTCTCCCACTATTGGAAACAACCTCTCCACATCCATCCACATACAAGTATTTCACTATTCTGTACGTTTCAAATAGGTCCCTCCTCATTCTTCTATACACAATACAATACTGTTTTTGTCATTTGAACCTCAAACGAAGTTCAAATGAAATTTGGTTTCTGCAGTCATACAACAAGAAAAGAACCAAGACACACACCAACACAATTTACACAAACATCCATCACAGTGAATCTCCTCCTCACTGTGATGGAAGGCAAAGTCTTGTCTCTCCCCTGCTCTCCATTCTTCTCCCGATGTCAAAGCCCCCGGCGGGCGAAGGTAAGTTATGGAAATTGCAAAGTATGGCCTATTGAATGTTAAGGCAGATTGTGGATAGATTGAGGAGCAATGGAACCCTGCTGCGGAGAATAGGGAGCCGTGATGCATAAAATAGAGGCAATGTGGTGAAGGGCTCAGTAAAATCTGAAAGACAAGAAGCCATAGATAAGGAAGCAGGAAGAATGAAGACATTTCAGAAGCACCTCTACAGAAGGTCTTGTAACGGGAGTAAATATAACAGAGATGGAGGGGCCAGGTGGAATAGGATGAAGTGCTTCAGGTGGCAGGATGTGAGGAAGCATAGTTTTTGGACTTGTGGTTCTTGTCACGTTTCCAATAAATCATTATCCGAAGATAGACATAAAAAGCTGGAGTAACTCAGCGGGACAGGCAGCATTTCTGGAGAGAAGGAATGGGTGACGTTTCGGGTCAAGACCCTTCTAGAATAAACTTATCGGAATGCTTTGCCATATTTGGGATTAATAATCTGCATAGCAAGAGGGCATTTCTAACCTGACTCAAGAGGAATGCAGGAGTTACTTGAAAATAGAGAAATCAATGTTCATACCGCTGGGTTGTAAGCTGCCCAAGTGAAATATGAGGTGCTGTTCCTCCAATATGCATGTGGCCTCACTTTGACAGTGGTAGAGGCCCAGGACAGAAAGGTCAGTATGGGAATGGGAAGGAGTGTTAAAATGTTTGGCAACCAGGAAACCGAGCAAAACGATCGCCAAGTTTATGCTTGGACTTGCCAATATATAGTAGGTATGTTACAAAACTTACCTTCAGTCGCGCTGTAATTCTGCCACTGGCAGTGTGCGCGATTTTGGCGCCTTTAAGGGGGGGGCGGGGTTAAAACGCGGTTTCTCCTCCCTTGTCCTGGAAATATTTTGTTGGAGTACAAACCTTAGCTGACAAAATCGTTCCTACCGGCGTTTTGTGAATTTTTTATTTTTATTAAATCGTCAATGTCAGCGCTACAGTCATTTTAAAAGCAGCTCCTGAAGCGTCAACGCCGATAACGGGGACGGATTTCACACAATGGACAGGACACCCCCATCCACATTAACGGGAGGGAGGTGGAACGTGTTTCCAGCTTCAGGTTCCTGGGGGTCAACATCTCCGATGACCTCTCTTGGACCAACAATATCTCAACTCTGGTCAAGAAGGCTCACCAGCGTCTCTTCTTCCTGAGGAGACTAAAGAAGGTCCATCTGCCTCCTCGGATTCTGGTGAACTTCTACCGCTGCACCATCGAGAGCATCCTTACCAACTGCATCACAGTATGGTATGGCAACTGCTCTGTCTCCGACCGGAAAGCACTGCAGAGGGTGGTGAAAATTGCCCAACGCATTACCGGTTCCTCACTCCCCACCATTGAGTCTGTCCAAAGCAAGCGTTCTCTGCGAAGGGCGCTCAGCATCGCCAAGGACTGCTCTCACCCCAACCACAGACTGTTTACCCTCCTACCATCCGGGAGGCGCTACAGGTCTCTCCGTTGCCGGACCAGCAGGTCCAGGAACAGCTTCTTCCCTGCGGCGGTTACACTACTCAACACTGTACCTCGGTGACTGCCAATCACACCACCCCCCCCCCCCCCGGACACTCCTCCCACCAGGATTTATTAGATTTATTTATTTACTGCTCATATTTATGTCGCTCTTCTAGGGAGATGCTAACTGCATTTCGTTGTCTCTGTACTGTACACTGCACAATGACAATAAAGTTGAATCTGATAAATGAAAATTGCCCAACGCATCACCGGTTCCTCACTCCCCACCATTGAGTCTGTCCAAAGCAAGCGTTGTTTGCGAAGGGCGCTCAGCATCGCCAAGGACTGCTCTCACCCCAACCACAGACTGTTTACCCTCCTACCATCCGGGAGGCGCTACAGGTCTCTCCGTTGCCGGACCAGCAGGTCCAGGAACAGCTTCTTCCCTGCGGCGGTTACACTACTCAACACTGTACCTCGGTGACTGCCAATCACACCCCCCCCCCCCCCCCGGACACTCCTCCTACCAGGATTTATTAGATTTATTTATTTACTGCTCATATTTATGTCGCTCTTCTAGGGAGATGCTAACTGCATTTCGTTGTCTCTGTACTGTACACTGCACAATGACAATAAAGTTGAATCTGATAAACGAAAGTGCTTTCTTTAAATGTATAAAAGTGCTTCTTAAGAAGCCTTTAATTCACATTTTGTCATGCGACACGGTGATTTTATTCCCCGAATTAACGGCAGTATTTTTCATGCCAATACGGGGTTAAATTCACTGCAAATCAACGTTCCAAAAGATCGCGTTCCAGTAATCCTCACTGACAAGATGAATTAAATCCCCATTAATTTACAGGTATTAAACATTCAATTCCTTCCATTTGGCCTGTAAATTCATGAAAATTAGATTTAAAAATTATGTTATATTGTGAATTATTGTGTGAATGTTATTTGGACACTTAGGCTATTTAAAAATGTTAATCTATTCTTAAGAAATTGATAGATGTTTAGATCTAGTAATTGAATTTTGTAATTAGCTACAATTAGGTAACTAACTAATTATATGCTTTACTTTCATGTCTTCGAAGTAAGATTGTTTCATATTTGTTTCAGAATGCTTCAATCTATAATACCTAAAAAATTTTTTCAGTTACCATAATTTTTAAGAAAGTTATGGGCTTTTAACTGTCCTCGATCACAGCTTTTGTGTTAAGTCAATGGAAAAGCAATAGGGAACTAGATGCTAATTTCTGAGTATGATAATGGCCATAACTTTTTTAATACTGAAGATATGAAAGTGAATTAAGTGTCAAATTAAACTTCTTTTTATGCTTTATCTGATGGGATAAATTGCAGACTTTATTTTTTAAATCTCAAAATTTTGTAACATTGCTATATATAGGAACTGCTCTGCAGTGTTGTTTTACATGGCCTGAAAGTGTTTAATTTTGGGGAGGGAATTTTAGTTAACTTGGTTTCGTTTATTTTAATTTAGAGATACAGCGTGGAAACAGGCCCTTCGGCCCACCGAGTCTACATCGACCTGCGATGCCCGCACATTAACATTATCCTATCCACACTAGAGACTACAAACCAATTAACCTAGCAATCTGTATGTCTTGGGAGTGTGGGAGGACACTGAAGATCTCAAAGAAAACTCACGTGATCATGAGGAGAATGTACCAACTCCATACAGAGAACAGAAGACATAGTCCGGATCGAACCCGGGTCTCCAGCAATATAAGGCAGGAACTCTACCGCTGCGCTACCGTGCCATCCATGAAAGATATAGGGTTAGATGGAATGCTGATTTTACATCCCACCTTGATTTTGGTAGAGATTAATATTGGGTGAAATATGAAGTGCTTTGCTTTCCAAACCACAACAGGTGGAAAGGATTACAATCGTGTGGTGGGTAACAAAATGTTCCTTTTTCTCAGCATTCAAATTCCCCCAAGGCTCCATTACATTAAATTGAACTGATTTTCTAAAATGCAATAACATTTTCCTTTTTTAATTTAATGAAAGATAAATATAATTACATTGCTGAAAATCAGTTCAACTTAATTTCATAGAGTTTTGGGGTTTGAAAAACACAAATTATTTTTTTCTGGAGGTAGGTGGGACAATAATTTATTTACCCAAAGGCCATTTCAGATTACTCTGCAGAGACCCTATTTCCACACGAGGCATGCCACATCAGCATTCATGCCCTTTTTTTTTTATTTGTTTGTGCTTACTTGCAGGAATTATAAATGGCAGTGTAGCCTAGTTAAAATTCTGCTGTATAGATTTGTGTTTCACAAATTGAGCCTACGTGGAGTAATAAAACTGTTAGAGCCTCCTGTACTATATTTTAAGCTGAGATAAAGCTTTCTATGGTAGGAATTTTAAACAGAGAATAAGTCATTGCTGATCAAGGAGTACTGGGGTCTCATAACTCATCAGTGTAAATACGTTTGAGTTATACAACATTTCTAGTGCATGTAAGGGAAAAGCAGGAACTGCCCAAGGTATTATGTTCATTTATTTCTTTTGCCACCATCTCTTGTTTCATTAAAATTGCTCTACTTTGCAGTAAAGCAAATTCCAGAATGCGTCAATTGGCGTGGATCATTAACAGACTTCTGGATGTTGGGAATTTAACATGTTTATATTAATCACAGTAAATTAGCATTTCAAACACAGTGGATTGCAGAGTTTGACTTTGCGTGATACTGTAAAACAGGTGACAGCACACCAACAGCCCATTTTACATCCATCCTAATTTTTATTTCTATCATCTTCTGGGGAAATAAAAGTTGGAGAGATATAAAACGGTCTGCTGAGTTGCTATCATTATCATACAAAGTCAAAATGACCTCCAATAAGATTACCACTTATGCTTATGTTAAACCTACCGTCAATACTTGACTGAAGTAAACAATGAGGTTTTAAATAAATTAAGAATGTGCCAGTTATTCTCTTGCTTTAAATGCCACTGACTTCTCCCATTAAGAGATCTTGTGCTCCTTATTATGATCAGTTTATCTTTACTGCGTAATACCTGCTCCATCCTCTGAAGAGCAAAATGCTTGCGTTTTAATGAGATAAATAAGTAAATTAATTTTCAAGTATATTATGGCCAGTGAACGAGTTCCAATTGCTATAACATTTTGCTGCTTTTTCAATTTATTTCAGCAAAACAGCCTTTGAAAAAGGGAATAATAATGTATGTCACACAGGCACCGCAAGAAAGGAGATATGTGACCATCAGAAAGAGCAGTAAATGCAGATAAATTGTGCAAGAATTCCTTCTGGCCATTTCCCTCTCATATACATGTACCTCTTAAGATACTGAGCAGATAACCTTTCAGAGGAAAGCAGCAGCTGAGTTTATGGCATCACAGTTGTCTCTGGTGCAAAGAAGTGGAAGGAAAAGCTTAGGAATGCAATAGTAGTAGAAACATAGAAACATAGAAAATAGGTGCAGGAGTAGGCCATTCGGCCCTTCGAGCCTGCACCGCCATTCAATATGATCATGGCTGATCATCCCTCAGTATCCTGTACCTGCCTTCTCTCCATACCCCCTGATCCCTTTACCACATGGGCCACATCTAACTCCCTCTTAAATATAGCCAATGAACTGACCTCAACTACCTGCTGTGGCAGAGAATTTCACAGATTCACCACTCTCTGTGTGGAAAATGTTTTTCTCATCTCGGTCCTATAAGACTTCCCCCTTATCCTTAAACTGCGACCCCTTGTTCCCCAACTTCCCCAACATCGGGAACATCGGGATAGTAGATGATCCATTCGTAAGGGAACAGATAGGTGTTTCTGTGTCCAAGAGTGCGACCTCAGAATGGTGTGTTGCCTCCGTGTCCTAGGGTCAGGGATATATGGATTGGGTACAGAACATTCTGAAGGGGGAGGGAGAACAGCCAGGGATTTTACAGCACATTGCTACAACAACATAGGAAAAAAGAGGGTTTAGGTCTTTCAAAATGAATTTATGGAGCTGGGCAGAAGGTTAAAAAGCAAGACCTCCAGGATCATAATTTCAGAATTACTCCATATGCCAAGTGCTAACGAGGATAGAAATAAAAGGATAGGATAGATGAACACGTGGCTAAAGAACTGGTGCAGGAGGGAGAACTTGAGGCAATTGTACAATTGGGATAGAATCTGGGGAAGGTGGGATCTGTGCAAGAAGGGCAGGTTGCATCTAAACTAAAGGGGGAGTAATGTCCTTCGCAAAATGTTTACTTACACTATGCAGGTGGATTTAAACTAATTTTGTGGAGTGGTGCGGTAGGAATGGGAAGTATTGTAGCACATGTGTGGAGAGAAATGTATTGTATAAGTTAAGCAAGTCCAGTGTCAGTGCAGACAGAGGCAGGTGAGGGAGCATGAGAGAGCTGGCAGGCTCACTTGCATTTGTTATAATGCAGAGAATCGGACAGGTAAATTAGAGAAGCTTTGATCATGGTGCAGCACTTCGAATTAAGATGTTCTTGCAATTAAAGGTACATAATTGAGGGAAAGGCAGGTTTACAACTTAGTATTCGTGGGTTCTTGGGTTTCAGATGTAACAGAGGGAGATGCAAAGGAAGAGAGGGGTGGTACTTCTTAGTAGGGAGAACAAAATAATAATATTTAAGAGATGGTAAGAGAAGTAAGTGATGGAAGATATCTTTGATTAATTAGGTGAGTGCATAGTCTTTTACCCAGGATAGGTGAATCTAGAACCAGAGTACGTAGGACTAGAATCAAGAATCAAGTCAAGAATCAAGTTTCCTTTATTGTCATTCAGACCTTTCGGTCTGAACGAAATTGTGATGCCTGCAGTCATACACAGAACCAATAATAACAAAACATACAATAAACACAAATTAAACATCCACCACAGTGAGTTCACCAAGCACACCCTCACTGTGATGGAGGCAAAGTCTTAGTCGCCGTCTCTTCCCTCCTTGTTCTCCCTCTGCGCTGAGGTGATCGATCCAGGCCGAAGATGCCGCCCTCCAGTCCAGCGGACCTCCGTGGTGATGTCACTGCCGCCGAAAGCCGGAACGCCGTCTCCGCTCCGAGACGGCCCGCCACAGCATCAGCCCCGGGTCCCGCAGTCTCCGCTCCAGGCCACCGCCCCAGCTCCAGGCCCCGCAGTCTCCGTTCCGGACCCCGCTGCATCAGCTCCAGGTCCCGCAGTCTCCGCTCCGGACCCCGCTGTATCAGCTCCAGGTGCCGCAGTCTCCGCTCCGTACCCCGCCGCACCAGCTCCAGGTCCCGCAGTCTCCGCTCCGGACCCCGCTGTATCAGCTCCAGGTCCCGCAGTCTCCGCTCCGGACCCCGCTGCATCAGCTCCAGGCTGCCGCCGAAAGCCAGAACGCCGCACCAGCAAGTCGGGCCACCGCTGCCTCAGCCCCGAAGACGGCCAGCATCTCGTTGGTAAGTCCTGGCTGGCTCTGCCTCTGTAGCCTCGGGGTCGGTCGCAGGATGGAGGCGGCCAGCTCCGCCATTAGGCCTCACCGCAGACGGAGGCAGGGAAGGGGGATACGACACGAAAAAGTCGCATTCCCCCGAAGGAGGAGACAGAGGACATGTTTCTCCCCCCCTAACACAACCCAACAAACTAAAACTTAACAAAACAGGACAAAAAAAACAACAGAAAAAGTAAAAACAGACGGACTGCAGGCGAGCCGCAGCTGATTAACAGCGCCGCCACTTCCGGACTACGGTGAGAGGGAAAAGATTAAATAGAAGCCTAAGGTTTATTCACTCAGAAGGTGGTGAATTATATGCATTGAGCTGCCAGAGGAGTAGTTGAGGCAAGAACAATATGTAAAAGATAGGTCATAATACACAGTGGCTTGCAAAAGTATTCATACCCCTTGAACTTTTCCACATTTTGTCATGTTACAACCACAAACGTAAATGTATTTTATTGGGATTTTATGTGATAGACCAACACAAAGTGGCGCATAATTGTGAAGTGGAAGGAAAATGATACATGGTTTTCAAATTTTTTTACAAATAAAAAACTGAAAAGTGTCGCATGCAAAAGTATTCAGCCCCCTTTACTCTAATACCCCTAAATAAAATCCAGTGCAACCAATTGCCTTCAGAAGTCACCTAATTAGTAAATAGAGTCCACTTGTGTGTAATCTAATCTCAGTATAAATACAGCTGTTCTGTGAAGGCCTCAGAGGTTTGTTAGAGAACATTAGTGAACAAACAGCATCATGAAGCCCATGGAACGCACCAGACAGGTCAGGGATAAAGTTGTGGAGAAGTTTAAAGCAGGGTTAGGTTATAAAAAAAATATCCCATGCTTTGAACATCTCACGGAGCACTGTTCAATCCATCATCCGAAAATGGAAAGAGTATGGCACAACTGCAAACCTACCAAGACATGGCCGTCCACCTAAACTGACAGGCTGGGCAAGGAGAGCATTGATCAGAGAAGCAGCCAAGAGGCCCATGGTAACTCTGGAGGAGCTGCAGAGATCCACAGCTCAGGTGGGAGAATCTGTCCACAGGACAACTATTAGTCGTGCACTCCACAAATCAGGCCTTTATGGAAGAGTGGCAAGAAGAAAGCCATTGTTGAAAAAAAGCCATAAGAAGTCCCATTTGCAGTTTGCCACAAGCCATGTGGGGGACACAGCAAACATGTGGAGGGAGGTGCTCTGGCCTAAATGCAAAACGCTATGTGTGGCGGAAACCTAACACTGCACATCACCCTGAACACACCATCCCCACTGTGAAACATGGTGGTGGCAGCATCATGCTGTGGGGATGCTTTTCTTCCGCAGGGACAGGGAAGGTGGTCAGAGTTGATGGGAAGATGGATGGAGCCAAATACAGGGCAATCTTGGAAGAAAACCTGTTAGAGTCTGCAAAAGACTTGAGACTGGGGCGGAGGTTCACCTTTCAGCAGGACAACGACCCTAAACATACAGCCAGAGCTACAATGGAATGGTTTAGATCAAAGCATATTCATGTGTTAGAATGGCAGTCAAAGTCCAGACCTAAATCCAATTGAGAATCTCTGGCAAGACTTGAAAATTGCTGTTCACAGACGCTCTCCATCCAATCTGACTGAGCTTGAGCTATTTTGCAAAGAAGAATGGGGAAAAATTTCAGTCTCTAGATGTGCAAAGCTGGTAGAGACATACCCCAAAAGACTTGCAGCTGTAATTGCAGCGAAAGGTGGTTCTACAAAGTATTGACTCAGGGGGGCTGAATACTTTTGCATGCGACACTTTTCAGTTTTTTATTTGTAAAAAAATTTGAAAACCATGTGTCATTTTCCTTCCACTTCACAATTATGCACCACTTTGTGTTGGTCTATCACATAAAATCCCAATAAAATACATTTACGTTTGTGGTTGTAACGTGACAAAATGTGGAAAAGTTCAAGGGGTATGCAAACTTTTGCAAGCCACTGTAGGTCTCCCAATAGTCAATGGGACTAAAAGGAACAGATATGTAAGCAAAAGGCAGAAAAATGTGAATCCAACAGGATTATAGCAGTGGGGAATTTTATCTTTCCCAATATTTACTGGGATAACCTTAAGGCAAGGGGTGTAGATGAGGCAGAATTTATTAAGCATGTCCATGAACGTTTTTGGAGATGTTCTGTGGACAATTGTACTGAAGACAGGATAGTGCTCAACCTTCTCTCAGGAAATGAAATCAGGAAGGTGGTGGAAGCATCAATGGGGGTGGGGGTGGGGGGGGGGGTGCACTTTGGAAACAGTGAATGCAATTTGGTAAAATTCAAGGTGTTTATGAAAAGGGATAAGGATCAATTTAAAATCTTTAATTGGGGGAAAGCTGACTTCAATTACATCAAAGAGAACCTACCAAAATGGATTGTGAACAGATGTGTGTGTGGGTAAAACCACTGGATGTGAAGGGACGGAACTGCAGATGCTGGTTTAAACCTAAGATAGACACCAAAAGCTGAAGTAACTCAATGGGTCAGATAGCATCTCTGAAGAAAAGGAATAGGTGACATTTTGGGTTGAGACCCTTCTATTGGAAGTCTATTAATAGAGAGTTAATATTGATGTGGATGTTGCCAGAGCTTGACAGCTATAGGGAGAAATTGGGCAAACTAGGACTTTATTCCTGAGAGCACAGGAGGCTAATGGAGTGATCATATAGGGGTGTATAAAATCGCGAGGAGAATTGATTGGGTGAATACATAGTCTTTTACCGAGGGTAGATGAATCAAGAACCAGGGGACATAGGTTTAACGTGAGAGAGAAAAGATTAAATAGAAACTTGAGGGGCAGCTTATTCACTCAAAAGGTGGTGAATGATATGGATTGAGCTGCCAGGGGAGATACCTGTAGTTGAGGCAAGTACAATAACAATGTGTAAAAGACATGTGGGCAGGTACATGGTTAGGACAGATTTAGAAGGTTAAGGATCAAATGTGGGCAAACAGGACTAGTTTAGATGGGGGCATCTTGGTCACCATGGACGAGTTGGACAGACTAGCCTGTTTAATTGCTGTATAACTCTGTGACTATGGTTCTTTAGTAGGAGTTCAGAGTCAGCATATTCCAGTAAAGGTACAGGGCAAAGATGGCTAGATGAAGGTTGACAAAGGGTATTGAAAGATGGTCAAGAAAAAAAAAGGATCCATTTGGCAGGTATTGGAGACCTTGTTGTTGAGGTGTTCCAGGGATGAGTTTGGGACCAGGGAGAGTGCATCTGCTGTGGATCTGTTTGGAGGTGATGGAGTCAGATACAATTGCAGAAAGACATTTGGACAGGCCATTAAAAAGGCAAGGCATAGAAAGATATGGACATAATGCAGCCAGGCACGACTAATGTAGATGGGCAAAAAGTTCAACATGGGCATAATGGTCTAAAGTCCTATTTTGTGCTGTACAGCTCTATGACTCTCTCTGTTCCTGATCATTACTTAAATCGTACTTCTCTGGTTAGATCATCCCCTTACCTGATCAGTTCTACCTGAAGGAAGGATTTTGCACCTTCACTTAGCATAACATCCAGGATTAAATAGAAAAATATGTTCATAGTTTCTTGGCTGACAGAATGTCAAGTGGTCAGATTTTCACACTTCTAGAATACACTGCTTTGAGGATTGGTCATTAAAGCTACCGATCATGACAATTATCACATTGCTCCCTATATTCTTTTTCTGTTTAAAGTCAATAGAATCAACATATTGAAAAACAAGTGGCTGAGGATGCTGGAAATCTGAAATGAATATAGAAAATGCTGGGGATATCCTGAAGATCAGACAGCCTCTGTAATGAGAGTGACAGAATTAACATTTGAGATTGATCACCTTTCATCGAAACGGTGTGAGAATCAAGGCACAATTTATGCTAAGATTTTGAATTTAGAGTGAGAGTGGTCAAAAGTTTGCAAAAAAAATCTCTCTGGTAATCCATATTGCTAACAATTGATTTTGTAAGTTTTCTTTGTGAGCATTAGATCACTCTTACTCCAATTAACTAGGTATGTTACAAAACTTATCTTCAGCGGCGCTGCAGTTCTGTCACTGGTCGTGTGCGCGACTTTGGTGGCTTTGAGGGCGGGGCGGGGTTAAAATGCATTTTTCTCCTACCTTTCCTCGATATATTTTCTCGGGGTGCAAGCTTTTGCTGATGATTTGTTCCGACAGCCGTTCTGTGATTTTTTTTAAATTTTTTTTTTTTAATCGCTGGACCATTTCAGCACTGGAGTAAAATGAAAATCAGCTTCTAATACCATGAATGCCGACAACGGGGACGGATTTCACGTACGGGACAGGTAAAGGAAAGCCGTTTATTTTACATATAAACGTGCTTCTTAGGATGCCTTTAATTCACATTTTACATTGCGAAAAGGTGATTATGTAAATATACGAACCGGCAGTATTTTTCCTGTCGATATGGGGTTTAAATTCACCGCAACCACAACGTTACAAATGATCGCATTCCACAAAATCCCACTCGCAAGATGATTTAAATGGTCATTAATTTATGGGAATTAAACACTAAATTCCTTCCATTTGGCCTATAAATTCATGACAATGAGATTTAAAAATCATGTTATATTGTGAATTCTTATGTGAATGTTATTTGGACACATAGGCTATTTTAAAATGTTAAACTTTTCTTAAGAAATGGATAAATGTTTAGATCTAGTAATTGAATTTTGTAATTAGCTACAATTGGGTAACTAACTAATTATATGCTTTAATTTCAGGTCATCCAAGTAAGATTGTTTCATATTTGTTTCAGAATATTTCAATCTATAATAACTGAAAACTTCTTTCAGTTCTCTTAATTTTTAAGAAAGTTATGGGCTTTTGACTGTCCTCGATCACAGCTTTTGTCAATGGAAAAGCAATAGGGAACAAGATGCTAATTTCCGAGTATGAAATTGGCCATAACTTTTTTAATACTGAAGATATGAAGATATGGTTGTCAAATTAAACTTCTTTTTATGCTTTATCAGATGAGATAAATTGCAGACTTGATTTTTAAAATTTCAAAATTTTGTAACATTGCTAAATTAACTTCTTAAGGAATTCTTAAGGAGCCTGCACGATTGTAAAATTGTTTTCAGGCCCGAGAGGTTATTATGCTGTAATTATCGTTGTAGGCACAAATAAATGTTCTCTTGATTAAACTAAGCTCACTTCTTTGAGCCATTTTTGCTGAGAATAACTGCATATACCCACACAATTAAACTAATACCAGTGTTGATTCTATTTGTTAGAACTGTGGCAGTGCATCTTTGGAGTGGGGATGCCTTGACTGAAAGTTTTGAATGTCCATGTTTAGTTGCTAATAAAATTGAATTTCAATTTTATTATCTACACAAAGTCTGGAACAATGAGTCCTCTTGGCAATGAAGGAAGAAAGATTTTTATTGTGCTGTAAGAGAGCTGCGTCCATATATGGGAGCACAGTTCCAACGTAGAACATAGAACAGCACAGCATTTGAGCAAGCCCATCGGCACATTGTGTGTGCATCATTCCATGACTTTGCCGAGAGTCACAAAGTCATTCTGACATACATTGTGGAAACAGGCCTTTTGCTACACTGGCTCTGCACTAAACATCAACCACCCATTCACATGACATTCAATTCAATGTTTATTTTCCACAGTATCTTTCAGATTCTACCACTCACCTACACATGAGGGACACCTTACTGTGGTGATAAACACAGTAATCTGCACATCATCGAGAGCATTTGGAGGATACCTACAGGGTCACAGGAACAATGTGCAAAGTTCACATAACAAACAAGCATTCTGGAGCATCGTCCCAGAGACATGAACTTGTATCCCATTATGGCAACTGGGGCATTTAAATTCTAATAAAGTCATCGAGTCATAGAGTGATACAGCGTGGAAATATTCCCACACGGGCCAACATGTCGCAGCTACATGAATCACACCTGCCCGCGTTTGGTCCATATCCCTCAGAAGCTGTCCTGTCCATGTGCATGTCTAACTGTTTCTTAAACATTGGGATAGTCCCTGCCTCAACTACCTCCTCTGGTAGCTTGTTCCATACACCCACCACCCAATGTGTGAAAACATTACCCCTCAGATTCCTATTAAATCATTTCCCCTTTGTCGTCTGGTCCTTGATTCGCCTACTCTGTACAAGAGACTGTGCAAATTCCTGATCTATTCCTCTCATGATTTTATACACCTCTATAAAATCACCCCTCATCCTCCTGCGCTCCAAGGAATAGAGTCCCAGCCTACTCAACCTCTCCCTATAGCTCAGACCCTCTAGTCCTGGCAACATCCTCGTAAATCTTCTCTGTACCCTGTCCAGCTTGACAACAGAACTGAACACAATTCTCTAAATGCGGCCTCACCAACGTCTTATACAACTGCAACATGACCTACCAACCTCTGTACTCAATACTCTGACTAATGAGGCCAATGTGCCAAAAACCTTTTTGACCACCCGATCTACCTGCGATTCAACCTTCAAGGAACCATGCACCTGTACTCCTAGATCACTCTGCTCTACAACACAACCCAGAGCCCTACCATTCAATGTGTAAGTCCTGCCTATGTTAAACTTCCCAAAATGCAACACCTCATATTTCTCTGTATTAAATTCCATCAACCATTCCTCAGCCCACCAGGCCAATTGATCAAGATCCTGCTGCAATTTTTCACAACCATCTTCACTATCTGCAAAACAACCCACTTTTTAAAATAATATTTTCAGTATCAATAACCATTCAACCACAGGAATAACACGCGGTCCATCAATACAGGAAAACTACCAATCCGTTTCAGTCTGACATCTATGTAATACTAGATGCATCATTATGGCTAATCTTTTGTTGCCCCAGGCAATTAGAGATAGAGAATAAATGAAAGGATGTCCAGTGGAGCCTAAATCCTGTGAACAAATATATATTTAAAAGTCCTTCAATGGAAAAAAAAGGTTCACAGCATATGAATTCTCATGGTGAAGAATCATATTCAGATTATTGTCATATTCGACTCATCTTTACTTTTGTGACCCTTGTATAGTTGATTGTTTACATGGTCATAAGGTCATAAGGAATAGGAGTAGAATTAGGCCATTCGACTCATCAAGTCTACTCCACCATTCAATCATGGCTGATATATGTCTCCATCCTAACCCCATTCTCCTGCCTTCTCTCCATATCCTCTGACACCTGTACTAATCAAGAATAGACAATAGACAATAGGTGCAGGAGTAGGCCATTCGGCCCTTCGAGCCAGCACCACCATTCAATGTGATCATGGCTAATCATCCACAATCAGTACCCTGTTCCTGCCTTCTCCCCATATGCCTATCTTTAAGAGCACTATCTAGCTCTCTCTTGAAAGTATCCAGAGAACCTCCACCGCCCTCTGAGGCAGAGAATTCCATAGACTCCCAACTCTCTGTGTGAAAAAGTGTTTCCTCATCTCCGTTCTAAATGGCCTACTAATGGCTAATCTATCTGTCTCTGCCTTAAAAATATCCACTGACTTGGCCTCCAGTCTTCTGTGGCAAAGAATTCCAGATTCACCACCCTCTGACTAAATACATTTCTCCTCATCTCCTTCCTAAAAGAACATATTATGGTAATGGTAGATGCAACAATAAATACAACAACAAATCTAAAACAACAGAATGGTGCAAGCATGTAGTAATACTTCTTCTTCTTGCGTATGGCGTGCACAGCCTAAAGTTGCAGGACAACTTGTTCTATTTGATCTTATTTGATTGTGCACACCAGGTTGATTGCATTCGTCAAAACAGGGCAGACCACGTGAAGGTTGCAATCTCCCACCCCTGTAGAAATACTGAAGTGCAATGACGGAATAACTGAATGAGGTAGAGTTAAGAGTAAGAGAATGTGGCAGCACTTCTGGGAAGGGGTGTGAAAGGTAAGTTCAGGAGGCTGATGGCAAAGAGCTATTCTTAAGTCCTCTTGGCATGCCAAATCTTTTATGAAATTAAATGTGCTGATATGCTTTCTTGATCGCTGCATCGGTGTGAAGGGACCAGTTTACGTTGCTTTGATGTGAATGACTGGGAACATAAAGCTCAAGTAGTTCAAAAATAGCATCTCAACCACCCACCCACTCACTCCTTTATTAATAGCTTCCACAACAGTGCACCATAGATCTTGTAATAGTGCTGTTACTCTATCTCCAGAATACTTATTTTGCTTCCTGCGGCATATTAGCAGATACCGATAAGCGGTATAGTTTATATTATTAATAATGACCACACTAGAGAATTAAAAAAAAATGTCTAATGGGTTCAGTGAAAGTTTAATGAGGTAATTACAGCTTAACAGAGAAAATAAGATTGTCAATATATATTGTAATCTATGATAGTCTGAAAACTGTAAGAATGAAACAAAACACATTTATTGAGGCACGATAATTGGGCTGAATTTTGCACGTAGTTATTTGCAAATATTGCTGCTGTTAAACTTTCTGCTAAACTCCTTCTTACTTGGAGTGGGTCCATGGCACAAAGCTTGTAAAGAAGCTGGTTATGAGATGACTGGTGAGGTCTGAGGAGCGCAGTGAGAATGCGTTAAGAGATGCCTTCAAGCTGAACTGGCTGTCAAAGCCGTCAGACAGCTTGAGCATTTGTCAAAGTCTCTGACCTTTGCAAACATTCAAGAGCATTCAATGCTGATTAAAAATTAATTCTGAGCGATCAGCTGTGCAGAAGTTCAGAAATACTCTGCTCTTGAACTTGAATCTTTAAAGGTGGCACAGCGGCACAGCTGGTAGTGTAACTGCCTCACAGCGTCAGAGAACCATGTTCGTTCATGACCTTGGGTGCTGCCTGTGTGGAGTTTGCACATTCTCCCTGTGACCACATGTGTTTCCTCCAGGTGTGGGTTTGTTTAATTGGCCACTGAAAATTGTCCCTCGTGTGTAGGGAGTGGATGTGAAGATAGACACAAAATGCTGGAGTAACTCAGCAGGTCAGGCAGCATCTCTGGTGAAAAGGGAAGAAGTGATGTTTCTGGTCTAGACACTTCTTCAGACTGATGTGAAAGTGAGGTGAATGTGAAAGTGTGATAAGATATACGTAGTGATCAAAGGTCAGTGTGGACGCGATGGGCCGAACGTCCTGTTTCCATGCTGTATCTTTCAATCAATCCATATATTTATACTCAAATCTATTAGTTCTAATAGTTTAGGATTGTATTAATCTGCTATATTTTATTCAGGGAGTCTGTACCTAATATGCCACAGGAAGTTCTGAAATTTAACTTTCTGCATTTTCACAACCATCTTCTGCATTTTCACAACCTTCCTCAGGCTCCAAAGCCATGGTATTGATTTTAGTTTTCCATGGATTTAAACACTTAAAGTATTTGGGTTAGGGTTTAAAATAACATTTAATATAAAAACAAAAATAATAGAAGGAGTAAAGAATTTGGGTCATTTCACAAGCTCTATTCTCTGCATATGTTTGGAATGTGGGAGAAAACCCAGATCACCCAGAGGAAACCCACACAGTTCCTGGGAGAACGTGCAAACTTCACACAGACAGCACCTGAGATCAGCATCAAACCCAGGTCCCTGGCACTGTGGAGCAGCAGCTCTACCAGCTGTGCCACTGTGATGTCTCACTTGAACCTGAATGCAATCAAAGTCATTAATGTGTGGTATTTAAGTGTCTTACATGTACAAGTTCACAAGTTTGTAAGTTAGAGGAGTAGAATTAGGCCAACCGGCCCTTCGGGACTACTCTGCCATTCAGTCATGACTGATCTCTGCTTCCTAATCCCATTTTCCTGCCTTCTCCCCATAACCTTTGATACCCGTTCTAATCAAGAATTTGTCTATCTCTGCCTTAAAAATATCCACTGACTTGGCATCCACAGCCCTCTGTGGCAATGAGTTCCACAGATTAACTATCCTCTGACTAAAGAAGTTCCTCGTCACCTCCTTTCTAAAAGAGAGCCCTCCAAAATCAGGAAAAAAACTGCACAGAAGCTCCAGAAACACATCAACCCAGCAGAATTTTCCTGACTTTATTTACACTGAATTCCATTCATTTAAACAAAACAAAACAAATCACACTAGAAAAAGCAATAAAGCAGCCCTTCATCTTTAGAGATGTAACAGCTGTGGGACTTTTATGATCAATGGAATTTCTGACTTTGTTGTTAACCAGAGATATTTTAGTGAAAACCAACCAATGGCAACTGTCTGTCAGATTTCTTTCCTATAATTATGATCTGCTGATGATAATATTCTTTCCATGACTTGGCTTTCTGACCTTTCAGTAATAGCTACATTAACCTTTCATGCTCACTGAATGCCTAATTTTTTATGGATAATTTTAAGTGGACAACTTAACAGTTAAATAGCAAAAAAAAAAGCTGGCTTGTCGGATTTATTAAAAGAGCCCATGGGTTGATTTTTAACTGAAACTGAAACTGATTCAGTGTCGACAAATTCATGGGATCTGAGAAGCGAATTCTTACTGACCTGTGTTTCCCTATACCTCCTCCTTTGACTCCATCCTGGGACCACAACAGTCCTTTCAGTTGAGGCAGAGGTTCACTTGCACCTCCTCCAACATCATCTACTATATCCGTTGTTCTCAGTGAGGGCTTCTGTATATCAGTGAGAGCAAGCGCAGACTGGCCGATAATGTTACTGAACACTTATGCTCAGTCTGCCTTGGCCTGCACGATCTCCCGGTTGCCAAACATTTTAATCCCGCTTCCCATTCCCACAATGACCTTTCTGTCCTGGACCTCCTCCACTGTCAGAGTGAGGCCAAATGCAAATTGGAGCAACAGCGCCTCATATTTTGCATGGGCAGCTTACAACCCAGCGGTATGAACATCGATTTCTCTAATTTCAAGTAACCATTACATTCCCCCATCCCCCACCCCTCATCCTAACCATCCTACTAGTTCCACTGTTCGCATCCTTGCATCCATTCATGATCACCTCTTCCCCAGCCAACAATGGATCATTATGGGCTCCACCTTGGTCATCTGCTGCTGGCCCTACTTTGTTCTGGCCTTTTCTTACCTCCAGTTCCATCCCCTCTATTTGTAATCTGAAGAAGGGTCCTGACCCAAAAAGTCACCCATCCCTTTTCTCCAGAGATCCTGTGTGACCCACCGAGTTACTCCATCACATTGTGGATTATTTTATTTCATTACATGCCATTTTTATTTAAATCACAATTAACAAACATAAGGTTCAGAAGTGTTTAGGTATATGATCAAAGATCATCCCTTTAAGATGGCAGTGGGGGGGTGAGTGGACGGGGGGGCTCACCTATCACTGGGAGCACCCTGGGTTGGCTGCGGGAGGTACCCTGGGGCACAGATGATGAGCATGGGTTAATGTTGAGGCATCAATGTGGTTGAGTTGTTGGAGCAGCCCACCGGAGGCTTTGAAGCGGCCTGGAGCTCAATTAGATCCGGCACCACTCCAAGTGGCCGAGCGTGCAAAAAGGCCTGCAGCTGGATGGAGCGGCAGAGGACATCCAAACATCGCCTGGCCAGGATGACTCCTGTAACTCTGACCCGGAACTCTATGGCCAAGTTAGGACTCCAACATTGAAAACAAAATTTCAAGATTCAAGAGAGTTTATTGTCATGTGTCCCTGATAGGACAATGAAATTCTTGCTTTGCTTCAGCACAACAGAACAAATTGAAAGTTCATAGGGTCACAAGGTCATAAGGGATAGGAGTAATATTAGGCTATTTGGCCCATCAAGTTTACTCCGCCATTCAATCATGGCTGATCTATCTCTCCCTTCTAATCCCATTCTCCTGCCTTCTCCCCATAACCTCTGACACCCATACTAATCAAGAATCTATCTATCTCTGCCTTAAAAATATCCACTGACTTGGCCTCCAAAGTCTTCTGTGGCAAAGAATTCCACAGATTCACCACCCTCTGACTAAATAAATTCCACCTCACCTTCTTCCTAAAAGAATGGCCTTTAATTCTGACGCTATGACCTCAAGTCCTATACTCTCCCACCAGTGGTAACATCCACTAGGGTACAAGATGGCGCCTGAAACATGGCAACTCTTGTGTACCGACTCATTGTTTTACACTTTAGTATTTAATATGATTGTGCCTAATGTGTAGTAGGATTGTTACAGAACTGCAAGCAAAAAAATAATTTGTCTGCACTTAGGTACACGTGACAATAAAGTATCATTGAACCAATAGATCTGAAAGATCAGCAGATTGACTTGTAAGCTGCCTGCAGAAAGCAGGATGCGGCTCTGACCCAGCCAGAATCTCCATCGCCCACTTGCCATGGGTCGAAGTTAATGGTTAAGAACTATGGGTTCAGTCTCTTCACGCTCTAACCCATGTTATTGACACATTGAAAACCCCAGGATTGCATCTAAAAATATGTCAAGGAATCTCCATCCTATACAATTCATGTTAGGAAGTCCTGGGAATAGTGGTGGGTTGACACAATTGGATTTCTGCTGTTTTCAGCTATGATAAACTATATTGCAAGGGTAGACTTTAGATCCTGTGGGAAATTGATGTGTTCCAATTGCTGTCAAAGCACTTTAAAGGATAAGTGGCACAAATAAAAATGACTTTGTACACAAACCCTCATGTCAGATCATGGTAGTTATTTTCACTCAATGTTTGAATACATAGAATAGAAGGCTGTTATGTTACTGGATCGTTTTCTTTGTTCCCATTGGAATAACAGCAGGAGATTGAATGCCCAAGGAGTTTTGGCCCCTGTAAAGTTTTAAACCTATCAATAAATTGAGTTTTTGATAGAATTCTGGATTCTATCAAACCTGTTTTAATTGTGTGCATGATTTTTAAAAAATATTAATATATTTTCTTCCAACATATAATCGTATCTTCAGCAGTGACATGCCAGCTTATGTGATGCTTCACTAACCAATCCAAAAGGACGTGCATTCATTGGGATATATGAGAGCGATGATGAATTTCCAAAGCCTCCCTTTTTGACAGACTGGCAGAGGAAAGCATGAAAGGGTAGTTTTCTGTCTATGCACTGGTAGCAGAAGGCTTTGTTGAAGAGTGGTGCATTTTTAAAGCTGAGCATATGGTGTGTCTAATTATGAATGAATGAATGGTTGGAATGTCTTGCACAGCAAACTGCTGAATTTCCAACGTGCGCTACCAATGGGCAGGCTCTGTGCTGGCACCAGGGAGTCAGATAATGACTCCTTTTACTTTGTGTAACAGAGCATAGAGTGTGTACAGAGAACAATCTTTGTGGAAACTGGATATCACCATTGTTGGAATGGTATTTTGAAATTTATTTTATTCTAAAAATGGCAAAAGGATAAAGTTTTAAATGTTACTAGACCAAGTGCAGACCCGTTGGGTCTGGACACTGAACGTGCTTCAGACCCCGGGGTTTTAGATCCCGAACGTGCGTCAGACCCCGGGGTGAAAATCGCTAGCGAAAAAAATATCGAACGTGCAGATCCCGGGGTCAAAATAGCTTGCGAATAAAACACAGAACGTGCTTCAGACCCCGGGACACAGAACATGCTTCAGAACCCAGGGTTTTAGAGCCTGAAGGTGATTAAGATCCCGGGATGAAAATCGCTGGCGAAAAAAAGATGGCGTCGTTTTCGGAGCAGAGGCGGTCGACAGCAGCTGAAAAATCTCGAACGTGCAGATCCCAGGGTGAAAATAGCTTGCGAATAAAACACAGAACGTTCTTCAGACCCCGGGACACAGAACGTGCTTCAGAGCCCAGGGTTTTAGAGCCTGAAGGTGATTAAGATCCCGTGATGAAAATCGCTGACGAAAAAAAGATGGCATCGTTTTCGGAGCAGAGGCGATCGACAGCAGCCGTTATGGTGGCTGACCAGCAGGAGGAGACAAAATGAGTGAGTGTGGCGGGGGGAGGGGGGTGGATTTTATTTTAAAAAGTGTACATAAACACGACAAAATTTAATCAGGAGTGGCTATTCGTAAAGAAAAATCAAATCTCTACCGAAATGGAAAAAAATCTCGCCGTTTCGGCGTGCGGTGTTGGCGTAGCGCGGTATCAAAGGGGCTGACTGGCACAAGTCAAGCAGGCAGTCACCCCCACACACACACACACAGAGTTTTAAATATAGATAGAAGATAATCCTCATTAGTTTCAGTAGACTAAACTCCCTGCTTACTTCAATCAATTATTAACTATCTATTCAACAATGACCATCGCTGTCTTATAGGTAGTTATTCCAAAGAGAGATGCAATGCTTGACAGGGACAAAAGACTATCTGACAATTAGTCCAATTTAGAATGTTATTGCGATTTTGTGTAATTTTATTTACACATAAATAAAGGAGAAGATTCCTGCTGATGCCAGATATTCATGAAAATCACCACTTAACTCCAATGATATACTCTCCCATCTATGTACACAAAGTGCTGGATTAATTTAGCAGATCAGACAGCATCTCTGGGGAACATGAATAGGTGACCTTTTGGGTCGACACCCTTTTTCAGACCCAAGACATCACGACCCGAAACATCACCTATCCATGTTCTCCAAAGATGCTGCCTGACCTGCTGAGTTACTTCAGCACTTTTCCACCTGGGCGTGCTGTCCATGTGATGTTTGCACATTCTCCCTATGACCACCATGTTAGTTACCTCTAGATGCTCTGATTTCTTCCCACGTCCCAAAGAATTGTAGTTGGTTAATCGACCACTGTAAATTTAATCTTGTGCATGTGAGTTGTTGAATCTGGGACTGGTGCTAGACTCTTGTCCTATTTCTAGTCATAATCTGTTTGTTAAGGCATCGGAATATTTTCCCCTCTTTATTAGGACCTTCGTTATGGCACAGGCTTCACACAGCTGTTTAATCAAGAATGCTTCAATGCATCTGGACACCGTGCCCTCTTTGACTCCCTTTCTGAACTGAGCTCACCTATACTTAACATTATATAAGAGCCTTCTGGGGGAGAATAATGAAGATAGGTTTTGGGTTCATTTAATTATTGTTATAGTGGGGAAACTGTGTACGTTAGCAGTGCATGTAAATTTACTGTTCAGGTAAATTGACAAGTTCCCTCCTGAACACTAATTAACCTACAATTGACTTCTGCATAAAATTATTGCCTTCCTGCCTCCCTACTAGCACTTTGAAATCTGATATCCAAGAGTCTTGCTCATTCACAAGCCTTTTATCTCTGAGCCAGGTGAAGGGAGCTTTAAGCTGCACATTCTACCCAAGGCTGAGAATCTAATTAGGTCCATACTTCAGCAGTGCTGCTGAAGGTATGTTAAGCCCCTGTCCCACTTTCCCGAGTTACTCACGAATTCTCCAGAGTTTTCCCCTCGATTCAAACTCGGAGAATGTCCGTAGCGAGTCCGCAGATATTTCATAGCGGCTCATCATGCCAACCGTAGGTACTCGGGGCATCAGGTAAGTCAGGACGTTTTTTCAGCATGTTGAAAAATGTCCACGAGGAAAAAAAATAGCCCCGAGTACCTATGGCTGGCATCTACGAGTTTGAATCAAGGGGAAAACTCGGGAGAATTCGTGAGTAACTCGGGAAAGTGGGACAGGGGCTTTACACTGTTAGTGGAATTTAAACTGAAGCCCCCTTCACCAGTTCAGGAGGTTGCTAAAAGATCATAACATCTTTAAAGAGGACAAAACTCACCTGGCCGACATTCATCCCTCATTTAAAAGTGCAATGCAGCTTGTGTGACTTCCCTGTAATACAACAGTAACAACAAAGATAAATAATGTATCAGCCATGAAACTCTTTGAGTAAATTGAACAACACGACAAGGGCAACACAGTGGCGCAGCTAATGGAGTCTTTGTCAATGACCCATGTTCAATCCTGACCTCAGGTGCTGTTGGTGTCGAGTTTGCAGGTTCTCCCTTTGGCCATCATCCATTTTGCATTTCCCAAAGGTGTGCGGCTCGGTGGGTTAATTTTACTTCGGAGTCACGTGAAGAACCCCGCCAGTGTGCCTGCGCGTCATTACGTCAGACGCCTTGACGCAAACGGACGTGAGGAGCAGAGCTCCTCTAATGGATTTGTAGTTTTTTAACTACAAGGTAAGTAAAAACTTTTTTCAGTATTTTCAGGTCCGTTTACTGTGGGTCTGTGGGGAGTTTTTCCACAGACGCCATGGAAAGAATGGGCAGGGGGAAGTGGCGAGCGACTCAGCTGACAGAAAGTCGGGAAAGTCGGGAGTCTGCGGTTAGCGACCAACCGCCTTTAATCCCGGTACAGTCGCCAGCGGTGAGCATAGCGACTGTGGACCTGGGGCAGTCAGCGCCTGTCGGGCGCAAGGCCAAGTGCAAATCTACACGGCCCACGGAGGAGGAGTCCCAGGAAATGGAAATGGAAGAAGCTCCAGGGCTAGATACTGCTTTTAAGCGTATTACCCAAATGGAATGCCTGCAACATAGGCTGTTGGAGCGAAGCACACTCAGGTAAGAGTGTACTGAAATCCAAGCTGCTGAAAGCAGCTCAACAGCTCCTGGTACAGGGCTGATAGAATGCACCCTCAGGGATGAGGAGCGTGCCACGGGTCATGAGATTTCCGACCCTGACTCTGACGGTGAGGCTGTACAAGGCGAAGAACGGCAGCTGCCAGATGTTCCATCCCTGGCAGTACGATTCGCTGCCCCGTCAGGGTCAGGAGAGCCATTAGGAGAAGAATTGGCCTCCCTAATAAATTACTTGGTTTCCCATCAGCTGGAACAGCAGGAGATGGATGAGAATGCAAGAAAATATGAGTTGAGTATGAGAACTCAAGAATTGAAATTGCAGAGAATATTAAAGCTGCTGGGTTCTGGAATAACTGCTTTTGCCAGAATAGCGGATAAAAGCGGAGAGTCGTTTTGTCAAGGAGGACTCTCTCTAACTTCTACAGGTGCACAGTAGAGAGCATGCTGACCGGTTGCATCGTGGCTTGGTTCGGCAACTTGAGCGCCCTGGAGAGGAAAAGACTACAAAAAGTAGTAAACACTGCCCAGTCCATCATCGGCTCTGACCTCCCTTCCATCGAGGGGATCTATCACAGTTGCTGCCTCAAAAAGGCTGGCAGTATCATCAAGGACCCACACCATCCTGGCCACACACTCATCTCCCTGCTACCTTCAGGTAGAAGGTACAGGAGCCTGAAGACTGCAACGACCAGGTTCAGGAACAGCTACTTCCCCACAGCCATCAGGCTATTAAACCTGGCTCGGACATAACACTGAACTTTATTAGCCAATACTGTTATTTGCACTTTATCAGTATATTGATTCATGTGTGTATATATTTATAGAATGCCTTTTAGTCAATGCCTACTATGTTCTGTTGTGCTGAAGCAAAGCAAGAAATTCATTGTCATATCAGGGACACATGACAATAAACTCACTTGACTTGACTTGAGATGACGGAGTTGCATCAGGAAGCACTGGGGTTGCTATGCAGCACCCACTTCGAGATCAATTGTCTGAGGAAAGGTGCTATACGGCCTACTATGAATCCAAAATTTGCAGCACTCTGCAAACCAAGTAATGTACAATTACCCAACTTACTCTTTGGAGAGGATCTCGGGAGACGTATTAAAGAGTTGGAAGATGAAGCGAAAACAGGATTGATGAAAACATCAATGGTTGTAAAGTCTGTAAAGAGGAAGTATCCTTTCAGACGTCATACGGATCCTGGACCAGGACCAAGTCGCTCATTAACGCAGGGACATAGCTGGCGGCCTGCAGCGGGAGCAAGAACCAGTGGGGGTGCTTCCGGGAGAATCCAGGGATCTCAGAGTACTCAAATGACTCAAGAGGTAGGTGGACCTGGTTCTCATGGGAACATACTAACAGGATTAAATCCAAATGTTGGAGGCAGATTACGTCTCTTCTATAACAATTGGAAGAAGATTACTTCAGATGTGGTAATTCTGAATAATATACAAGGATTTCGAATTGAATTCAATCCAAATTATGATTTGCCTGTCCAGCATGTTCCTAGCAGAACTCTCCACTTTGCACAAAAATAAGTGATGGAGGTTCAAGCTGCGCTTCAAACCCTATATATAAAAGGTGTTATTGAAGAATCAGTCTACCAAATTCACCAATTTCTGTCAAATATATTCCCTCGATCAAAAAAGGATGGAGGATGTAGGATTATTATAGACTTGACAAGTCTGAATCCTTTTGTTCAAGTTAGACATTTTAAAATGGAGACATTTATACTGCCAAACAACATCTCAGAAGCATGTTTTATGGCAATTATAGATTTAAAAGATGTATATTATTCAGTGTCTGTTCACTTGGAAGATATGAAGTATCTTAAATTTACATGGATGAACCAGTTAGGGCAGTTCAAAGCTCTGCCTAATGGGTTAACGTCCGCTCCCAGAATATTCACAAAATTGTTAAAATCAATTCTGGGGTTGCTGAGAAGTCATCCAAAGAAATCAAGGTTAACAACATGTACCTCGATTGATTATTTGGGGTTCACAATTGATTCAGCCCAAATGAAAATTACTTTGCCCAGTGAAAAAAGGGTGGAGTTGATTAAAGATTGCAGTAATCTGTTAAATGAGCAAAAACCCGTAATCAGACAGGTGGCTCGAGTACTGGGAAAATTAGTAGATTCCCAGCAGTCTAGTACGGACCATTACATTATCAACAGCTGCAGAGAGTTAAACAACAGGCACTGAGAATGAATGCTGGTCATTTTGATAGAACCATGCAACTAACAACAAATGCTGTTTCTGATCTGCAGTGGTGGATTCTACATGTCTCAAGCAGTTCTGGCAAAGTGCTGATTGAACAACCTTCCATGATATTACAAACTGATGCCAGTGCACTAGGATGGGGTGCAACTGACTTAACATCTAGCTGCGGAGGCAGATGGAATCAGGAAGAGTCATTGTTACTGCAGACATGGGGAATTAACTATTTGGAGCTTTTAGGATGTTTCTATGGACTCCAAGCTTATTGTTCTAACACAACTAAAAGGCATGTTCAAGTTCAAATTGATAAACACAACAGCAGTTGCCTATATTAATGATATGGGTGGAATTAAGTCGGTGTCATGTGACAAAATGGCTAATCAACTTTGGTCTTGGTGTATTGAAAAGAACATTTGGATTTCAGCTATCTATCTACCAGGTAGAATGAACACGATAGCAGACACCAGGTCACGAAAGTTCCATGATAATAAAGAATGGATGTTGAATTGAGAGGTATTCAATGATATAGTAATCAGATTTGGAATGCCCGACATCGACTTGAATCATCAGCTATCGAGATATGTCTCATGGGAACCAGCTCCAGGAGCAGTGGCGAGTGATGCTTTCTCGCTACATTGGGGTGGTATGTTTTCATATATATATTTCCACCTTTCTGCCTCATAAGCCAATGTTTGCTTAAAATCAGGCAAGATGCTGCTTCAGTGGTATTGGTAGTACCAGATTGGCCTACACTGCCATGGTATCCGTTGATATTAGAATTAACAACACAAATGTTGATGAAAGTCCCAAAAAGGAGTAATTTATTGCCGCACCCTGTAACAGGGGAACAACATCCATTATATGATCATTTGGATTTGTTGATTTGCAGGTTTTAAGAAGGTCTTTTCTGGGGTGAGGACTGTCTGAGCGTACTGTGGACATGCTTACGGCAGCCTGAAGGAAGAGCACTCAAAAACAGTACCTTTCTTATATTAAGAAATGGGAAGAGTTCTGTGTACAAAATAATGTGCAATATAGTACTGCAGATATTTCAAATGTTTAGAATTTCTGTCAAAACTTTATTATGATGAAGGTCTGAGTTGTAGTGCAATTAATTCAGCAAGAAGTGCATTGTCCTCATATTTGGTTCTGGATTCAGAAAGAAACCCAATTGAGTCACACCCAATTGTTTCCAGACTAATGAAAGGAATCTTTAATTCCAAACCACCGAAACCTAGGTACATGACAATCTGGGTTGTAAGTGTGGTACTGAAACTACTTCGTGAATGGTCACCAAGTGTGTCTTTACCTTTGGCCAAGCTCAGTATGAAAGTATTCATGCTTATGGCATGAGTGACAGCACAACGAGTGCAAACACTTGGAAAATTACAAATAGACAGTATGGAAGTAACTGAAGACAAGGTTACATTCTATATCTATGACCTACTAAATCAAATTAGGCCAGGTGTGCCAGGATTTAAAATTATGCTAGCAGCATATCCAAATGATCCTTGTCTCTGTGTTAAGACATATTTGTTACAATACATTGAGGTCACAAAGAATTTGAGAAATACGGAAACTGGGTTGTTGATCACACACAAGAAACCGCACAAGAGAGTTTCAATACAGACTATTTCCAGAGGATAAAAGAAGTCTTAACAGCTGCTGGTATTAACACTTATGTTTTTACGTCTCACTCGACTAGGGCAGCAGAAACGTCGGCGGCCAGGGCAAAAGACGTCCCTGTTGACCATATCCTCGCAGCCGCAGGGTGGTCCAATGAGTTGATGTTTCAACACTTTTACCATCGGCCTATTGTTAATGCGGGATTGTTTGCAGAAACTATTTTAAGTTCTGTGTAAATTCCTCTGGTTTAAAGGGGATCTGATTAATTTCATTATTGAAATGAATTACTGCATTTGTGGTACAAATGTTATTATGAATGCTTGATTGATTATTCTCGTTCCGAGTCAATCAATGCAGTGAGAAGCCGGGATTGATCTACGGCATGAAATCACAAAGCTTTAAAATCTTCACGTAGTCACTCACGTGACTCCGAAGTAAAATAGTAAGATTAAACGAGAATTTACCTAAGTTTGAAGTTATGAGGAGTTACGTAGGTGATTACGTGCCCACCACGACCCTACCCTCTATCATAAAGGTCAGATGGAAGTTCTTGTATTACTCGTTTTATTATCAGACTATATTACTTCGGTTGTTGTTTTTTGTGATTTCACACCGCTGCTTTGAAGATTGATGCGTAGAGGTGCGTAGAGATGGGGTTCCTAAGGGACCGTGTTAGGAACCTGGAGCAGCAGCTCGATGACCTCTGTCTGATCAGGGAGAGTGAGGAGGTCATAGAAAAGAGTTATAGGGAGGTGGCCACTCCAAGACCACGGGAGGCAGACAAGTGGGTCACGGTTAGGAAGGGCAAGGGGCAGAGGCAGGGACTAGTGAGTACCCCGGTACCTGTACACCTTGAAAAGAAGTACTCCTGTTTGAGTACTGTTGAGGGGGACAGCCTTCCTGCGGGTAGCAACAGCGGCCGGGCCTCCGGCACAGAGACCAGCCCTATTGCTCAGAAGGGTAGGGAAAAGAAGAGGAGGGCAATAGTAATAGGGGACTCTATGGTTAGGGGGTCGGATAGGCGATTCTGTGGACGCAGTCAGGAGACCCGAATGGTAGTTTGCCTCCCTGGTGCCTGGGTCAGGGATGTGTCTGAACGCGTCCAAGATATCCTGAAATCGGAGGGAGAGGAGCCTGAGGTTGTGGTACATATAGGTACCAATGACATAGGTAGAAAAAGAGAAGAGGTCTTGAAAGGAAAATTTAGGGAGTTGGGAGGAGAGTTAAGGAGAAGGACCGCAAAGGTAACAATCTCAGGATTACTACCTGTGCCACGTGACGGTGAGAGTAGGAATGGAGTGAGGTGGAGGATAAATGCGTGGCTGAGGAACTGGTGCAGCGGGCAGGGATTCAAATTTCTGGATCATTGGGATTTCTTTTGGGGAAGGAGTGACCTGTACAGAAAAGACGGGTTGCACTTGAACCTGAGGGGGACCAATATCCTGGCGGGGAGATTTGCAAAGTCTACTGGGGAGACTTTAAACTAGAACGGTTGGGGGGAGGGACTCAAATAGAGAAAGCTAGTGGAAAATGTGGGAGGCAGGAGGCAGAGAAGGGAAGCACTCGGACCCAAAATGTAGGGGAGAAAGAAGAAAAAGATAATAAACAGAGAATAAGTGGTGGTGGGTTTCTTAAATGTGTATATTTTAATGCTAGGAGCATTGTAAGAAAGGTGGATGAGCTGAGAGCCTGGATTGACACCTGGAAGTATGATGTTGTGGCGATCAGTGAAACATGGTTGCAGGAGGGCTGTGATTGGCAAATAAATATTCCAGGATTTCGTTGCTTCAGGGGTGATAGAATTGGAGGGGCAAGAGGTGGGGGTGTTGCATTGCTTGTCAAGGAAGATATTACAGCAGTGCTTTGGCAGGATAGATAAGAGGGCTCATCTAGGGAGGCTATTTGGGTGGTACTGAGAAATGGGAAAGGTGTAGCAACACTTATAGGGGTGTATTATAGACCGCCAAATGGGGAGCGAGGATTGGAAGAGCAAATATGTAAGGAGATAGCAGATATTAGTAGTAAGCACAAGGTAGTGATTGTGGGAGATTTCAATTTTCCACACATTGACTGGGAAACACATTCTGTAAAAGGGCTGGATGGTTTGGAGTTTGTAAAATGTGTGCAAGATAGTTTTTTGCAGCAATACATAGAGGTACCTACTAGAGAAGGGGCAGTGCTGGACCTCCTGTTAGGAAATGAGACAGGGCAGGTGGCGGAGGTATGCGTCGGGTAGCACTTTGGGTCCAGTGATCACAATACCATTACTTTCAATATAATTATGGAGAGGGTCAGAACTGGACCTAGGGTTGAGATTTTTGTTTGGAGAAAGGCTAACTTTGAGGAGATGCGAAAGGATTTAAAAGGAGTGAATTGGGACGTTGTTTTATGGGAAGGATGTAGAAGAAAAATGGAGGACATTTAAGGGTGACATTTTAAGAGTACAGAATCTTTATGTCCCTGTTCGGTTGAAAGGAAATAGTAAAAAATGGAAAGAGCCATGGTTTTCAAGGGAAATTGGACACTTGGTTCGGAAAAAGAGAGAGATCTACAATAATTATAGGCAGCATGGAGTAAATGAGGTGCTTGAGGAGTATAAAGAATGTAAAAAGAATATTAAGAAAGAAATTAGAAAAGCTAAAAGAAGATATGAGGTTGCTTTGGCAAGTAAGGTGAAAGTAAATCCAAAGGGTTTCTACAGCTATATTAATAGCAAAAGGATAACAAGGAATAAAATCGGTCTATTGGAGAGTCAGAGTGGACAGCTATCTGCAGAGCCAAAAGAGATGGGGGAGATATTGAACAATTTCTTTTCTTCGGTATTCACGAAGGAGAAGGATATGGAATTATGTGAGGTAAGGGAAACAAGCAGAGTAGCAATGGAAACTGTGAGATTCAAAGAAGAGGAGGTGCGGACACTTTTGAAAAATATGTAAACGGATAAGTCTCCAGGTCCTGACAGGATATTCCCTAGGACATTGAGGGAAGTTAGTGTAGAAATAGCAGGGGCTATGACAGAAATATTTCAAATGTCATTAGAAACGGGAATAGTGCCAGAGGATTGGCGTACTGCGCATGTTGTTCCGTTGTTTAAAAAGGGTTCGAAGAGTGAACCTAGCAATTATAGACCTGTTAGTTTGACGTCAGTGGTGGGCAAATTAATGGAAAGGATACTTAAAGATAATATATATAAGCATCTGGATAAGCAGGGTCTGATTAGGAACAGTCAACATGGATTTGTGCCTGGAAGGTCATGCTTGACTAATCTTCTTGAATTTTTCGAAGAGGTTACTAGGGAAATTGATGAGGGTAAAGCAGTGGATGTTGTCTATATGGACTTCAGTAAGGCCTCTGACAAGCTTCCTCATGGAAGGTTGGTTAAGAAGATTCAATTGTTGGGTATTAATGGTGGAGTAGCAAGATGGATTCAACAGTGGCTGAATGGGAGATGCCAGAGAGTAATGGTGGATGGCTGTTTGTCAGGTTGGAGGCCGGTGACTAGTGGAGTGCCTCAGGGGTCTGTGTTGGGTCCACTGATGTTTGTCATGTACATCAATGATCTGGATGAAGGTGTGGAAAATTGGATTAGTAAGTATGCAGATGATACTAAGAAAGGTGGTGTTGTGGATAATGAAGTAGATTTTCAAAGTCTACAGAGAGATTTAGGCCATTTGGAAGAGTGGGCTGAAAGATGGCAGATGGAGTTTAATGCTGACAAATGTAAGGTGCTACATCTCGGCAGGACAAATCAAAATAGGACGTACACGGTAAATGGTAGCGAATTGAGGAATGCAGTTGAACAGAGGGATCTAGGAATAACTGTGCATAGTTCCCTGAAGGTGGAATCTCATGTAGATAGGGTGGTAAAGAAAGCTTTTGGTGTGCTGGCCTTTATAAATCAGAGCATTGAATATAGAAGTTGGGATGTAATGTTAAAATTGTACAAGGCATTGGTGAGGCCAATTCTGGAGTATGGAGTACAATTTTGGTCGCCTAATTATAGGAAGGATGTCAACAAAATAAAGAGAGTACAGAGGAGATTTACTAGAATGTTGCCTGGGTTTCAGCATCTAAGTTACAGAGAAAGGTTGAACAAGTTAGGTCTTTATTCTTTGGAGCGCAGAAGGTTAAGAGGGGACTTGATAGAGGTCTTTAAAATTATGAGCGGGTTAGACAGAGTGGACGTGGATAAGCTTTTCCCATTGAGAGTAGGGAAGATTCAAACAAGGGGACATGACTTGAGAATTAAGGGACAGAAGTTTAGGGGGAACATTAGGGGGAACTTCTTTACTCAGAGAGTGGTAGCTGTGTGGAATGAGCTTCCAGTGGAAGTGGTGGAGGCAGGTTCGATGTTATCCTTTAAAAATAGATTGGATGGGTATATGGACGGGAAAGGAATGGAGGGTTATGGTCTGAGTGCAGGTAGATGGGACTAGGGGGAAGTATTTATTTTTAATTTAAAAAAAAAAAAAAAATTTAAATGTTCGGCACGTACTTGAAGGGCCGAGATGGCCAGTTTCCGTGCTGTTATGGTTATATGGTTATATGATGCGCAGGCGCACTGGCGGGGTTCTTCACGTAATCACCTACGTAACTCCTCATAAAATAAAGATCAAACTTCAAACTTAGGTAAGTTCTCGTTTAATCTTACTATTTGCTACTATAAATTTCTCCGCATGTAGGTGAGTGGTAGAATCTGGGAGGTAACCAGGGGTTTCGGTGCAAAATATCAACCTGTCCTTTTCCCCCACAAATGCTTCTCGACCCACTGAGCTCCTCCAGCAGATTGGTCGTTGCTCCAGTGTCTGCAGTCTCTTGGGTTTGTTGGACGTGAAGTTTCCTGCATTCAATTTGCTCCTCTGATGACCATGTTTAAGATTCTGAAAGAGATAGAAGTTCCACAATTAACAGCTCACTATTGACTCGAGATGTTCAACCGATTTCTCAAAAGAAAATGCTGAAGGCTCATCAGAAGGACTATTGCACTAAAGTACTTCCCTGCAGATGTATTTGAAGATCATGCCAGATCACCGCAGGTGCTTTAGTTGTTGGTGCTACATCGTACGGAATGCTATTGGCAGAACAAAAATGACAGAGTAATAGCTTTCCATTTATAGTACACAGTTACTCTTGAAAATAGATCAGCCTAGAGTCTTCCTGTGTCAACATGACCATATATCTCATAATGGCAGGGAGTAGCACGCTGTGGCAAGAAATCTGATTGAATAGAGAAATGGAAACCCATCATTGTTCGTCTTAAATAGAAATGGAAAGACTTTCATTTGTATTTCACCTTTCGTGACCTCAGTTTGTCTCAAAGTGCTTTACAGTCAATGAAACATTTTTGAAGTGTACTCACTGTCATAATATAGGAAACATAGTAGCCAATTTGCAGGCAGTGAATGCCCATAAATGACTGCGTGACAATGACCAAATAATCTGTTTTTAGTGACGTTAATAATTTTTCATTACCCATTCATGGGATGTGGAAAGGTTGCCCTTCATTTTCCATTGCTAATTGCACTCGAACTGAGCGGCTTGCTTGGAGTAGTTAAGACTCAAGTACAACACTGTGTGTAAGTACCACGTTTCATCCTCTAAAGGGCATTTGTGAAAAATGTGAAAGCTTTTCAATCATCACAAGTGCCTTAGGCAGATGAATTCAATTAACTGAATTTAAATTCCCCAATTGCCTTGGTGTGATTTGTCCCCCATCTCCAGGTGATTTGTCCAAGGCACTGGATTGGTGGTCCATTGACAGAAAATCAGCTTAAATTTTAAATCGAGCTCTTCCGAAGTAAGAAGAAAACAGGTGTAGGCCATTGGGCCCCCTTGCACCTGCTCCACCATTAATCACAATCATAATTGTTCTTTTACCTCAACGTAATTTTCCTGCATTGTTTCTTTATCCCTGGACTCCTTCAAATCTAGAATATTGATCTCTGGTTTCAATGAGCTCACAGACACTGTCCATCACCCTGTGGCACCCTACTAGGCACAGCCTACCCTGAGAGAAATTCATTTATTCCCATGGCTTGCTTTCTGCCTGACAACCAATTCTCAGTCAGTCATTTGAATACCTCCCATCACTATGCTCACCACCCACTTGTGTGACATTTCCTGAAAACCCAAACACAACACATCTAAATAGACACGGGATAGTCACAAAAAGCTGACGTAACTCAGCGGGACAGGCAGCATCTCTGGAGAGAAGGAATGGGTGATGTTTCGGGTCGAGACACTTCTTCAGACTGGAAGTATCATTATCTGTGTGTCTGATATTGACCCACAGTTAATGAGCTTCCAGGTCCAAAAGCATGACTGACATTTATCCATCACCAAAAATGAAGGAACAAAGCTGATTGGGTTCTAAGTACTCTTTTATCTAACATGTATGAGGTTGCACTCCATACTCGGTCTTGCACTGTTATGGTCGGGTTACCTGGTATGTCTGATCATTTATTTTATTATTGTTTATTGTATTTTTTTTTAAAGATACTCCATGGTTAGGGTGGCTGTGGGGAGGATGTTTCCACTAGAGGGAGAGTCTAGGACCAGAGGGCACAGCCTCAGGTAAGTGGGCATACCTTTAGAAAGGAGATGAGAAGGAATTTCTTTAGCCAGGGCATGGTGAATAATGGAATTTGTTGCCACAGAAGGTGGTGGAGGCCAAATCAGGTATTTTTAAAGCAGAGATTGACAGGTTCTTGATTAGTAAGATTGTCAAAGGTTATGGGGTGCAGGCAGGAGAATGGGGTTGAAAGGGAAAGATAGATCGGCCATGAGTAAATGGTGTAGTAGACTATGGGCCGATGGCCTAATTCGGCTCCTACATGAACATTATCATGGACACTGGCCCTTTGGCCCACCGAGTCCATGCCAACCATCAACCACCCATTCATACCGTTCTATGTTATCCAACTTTTGCATCCACTTCCTACACACCAGCGGCAATTTACAGAGGCCAATTAATCTACAAACCTGCACATCTTTGGGATGTGGGAGGAATCTGTAGCACCCGGATGAAAGCCACGGTGTCACAAGGAGCACATGTAAACTCCACGCAGACAGCACCCAAGGTCAGGATTGAACCGGGTCTCTGGTGCTGTGAGGTAGCAGCTCTACTAGCTGTGCCATTGTACTACAAATTCATTCTATTTATTCATTTAATTATCTGTCAATCAACTTATGTATTTGTTTATTTATCTATTCATTCATTTGTTGTTGCATGATCTGCCTGTATAGCTGCAGCAAGTAAGGTCATAAGTGATTGGAGAAGAATTAGCCCATTCGGCCCATCTAATCTACTCCGCCATTCAATCATGGCTGATCTATTTCTCCCTCCTAACCCTATTATCCTGCCTTCTCCCCATAACCCCTGTCACCTACAGTATACTAATCAATAATCTATATATCTCTGCCTTTAAAAAATCTATTGACAGCCTCTACAGCCTTCTGTGGCAAAGAATTCCACACATTCACCACCCTCTGACTAAAGAAATTCCTCATCTCCTTCTTAAAGGAAAGTCCTTTAATTCTGACCCTATGACCTCTAGTCCTAGACTCTCCCACTAGTGGAAACATCCGCTTCACATCCACTCTATCCAAGCCTTTCTCTATTCGATACATTTCAATGAGTTCCCACCTCATCTAAACTCCAATGACTATAGGCCCAGTGCCATCAAACACTCATCATATGTTAACCCACTCATTCCTGGGATCATTCTTGTAAACCTCCTCTCCGGAGAATTATTCTGCTCCCAGTCCATATGAAAATTAAACACTCTGGACCCTTGACTTGACTGATAACATCCTCAAAAAACATTCTGATAAATAGTGTGGACTGGCCCACGTGTAGACAAGGTGACTGTTTCGCCGAACACTTACACTCCCACCACCTAGGCCTATTGGACCTCCCGGTTGTTAACCATTTGAACTCCCCTTCCCATTCCCATCCTGACCTTTCTGCCCTTTGCCAGAGTGAAGCCAAGCACAAACTGGAGGGACAGCACCTCATATTCCACTTGGATAGGTTACAACCCAGTGATATGAATATTGAATTCTTCAATTTTAGGTAACAACCCCCCTCCCCACCATTCTTTTTTTCCCATCTCTTCCCTGTGCCCCACCCAGATGCACACCCATTTCTTCCACTATCCTGTTCCCCTTTCCCCTTCTCCCCCATCCCCTTCCACCTATGTCCCTCATTCTGGCTTCACAATTTAATCCTCTTATCTGCTCATCTTACAGCCTTTTGACTTTTTTCATCTTAGGCCTTTCTCAACCCATCAGCCAATAAAACCTGTATTCATTTATCACTTACCGTGCTTTGTCTCACACCCATTTCTTTTCTCAGCTATCTCTTCGCTACTACATTTAGTCTGAAGAAAGATCCCAGCCCAATAGGTTACCTATCCATGTCTTCCAGAGATGCTGCCTGACCCGGTGAGTTACTCCAGCACTTAGTGTCTTATTCTGAGAGATCAGTCAGATGTGATTTTCTTTTCATAACGTCACACTGACTCTGTTCAATCTTATTAGTGTTTTAGAAGGAGTTCTGTTATTACATCGTTTAGTTTACAATCCAGCATTTTCCCCACTTTTGATGTTAGATTAGTATTGGCCACTTTTCCTCTCTCACTTTTCTTTAATAGTGTGGTGACATTTTCTACTCTCCAATCCACAGGAACAATTCCAGAATTTGCTCTGGTAACCAAAGCATTTACTATATCTCTGTTGCCACCTTATTCAAAGATCTCAGTTACAGAGTAGTTTCTTTAGTCGGAGGGTGGTGAATATGTGGAATTCATTGCCACAGAAGGCTGTGGAGGCCGTCAATGGATACTTTAAAAAAAAATTAGAAGCAGTGTACAAAAGTATAAACCGCGGCATATGACATAATACAGTTATTGTACAGCTTCAATTTTAATTTTTAGCTAAAGATGAGAAAGAAGAAGAGAGAAAAAGCAAGAGAGAGAGAGAGAGAGAGTGAATGTGCAAGAATAGAACCCCAAGACTACCAAATTGGTGTAGCCGAAGAGTGAGTAAGTAAAATAAATAAGAAAAGCGTAGAGAAATAAAAAGACAAAAACTGAAAGAAAAACAAAAAGTGATGATATACATGTTTCGTATCTCTCCCCACCCATCACCCAACCCGTAATGCGATTTAATTCCAAAGTTGTGTTGCACCATACTATCCTTGTAATGAATCAATGAATGGTGTCCATGTCTTCGAAAAATGCTCTGGTTTTTCTGCTAAGACAATCTCATATTTTCAAGATGTAGCGTCTCAGACATGTTTGTAATCCACATTTTAAGAGTAGGGGCAGATGTATTTTTCCAGAATTGAAGTATTAGTTTTTTCGCCTTTATCAGGCCATAATTGAGGAAACGTCTTTGAAATATTGATAGCTCAGGCTTCTGACGTTCCTAGAATAATCAGTTCCGTGTCGGGGTCCAGTTTTGTTTTTAATGTTTTTGAGAACATTTCAAAAATTCCTTTCCAAAAGTTATGTAATTTTATGCAAGAGGCGAAGGAATGTGTTATAGTTGCTTCTTGAAGGAAACATTTGTCACAAATAGGAGATACATTTGGAAAGATCTTATTCAGTTTAGTCTTTGAATAGTAGAGTCTGTGCAGTGTTTTAAATTGAAATAAAGTATGTCTAACTAATCGAACAATTGTATATATATAAAAGATTTTCTTCCCATCTGCCTTTTGGAATCTTTAGGCCTAGTTCCTCTTCCCAGTCTCTTCTAATTGCTTCTGACGATGGGATTTCTATATTTAGAAGGGTGTTATACAAATATGATGTTAGATTGTTTGACTCTGAATTTCTATTCATACATTCGTCTAGTATATCTGGCAGCATAGTTTGGTAGTTTTCAAATATTCTCGAAATTGAAGATATCTGAAATATTGATTACCTTTCAGGTGGTATTTCGACTGTAATTCCTGAAATGAGAGAAGAGTTCCCATCTCGTAAAGATCTCCAAGTTTTTTAATTCCTAGTATTTCCCAATAAGTAAACGTTGTATCTATAATAGATGGCTTGAACAAAGGGTTATTAGCTATTGGTGAGAGAAGAGATAAATTTCTTAGTTTAAAAGTTTTACTTGTCTCCAGATTCGTAGAGTGCTGTGAATATTCGGATTTTTATCATATAGTGTGTTCTTCAACTTTGTTGGGGAGAGAAGAATCGCGCCTATATTAAAAGGCGAGCAATCCTCTCTCTCCATTATTAACCAGTCTACCTGTTGGCATGAGTTATCCAGCCAGTAAATTACATTTTTAATATTCGTTGCCCAATAATAGTATAAGAAATTGGGGAGAGCCAATCTGCCCATTTCTTTGGGTTTACATAGATGTTGTTTATGAATTCTATGTGTTTTATAATCCCAGATAAAGTTTGTAATCAGAGAATCAAGATTTTTGAAAAAAAAATTTTAGGTAGGTATTGATTGAAATAAATAGAGAATTTGTGGGAGGAAGATCATCTTTATAGCATTTATTCTGCCTATTAGAGACATCAGAAGTGTTTTCCAAAATTGAATAAGAGCATTTAATTTAGTAACTAAAGGCGGGAAGTTTGCGTTGAATAGAGAAGTATATTTTCTGGTTACCTGAACACCCAGATATTTGAATTTTTCCGTAGCAATTCTGAAAGGGAATTTTAGAAGATGTGTCGGCTCTTGAGGTTCTATTGCCATAATTTCACTTTTGTTCCAGTTTATTCTATATCCTGAAAAGGAACCGAATTCCTCTATAAGATTTAATATACTTGGAATGCTAACTTGGGAATTGGTGATATATAATAATACATCATCTGCATATAATGATATTTTATTATTGGAGTATTTAGTATTATAGCCGTGAATGTTCGGATATACTCTTATATTTTCCGCTAGAGGTTCAATCGCAAGGGAAAATAACAGGGGTGATAATGCACATCCCTGTCTATTGCCCCTGGATAACTGAAATTTAGGAGAGAGTATATGGTTAGTCAGTATTCTGGCAGTCGGCTTATCATATAACAATTTTATCCATGAAATAAAATTTTCTCCCATCTGAAATTTTTGCAGTACTGTGAAAAGGTATTTCAATTCTACTTGGTCAAATGCTTTTTCTGCATCTAATGAAATAATTGATAAGTCTTCTTTAGTTCTGTGTGAGTACATTATGTTAAAAAGGCGTCTCAAATTATTAAACGATCGTCTCTTTGGTATAAACCCCGTTTGATCCGAATGTGTTAATTTATTAACGTATTTACTTAATCTTCTTGCCAAAGTTTTTGCTAATATTTTCTGATCTGTATTTAATAGGGTGATTGCTCTGTATGATCCCGGGTATTCTAGATCTTTATCTTTTTAGGGTATAAGTGTGATAGTTGATTCAGCTAGTGTTTGTGGTAATGTCTGTTCTTTAAATGCGTATGTATAAAGATTGCATAAACGCGAGGAAATTACCTCGTAAATTTTTTTATAAAATTCGTTACTAAACCCGTCTGGGCCTGGTGTTTTACCGTTCTTCAGTGAATTGATTGTCTCTTCTATTTCTTTAATTGAAATCTGTGCTCCTAATTCCTCTTGTTCCAGCGGATTGAGTGTTGGAAATTTACAGTTATCAAGAAAGTTTGTCATTTTTCTGCTTTCTGTTGATGTTTTGGATGTATATAAGTTTTGATAAAATTGGGCAAATCTTTCATTGATGTCTTTTGGAAGCGTTAACAATTCACCTTTATCTGATTTGATTTTTAGGATAGTATGGTCCTTTTCAACTTTTCTCAACTGGCGTGCTAAAAGTTTGTGTGGTTTGTTGCCGAATTCGAAATTTTCCTGTTTTGTAATTTGAAATAATCTAATAACTCTTGCAGATAGAATTTGGTTTAGTTTAAATTTTAATATTGGTATCTTGTTGTGTTTATCTATAGTCGGATCTATCGCATTTTCTAAATCAAGTTGTCTGATCTGTTCTTCTAATTGCAATTGCTCTGTCCTATTCTTTTTATTTTTATATGCTTGATATGAAATGATAGAACCTCTAATAAAAGCCTTAAAATATTCCCATAATAGCGAGGGCAAGATACCTGGGGTATCATTGGTCTCAAAAAAGAGTTCCATCTGTTGTTTTAAGTATTTACAACAATCCGGATTATTTAGTATTTGAGGATTAAACCTCCAGAACGATTTTTTATTAAACATTCCTTCTAGTTTTAAAGAGAAGGTTAGCGGAGAATGATCGGAAATAGTACTATTATGGTATTTAGGATTAATTGTGAAGGGTATTAATTTAGTGTCCACTAGAAAGTAGTCAATACATGTATAGGTTTTATGTACTGATGAGTAAAAGGAGTATTCTCTTCTGGATGGGTTTGCAATCCTCCATACGTCTGTTATATTAGTATTTCTTATAAACGTATTTAAGAGTTCACTGGATTTTGATTTTGTATTATGTCTCTTTTGTTGAGCAGATTTATCGAGGAATTGAAATCTCCCCCAATTATCAGGTTTTGCTGGGTGGACTCTGAAATTATATTCAAGATTTTATTAAAAAATTGTGGGTTGTCAAAGTTAGGAGCATAAATATTTACCATGGTAAGTGGGGTAGAATATATCTCCCCAGAGACTATGACATACCTCCCCTCTTTGTCTGCAATGGTGTTTTTATGTTTAAATGGTATGCACTTACGGATTTTAATTGCAGTGCCTCTGGATTTGGAGAGATAGGAGGAGTGATATGTTTGACCGATCCAATTGGCCTTCAGCCTGGTCTGAGCTTGAACTTTAAGATGCGTTTCCTGTAAAAATATTATGTCGGCATTGAGTGATTTTAATTGGGCAAGAATCTTACCCCTTTTAATTGGCTCGTTAGCGCCCCTAATATTCAAAGATACAAAACGTAATTCCTCCAGGTGGGTGCTCCCAGTTTCTGAACTCTAAAGGTATAACCCAAAGAAAGGTGCCATATAGAGAAAAAGCGAAAAAAGTGCTAAATAACATAAATAATATAAGAAAACAGTATTTGGATATACTGTGTGAAACCACCAAGTGGTGGAAGAATTCATGTAATCTTCCGTAGATGTAAATCTCATTTAGCTCCGCCCCTTACAAACTAATATTATAGAAGAGAAAGAACAGGCCAGAACCGGATATTATATGCACAGAAAAAACAACTGAGCATGTACTGTAAGTAGTTCATCTAATAGGTTGTACTGAATAGGTATTTACTATTTAAATGCTGTATTTAAATTAAAAGAAAACGTTTTTTGCTTATTAATAATCCTGTTTTAAACAGTGTCAAAGACTGTGACATTGTGAGTAAACCTCATACTCGAATGAAAATCATCTTGCTGGAAGGGGTTAACTGAAAACTGAATCAGCGTCTTGGCTGCCCACCAGGCTAATCTCAGTCTCTCTACTGGCTCCTTACAAGCTCAGGCGACTCTCTCTCGTTTTGGCCTAACAGTTTCTGGAAGCTTGCCCTCACAAATAGATTAACCATATTTTTCATCATTAACTAGAGGTCATAAATCTAGATGCTATTCAGTATTAGCTTTAAAGAGGAATGGATCGTTATTAGGTTATAACATTAGGTTTTAGGTTAAAATAAATGGTTTAGTACAATTGTTTATGTGTTAATGATATAATTAATTATATAATTTGTTAGTAGATTATTACGTTCCGATCGGTTTAATTTGTTTTCTATGCTGCATGATTCCAGCTTCTTGAACCTTTCCTCAGTAAACACGAGGGCCTTGAACATTCTATCCGCATACGTTCCAATCTATCCATGATAAGGGTGTCTAGACATTAGCACGTGCGAGTTTGTCGGCCATCTTATCTGCAGCTTTTATATATCTTTTTATGTAAAGAAACATATTCTCTCAATCTACACCTTATGAATATATATAAAAGGTATACATTAAATACGTGGTTTAGCCCACAAAATCAGTAAGCATTCAGTAGTCCTGCTAATCAAACAGAGCCGTAGCATTCTACTTATCCTTTAGAGTGCTTTTTTAAAAGTCTTGAGCGTATTTGAATGCGGCTTCTGGGTCAATAAAGAAATGCTCTGAGTCTTCATATGTGACCCTCAGTTTGGCGGGATACATTATTCCATATCTCAGGTTTGGAATGCCTTTAAGAATCAGACGGGTCTTCGTAAACGTGGCACGTTTCTTCGCCACCTCTGCTGGGTAATCTCTGAAGAATCTTATGCTTTCTCCTTCGAACATCAGGTTTTTTCCGATTGTCACTTTCTTCATGATGTCTTCAAGAACTGCTATGTCATTAAATTTCAGGATAATCTGTCTTGGTGGAGCTCTAATCCCTGAGTGTGCTCTCTGAACTCGATGTGCTACATCAACTTTAGGTCTCTCAGACAGATTGAATACCTGTTGAAGTAAGTTGGCAGTGAAAACCCGAGGGTCTTTTCCAGTTTCCTTCCCTTCTTTCACTCCAACAATTCTTAAGTTTTGGCGTCTGGACCGGGCTTCGAGATCTAGGCACTTGTCGGTCATTCTGGCCAGTTGCCCAGAAACTCAGTCTAGGTCTTCCTTCATTCTTTGCATCATATCAGACATGTCCGTAGTTGTAGCTTCCAGATTTTTAATAGCTTTGTTTTGTTCTTTTGAAGTAAGGAGAGCAGGCTCCAGCTTTTTGCTGAGATCTTCTTCAACCCGTTTGATTTCTTCTTGTAAATCGGTATTTACTTCTTCAATACGATCTTTTAGAATATCGATTTTTTCACAAATATCCTTGTTCCAATCCTCCACACTTGTTTCTAACTTTCCCAGCTGAGTAGTCAACTTTCCCAGCTGAGTAGTCAACTGATTAGTCAGAATCTCACCAAAGTCCTTTGCAATAGTTTGTCTTAAAGATTGTACTTGTTCTTTTATATTTTCCTCCATAGTAGCAATAAATCCTTCTCCTTCAGATTCCTCCTCAGATACTTCAGGGTTTTTTTTCTCAGACTCTTGAACGGTCAACAGTCTGGTTCTTGGTCTTGACTGAGGTACAGCCGGTAAATTCCATTTATTCATTTAAAAATACCGGTATCCCGTCAGTGAGCGGCGATTTCTGATGACGTCACTTACGCGACGTCAGGTCTCTGCTGGTGAGAATTTTTTAATCAGACCCATTCTTCCTTTCAGGCTTTAAAGCGTTTTTTAGCGCATATCAGGAGCGGAGCTAAAGCGGAAGCCTGCTTCCTACTCCATGGCGCCACCGGAAGTCGTCAATAGATAATTTTAAGGCGGAGGTGGACAGGTTCCTGATAAGTATGGGTGTCAGGGGTTATGGGAAGAAGGCAGGTGAATGGGGTTAGGAGGGAGAGATAGATCAGCCATGATTGAATGGTGGAGTAGACTTTATTGGGCCGAATGGCCTAATTCTGCCCCTACAAGTTATGAACTTATGAACATGAATTTTTAACTTTGTGCTTTTTCTACTAATGCTTATTTCCTTGAAGATTGTTACACAGCAGACACCACTGTATAAAAAGAATGCTTGCTTCAAAAACAATTCACAAACTGCTTTTTTTTTGTCAGTTGTATTCTATCCAAAATTGACATGAGCCACAGTAAATTTCACCAGTGAACATCTCCAGATGAAATCACGCCAAATGCAAAGCTGAGGAGAGCATTTACAGCCACAATCCATGTTATAGCATCTGGTAGTTTCCCAATACCAGATACTCGGTCAATGATGCCAATCATCGTGCAATCTTACTTCTTCTCAGCCTTCCTAATCAAAATCAGATCTTCCGGGTCCAAAATCATGACATTTAACCATCACCGAAAAAGAAGGAACAAAGCTAACTAGGTTTTAAACTTTGGCTGTGCCTAAACAACCTCTTGGCTCACTTACACACTTTCCAAAGTGCTAAGACTGTAATCAAACCAGTCAATGATGTTCACGAAGAGGAAGGTCTTCGCCTCCAGATAAACGAGCACTGCTTCTGAGAAGATCTCACTTGTATCCAAGTGGTCCTTGCATTCATGGATGATGTGAAGCAAATAAACTTTGTATTATATGATTAGAGGCTGCATAGAATCATAGTCATACAGTGTGGAAACAGGCCCTTCGGCCCAACTTGCCCACACAGGCCAACATGTTCAGGTACACTAGTCTCACCTGCCCACGTTTGGTCCATATCCCTCCAAACCTGTCCTATCTGTACCTGTTTAAATGTTTCTTAAATGTTGGGATAGTCCCAGCCTCAACTATCTCCTCTGGCAGCTTGTTCCAACACCCACCACCCTTTGTGTGAAAAAGTTACCCCTCAGATTCCTATGAAATCTTTTCCCCTTCTTTTCCCCTTCTCCTTGAACCTCCGTCCTCTGGTCCTTGATTTTCTCTCTGGTCTTTCTTTCTTCCTTTACAACTATAATGCGTGTCGCTGCTGTCTGGCTATTATGGGAAGGGTGCTTTTAAGGACTGATACCCTTCTCTGATCGCTGGGCAGAGGAATAGCAGCAACTGTGATAAATTGGACGTGTTCCCATTGGGACCCAGAGTGTTCACAATTTAGCACATCTTTTGGGCAGAAGACATGTTAATGCACTTGGTTGCAGCTACTGTATTTTTGAAAACTGCTTTGGAGAAACTGATTTAGTGCTAACATTACAGGCAATAATGGTTTAGTGCATCTAAAATGTGAATCCAATTTCTAGGCAATAGTCACAACATAATATTCATGATAATAAAGTAATCTTATTTTAAGAATGCTTATGTACAAATTGGAATTATTAATAGTAACAAACTATATTTTGAATACAGTTAAGAAGGATGTATGGGACAGGTATAGGCAGCTGGGATCAAGTGCATCCCTGGAGGAGTTTCTGGAACTGAGGAGTAAACTAAAAAAATAAGTCTAAAGGGCAAAAAGGGGCCAGGAGAATGCACTGGCAGATAACATTAAGAACAATCCCAAGAGATTTTATGAATACATAAGGGGAAAAAGAGTACTTAGAAAGAGAATGGGACCTTTCAGGATTCAAAGCAGTCACCTCTATGTGGAGCCACAGGAGATGGGCAAGGTCATAAATGAGTATTTCTCCTCTGTATTTACCAAGGTGAAAGACAGGAGGACAGAGGAACTTGGGGCAGTCAGTGTTACAGTCAAAAAGGTGCTGAAGATACCATCGTATATGAAGGTAAACAAATTTCCAGGGCCTCATCAGATATATCAGAGCAATTGTGGGAAACTAGAGAGGAAATTGCTGAAGCCCTGGTTGAAATTTAAGATTTGTCTTTAAATACAGGAGAGATGCCGGAAGACTGGAGGATTGCAAATGTTGTGCCTCTATTCAAGAAGGGCTGCAGGGAAAATGCTGGGAACTATAGGCCAGTGAGCTTAACATCTGTAGTTGGAAAGTTACTAGATGGTATTCTGAAGGATAGGATATATAGGCATTGGATGGACAAGGGCTGATTCGGGATAGTTAGCATTTGTACATGGGCCAATGTATCTCACAAATCGATTTTTTGAAGACGTGACCAAAAAGGTAGATGAGGGCAGAGCTGTAGATGTTGTATACATGGATTTCAGTAAGGCATTCGACAAGATTCCGCATGGTAGGCTGCTCTGGAAGGTTAGATCCCATGGGATCCAAGAAGAGATAGTTGAATGGATAGAAAATAGGCTTCATGGAAGGAAGCAGAGGATGATGGTGGAAGGTTGCTTCTCGGGCTGGAGGCCTGTGACTAGTGGTGTGCCACAGGGTTCAGTGCTGGGCCCGTTACTGTTTGTCATCTACATCAATGATTTGGATAAGAACATATATGGCAAGGTTAGCAAGTTTGCTGATGATACAAAAGTGGGTGGTTTCGCAGATAGTGAAGATGGTTGTGAAAAATTGCAGCAGGATCTTGATCAATTGGCCAGGTGGGCTGAGGAATGGTTGATGGATAATACAGTGAAATATGAGGTGTTGCATTTTGGAAAGTCTAACAAGGGCACGACCTACACAGCGAATGACAATAAACAATAGACTAGACAATATACAATAGGTGCAGGAGTAGGCCATTTGGCCCTTTGATCCAGCACCGCCATTGACGGTGATCATGGCTGATCATCCACATTCAGTACCCCGTTCCTGCCTTCTCACCATATCCCCTGACTCCACTATCTTTAAGAGCTCTATCTAACTCTCCCTTGAAATCATCCAGAGAATTGGCCTCCACTGTCTCCTGAGGCAGCGAATTCCATAGATTCACAACTGTGGGTGAATACATTTTTCCTCATCTCTATTCTAAATGGCCTACCCCTTATTCTTAAACTGTGGCCCCTGATTCTGGACTCCCCCAACATCGGGAACATCAGGAAATGGTAGGGCTCTGGCGAGTGTTGTAGAGCAGAGGGATTTAGGAATGCAGGTACAAGGTTTCCTTGAAGGTCGAGTTGCAGGTAGATAAGTTTGTCAAAAAGGCTTTTGGTACAGTGGCCTTCATCAGTCAGAGTATTGAGTATAGAAGTTGGGAGGTCATGTTGCAGTTGTATAAGACGTTGGTGAGACCGCATTTAGAGTGTTGTGTTCAGTTCTGGGCACTATGTTATAGGAAAGATGTTGTCAAGCTGGAAAGGGTACAGAGAAGATTTACAAGTATGTTGCCAGGACTAGACAGTCAGACCTATAGGGAGCGGTTGAGTAGGCTGGGACTCTAATCGCTGGAGTGCAGGAAGATGAGGACTGATCTTATAGAGGTGTATAAAATCATGAGAGGAATAGATCGGGTGGATGCACAGAGTCTCTTGCCCAGAGTAGATGAATCGAGGACCAAAGGACATAAGTATAAGTTCAGGGGGAAAAGATTTAATAGGTATCTGAGGTTGGTGGGTGTATGGAACAAGCTGCCAGACGAGGCAGTTGAGGCTGGGATTATCCCAAGGTTTAAGAAGCTGTTATATAGGTACATGGATAGGACAGGTTTGGAGGGATATGGACCAAACACAGGCAGGTGGGACAAGTGCAGCTGGGACATGTTGGACAGTATGGGCATGTTGGGCTGAAGGGCCTGTTTCCACACTGTATCACTCAATGACTTTAAAAAGAATAGTGTTTATTTGTCATATGCACTGGATTTGAACTGGAACAATGAGATCCTTCCTAAGTTAGACCCAAAAAGCTGGAGTAACTCAGTCGAGACCCTTCTGAAAAAGGGTCTCGACCCTAAACATCCTTCTCTCCAGAGATGCTGCATGCCCCGCTCAGTTACTTCAGCTTTTTGTGTCTATCTTTGGTTTAAACTAGCATATGCAGTTCCTTCTTGAGATTCTTCCTGCAGCATTCTTCCGGCAGCATTCCAGGCACGTTTGATGTAACAACAATGGTAGAAGTACAATAGGTTATCAGTTATTCTATATAAACTAGACTCTGGTTGCTTGCACCTAAACTATGCTTTAAATAATGGCTTGGTTTTATTAATGATATTTCTAATCTTGCACCCAAAATGCCGCTGCAGCATCACAACTTATAAACAGGTTAGGTGTCAGAGAAAACAATATTATTGCCATGTTAGCCATGTTGATTTATTTAGCTCCTCCAGCTTGAATAATCTTTATATTTGATTTCCAGTGAGGTCAAAGTGGCTCCTAAGCTTAGTGCTTCCTGTAAACTGCACAAATCCACTCATTTTACTGTCGTCTGCTGAAATGATCCAGGAATTCATGAATTCCCAGCAGAGATCATCTTCCACTACTGAGAAAGATGCGCTCATGCTGAGTGTGGTGGCAGTCAGGAGCTGAGGTATTTCTGCCGGTAAAGGACCCACAAATAGAGTGATATTGTCATAGAATCATAGTCATAGAATCAATCAGTTATACAGCATTGAAACAGGCCCTTTGGTCCAACTCATTCATGCCAAAATATTGCCTTACGAAGCCAGTCCCACTTGCCTCTACCTGGCCCATATCCTCACAAACCTTTCCTATCCATCTACCTGTCCAAGTGTCTTTTAAAAGTCATAATTGTACCTGCCTCTACCACTACATACAGCAGCTTGTTCCATTTACACACCATCCTCGGTGCGAAACAGTTGTCCCTGAGATCCCTTTTTAATCTTTTCCTATTTTCATACTAATCGTACCCTAGCCCATTTTCATTTGATATTTCCAAACCTCCTCATCCCTTCTCCCATGTCATCCCCCACTCCCTCAGCTTTCATAATTCATCTGCACACAAGGGGCGATTTACAGTGACTAATTAACCTACCAATTCTCACGTTTTTCAGATGTGTGAGGAAACCGGGGCATGCAGAGAAAACTAAAGTAATCACAGACTGAACATGCAAGCTCCACACAGACACCATACAGGGCAGCACAGTGGCACAGCTGGTAGAGCTGCTGTCACACAGCACAGAGACCTGGGTTCGATCCTGACCTCTGATGCTGTCTGTACCTTCTCCCTGTGACCACGTGGGATTTCTCTGGCTTCCTCCCACATCCCAAAGACGTGTGGGTTTTTTAATTAATTGGCCTCTGTAAATTGCCCCTAGTATGTAGGGAGTGGATATGAAAGTGGGATAGCATAGAACTAGTGTGAATAGGTGATCGATGGTTGGCGTGGACTCGGTGGTCCAAAGAGCCTGTTTTCTTGCTGTACTGTATCTCTAGACTAAACTAAACTAAGCTAAACTAAACAAAACTAAATTAAACTAAACTAAACTAGACTAAACCACCAGCATAGTTTAAACTAAACTAAACTAAACCACCAGCCTAGTTACTGGAGATGTGAGGCAACTCCACTAGCTCTACTGCCGCTGTGCCACCAATAGGTTAACAGTTGAATTTTACACCAATACAGCAGCAAATGATTCTGTTTGTTGTTTACAAGGAGCATGTATTTGGAATTCATGCCTAAAAACAACACACCGTGACAAGTATGTCTGAAGAAGTGTCATGTCCCGAAACGTCACCATTCCTTCTCTCCAGAGATACTGCCTGTCCCGCTGAGTTACTCCAGCATTTCGTGTCTATGTTCGATTTAAACCAGCATCTGCAGTTCTAGTTCTTTCCAGCCCTCTTACACATTTTCATGTTCAAGTTCAAGTTTGCATTTATGTCACTTAACCAACTAAGGTACAGTGACATTTGAATCACCATACAGCCTCACTAAGTGAAAAGCAACGATACCATTTAACACAATTTAACATAGACATCCACCACAGTGGAATCCACATTCCTCACTGTGATGGAAGGGAATTGTCTGCTCCACTGCAAAATCTCCTCAAGGATGTCTACTTTGAAGTGTCTGAAGAAGGGTCTCGACCTGAAACGTCATCCATTCCTTCTCTCTAGACATGCTGCCTCTCCCGCTGAGTTACTGCAGCAGTTTGTGTCTACACCCTGACAGGTATTCTGCCTGTCAGTTTAAGGGATCGGGGTGGTCGGATCACCCGTAAGGGACTGGGAACAGTAATCAAGGTTAGGAACCTGAGCAGTCAGCAGATTGTTTGGTGTGGGGTTGGAATGGCCAAGAACTCGTGTTCAGAGACCTGTTATATGTTCACGGCACAATAAGCATTCTGCTAAGTAGGCCGAGTAACATGAATGGTAGCAAAATTGAGAAAGAAGTATTTCATTTGTTACATCACTGCAAAACTCTTACCAAAGTAGAATCGACTGAAGCAGGTCTAGTTGCATTATGCCAAGGTTGCATCATGGTGGCATTTGTCCCAGTTGCTCTGTTTGAAAACATTTGTGTGTTTTTCTGTTTCTATATAAACAGTTTTTGTTTTATTCAACAGCTTTCAGCATTCTGTCTGAACTTGGTGTCAAACAGTGGATCACAGTGAGATCTGAGGGAGATGAGAAACAAAATCACAAGGACTCCCATTATGGGATGCCACATATCTTCAGGTCCAACATCACTCTTCCCTTTATTACTCTTTCACCGACATCATTCCTATTAACTTTCATGCAGTTAAGTCGTTTTGGTGAGCAATTCCACACTCAGGTAAAAATACAAAAATGCACATATTTTAATGGGTAGAAGACCCCAAGCAGATATAGAATAATAATCGAACTGTAAATGCAGGATAAGTTAATGTATACATTTAATAGAACTCCCAGATTGTGCGTACATTTTGGTTGAAATTTTGGTTGACTTCCCATCGTAGAGCTTGCGATGCCCTTTGTTGGGGATCGACTGTGGAGTGCTCCAACCATGGGCCTGTGGACTTTAACATCGTGGAGCCTGCGATGCCTAGTTAGAGACCGATTCGGGAGCTCCAAGCTGCAGAGAGTTTCAACCATCCCACGTGGGAGTTTCGATCACCCGACGCGAGGGCTTTGCATCGCCGGCTGCGGGAGCTTTGATCGCCCCAATTGCGGATGGTTCGACAGCCCCGACTGCGGGAGAATAAGGAGGGAGTAGATTGGACTTTATTACCTTCCATCACAGTGAGAAATGTGGGGAGCTGCTGTGGTGGATGTTTACGTTAACTTTTATGTGGTTGTGTGTCTTGTTGCTTTTCACTTAGTATGGCTAAATGGTAACTCAAATTTTGCTGTACCTTAATTGGTCCTCGTGACAATAAACTGACCTTGAACCTTGAACCTTGACCAATCTACAGAGGTGTTCAAAGAAACTAAAAGTAGATCTGTTCTTTCTGATTTCTTCCACAGCTATTTGAGAGATCAATCTCTAATTGCTGGAGGCGTCAGGATAACCCTGGAGATTTAGCTACTCTATTAATCTCACAAAGCAATATATATTTTTTCTGATGAAGGGTTTCGGCCCGAAACATTGCCTATTTCTTTCGCTCCATAGATGCTGCTGCACCCGCTGAGTTTCTCCAGCATTTTTGTGTACCTTCGATTTTCCAGCATCTGCAGTTCCTTCTTTAACAATATATATTTTTTGCTCACTTCTAATTTTGCTAAGTTCTTTATGAAACATATTATGGCATAAACTTACTTTTAATCCATCGAGGCATTTCTCTATGTTTCAGGATCATAGATTGATTTACCCCAGGCGCATTTTCCACATCCATACTTCCATATGACATGTACAGTCACTATTTGGCCCAGCGAATCTTTGCTGGTTCATAGAACAATCGTTCCTCACTAATTATCTCTAAAACCTATTCTGCCCCCATTCCTATCAGTTTCCCCTGATTCCACCATTCACCTACATTCGGAGCAATCAACAATGAAACATTAACTTATTTTATGCATGTATTTGGGATGTGGGAGGTAACCGGTAGACCCGAAAGAAATCCACTCCATTACAAGGGAGAAATTATACTTACTCCAGCAGAACTGGGTATCACAGGGCAGCACAGTGGCACAGCTGCTGAAGCTGCTACTGAATCGGCTGCCTCGCAGTGCCAGAGAACTGGTTTCGATTCTGACCTTGTTTGCTGTCTGTGTGGAGTTTGCATTTCGTCCTGTGACTGCTTGGGTTTCTTCCAGTTTCCTCCCACATCTCAAAGTCATGTGAGTTTGTAGGTTAATTGGTCCCTGTAAATTATCCCTAGTGTGTGGGGAGTGGATGAGAAAGTGGGATAACATTGAACTAGTGTGAACCAGTGATCGATGGCTAGTGTAAAAGGACTAGGCTTGTATTCACTGGAGTGAAAAGACTAGGCTTGTATTCACTGGAGTGAAAAGACTAGGCTTGTATTCACTGGAGTGAAAAGACTAGGCTTGTATTCACTGGAGTTTAGAAGGATGACGGGGGATCTTATAGAAACATATAAAATTATAAAAGAACTGGAAAAGCTAGATGCAGGAAAAATGTTCCCAATGTTGGGCGAGTCCAGAACCAGGGGCCACAGTCTTAGAATAAAGGGGAGGTCATTTAAGACTGAGGTGAGAAAAAACGTTTTCACCCAGGGTGTTGTGAATTTATGGAATTCCCTGCCACAGAGGGTAGTGGAGGCCAAATCACTGGATGGATTTAAGAGAGAGTTAGATAGAGCTCTAGGGGCTAGTGGAGTCAAGGGATATGGGGAGAAGGCAGGCACGGGTTATTGATAGGGGACGATCAGCCATGATCACAATGAATGGTGGTGCTGGCTCGAAGGGCCGAATGGCCTCCTCCTGCACCTATTTTCTATGTTTCTATGTTTCTATGATGGTTGGCGTGGACTAGATGGATAGAAGTGTGTAGGAAAGAACTGCAGATGTTTAAATCGAAGATAGACACAAAATGCTGGAGTAACTCAGGCAGTATCTCTGGAGAGAAGGAATGGGTGATGTTTTGGATCGAGCCCCTTCTTCATAGAAACATAGAAACATAGAAATTAGGTGCAGGAGTAGGCCATTCGGCCCTTCGAGCCTGCACCGCCATTCAATATGATCATGGCTGATCATCCAACTCAGTATCCCGTACCTGCCTTCTCTCCATACCCTCTGATCCCTTTAGCCACAAGGGCCACATCTAACTCCCTCTTAAATATAGCCAATGAACTGGCCTTGACTACCCTCTGTGGCAGAGAGTTCCAGAGATTCACCACTCTCTGTGTGAAAAAAGTTCTTCTCATCTCGGTTTTAAAGGATTTCCCCCATATCCTTAAGCTGTGACCCCTTGTCCTGGACTTCCCCAACATCGGGAGCAATCTTCCTGCATCTAGCCTGTCCAACCCCTTAAGAATTTTGTAAGTTTCTATAAGATCCCCTCTCAATCTCCTAAATTCTAGAGAGTATAAACCAAGTCTATCCAGTCTTTCTTCATAAGACAGTCCTGACATCCCAGGAATCAGTCTGGTGAACCTTCTCTGCACTCCCTCTATGGCAATAATGTCCTTCCTCAGATTTGGAGACCAAAACTGTACGCAATACTCCAGGTGTGGTCTCACCAAGACCCTGTACAACTGCAGTAGAACCTCCCTGCTCCTATACTCAAATCCTTCAGACTGAATCTGAGTCTGAAGAAGGGTCGTGACCCGAAACGTCACCCATTCCTGTTCACCAGAGATGTTACCTGTCCTGCTGAGTGACTCCAGCATTTTGTGTCATTTTTTTGGTGGGTCGAAGTGCATGTTTCTATGCTGTATCTTTAAAAAAAAAACATGCAGAGTTCTCACACGCACAGGAGGTCAGGTTTAAACCTGAGTCATTGAGGTTGTAGGGTGCCACCTCTACCCGCTGCAACACTGTGCCACCTACTTGCTACATTGGTCGTAAATGTTATGGAAGTGAAAGGACAAGGACAAGTAAAGAGCTTAACAAAAAGTTTATTTTAACAGGTGAAACATTTCCTTCCTATGTTGCAGCGCTGTTAGACATTTGTGAAATGAAAGTTCAATATTTGCTCATGGTCCCTTGCTCTCCTATTTACGTGCTTTCTTGTCTGTTACATGTGCTGACATCTTAAGTGCTTTATCACATTTACACTGCAAAGCAAATCTCAGAAAATGAATCTTTGGTATCACGTGGAGAAATACTGACACCATCAATGACTGGCAATTTAGCAGCATTCAATCCTTCTGCAAGATTTATCATCCTCGATGAATCTGTTTGCCTCTAGATGCACTAAGTTGGCCATAATAAGCTGCAGCTGTAATATCCAAATAATTATTTCACTCCAGTAACTGCATCTAATGGGTAATTAATTACAGGAACATTACAACATTAATTTATACAGTTAACTGTCGATTATTTGAAGGAACACAGGGCTATATTATCATTCTCCTGCACATTCATGTTTAGCCATTTAGGGCCTTACTGGATAAATAAATTGGTGCAATGATAGAAAAGAATAACTTTTGATCTGGGTTCTGACTTGAAGCCAAAGATGGACACAAAATGTTGGATAACAGTGGTAGGGGTAATCGTGGTAGATAATGTCAAGGGGAACTGACTGCTACTTAAGTTGATTCTTTGTTTTTATCTTGTAACATGATCGGTATAAACATTAAATGTAACCATTGATGGCTGTCAGTGCAGTTGGTGGGTCAATGGGCCAAGTAGCACCTTTGGACGGAAAAGGTGTAAGTCGACGTTTCGGGTCTGATGCAGGATTTCGACTTGAAACACTGACTGACAACTTTTGCCTCCACAGATGCTGTTTGACTCACTGAGTACTTCCAGCATTCTTGTTTTTGTTGCCATTGATATCAGTGCCTGGGCATTGTCCACCTGGTTGTCAGCTGGCCAGATGCATCAACAGGAGATCTCCTATTATGAGTGACTACACAGCCTTGCGCTGCCTAGAGTTAATATTTTTACATCTGTCCTTCAAAGGGCGGCACAGTGGCACGGCGGTAGAGTTACAGTGCCAGAGACCCAGGTTTGATCCTGACCATGGGTGCTGTATGTATGGAGTTTGTACGTTCTCCCCGTGACCGCATGCCTTTTCCTCGGCTGCTCCAGTTTCCTCCCACACTCCAAAGTCATACAGGTTTGTAGGTTCATTGGCTTCGGTAAAAATTGTAAGTATCCCTCATGTGTAGGATAGTGTAAGTGTACGGAGTTGGTCGGCGTGGACTCAGTGGGCCGAAGGGCCTGTTTCCACGCTGTAAACTAAAGGTATACTGAATCCCACAAAGCAGAGGTTCAATTTGGCTTGAAAACTACATGTAGTCATGTATGAAGCACACATGACCTGGAGGCTATTAAAGAAAGGCATAAGAGGGAAGAGTATTTTCCAACGGTTTTGTCAACTGGTGAAAGAGGCTTTGATGTAAGAGGTGAAAAGCAGCTATCCTACATCTAAATGACCTAAACACTATTCAGGCACACATTCAAAAGACAATGGGAGCAGGCATCCATGATATCAGTACCAATAATCAACCTTTCTAGAACTGAACAATGTTCAATAACTTAAATTGAACTGGAAAGGTAAATGATTGTATCGTCACATGGCATAATCCACAAATTGAAGGTATAGTCATAAACAGTGCCCAATGCACTATAAATCAATCAATCATTCACAATTTCTTAAATTAGACACAATGCTGAAAGTTCTACTCCATACTATTTTGTTACAATTTTGTTGATTTCAGACTTCCATCTCACAGCTTGCATTCAATGACTGCTATTCAACCAAAACGTCTAATTACCTAAATACGACAGGTGCCATTCATCAATGCACTCCCCTCTCTGTTGAATGAGAATGTGGCACAAAACAAAAGCAACAGGACATTAAAAGAGAGAGAGACATGTCAAGACAAGAGTTAGAAGTGTTTAGTTGTCACTAGACTAAGTGGGACCCGTTGGGTCCCATTCTCACATGGGAGGCCTGGTCCCCAATGCAATATTCCACCTCTCCACCAATTCCAATATTCCACCAGTCACGCATGTCCCCCAACTGAGCAGGCGCGGCTGACGGGTTCCCGTTGTGACGCCCCTAATCCCCCCTCCTTCCCTCACCACCCCATTCCGCCCCTTGCCCTTCCCCCCATGCACTCACTCCATCCCCCCCTCAAACCACCCCCTATCCACTCTTAGCGGCTCTCAGGGGGCGCAGCCATTCCCTCCCATTGGGTTCCCATTGTGACGTAGAACACGCAGGTATTACTGCGCAGGGGCAGCTGATGGGCACGGCAAATGGAAAGGAGATTTATTAAAGCTTAAAATGTGAATAACTCTTAAAATATAACAACAATTTAAAAGTTAAAGAGGAGATTTATTCAGTCCATTCTTTCTTATTGTGTCTCTTGTTGCATTCTGCAGCCGGGGGAGGGGGTCGGCTTCAGGCGGGGGCTGTCGGGGGCTTGTGGGGGGAGCGTCCTGCAGCCTGGGGAGGGTCATGGCTTCAGGCAGTGGCCAGTGGGGGTGGGCTTTCTGGAGGGCTAGTATGGGTATAGTGGGCCAAAGGAACTGGTTTCCAGAGGGCTAGTATGGACATTGTGGGCCGAATGGATCCTTGGAATTACAGTTCACTCAGCAATGGCTGGTGGACTCACAGTTCACTCAGCCACGGCTGGTGGGCTCAGAATTCACTCACTCATGGCTGGTGGGCTCACAGTTCACTCACTCATGGCTGGTGGGCTCACAGTTCACTCATTCACGGCTGGTTGGCTTACAGTTGACTCACGGCTGGTGGGCTCACAGTTCACTCACTCACGGCTGGTGGGCTCACAGTTCACTCACTCATGGCTGGTGGGCTCACAGTTCACTCACTCATGGCTGGTGGGCTCACAGTTCCTTCACTCATGGCTGGTGGGCTCACAGTTCCTTCACTCATGGCTGGTGGGCTCACAGTTCACTCACTCATGGCTGGTGGGCTCACAGTTCACTCACCCACGGCTGGTGGGCTCACAGTTCACTCACTCATGGCTGGTGGGCTCACAGTTCACTCACTCAAGGCTGGTGGACTCACAGTTCACTCAGCCACGGCTGGTGGGCTCACACTTCACTCACTTACGGCTGGTGGGCTCACAGTTCACTCACTCATGGCTGGTGGGCTCACAGTTCACTTACTCACGGCTTCCAAACTGACTGATTGACTCACGCCCGACTTCTGGACTCACGTCCGACGTTTCTAAACCGAAAACTGTAACGTCCAGGTTCAGGAACAGCTTCTCGAAAGCCATCACGCTATTAATCACTACGAATAAGCTCTGAGCTCTGAACTGCAAAAGGCTATATTATTATTTGATATTTGCACTATAATTGTTATTTATTGAACAATTATTGAACACACACACTCTCCATCACACACGCATACACACATAACCTCCATCACACACACACTCCATTTCACACATACACACACACCCTCCAGCACACACATACACACACCCTCCATCACACACACACACACACACCTTCCATCACACACACACACACACCCTCTATCTCTCACACACACACACACCCTACATCTCACACACACACACACACCCTCCATCACACACACACACACACCTACCCTCCATCTCACACACACACCCTCTATCTCTCACGCACGCAGACACACACACTCACATACATACACCCTCCATCTCACACACACACACACACTCCATCTCACACACACACACACACACACACACACACACACACACACACACACACACACACACACACACACACACACACACACACACACACACACACACACACACACACACACACACACACACACACACACACACACACACACACACACACACACACACCACACACACACACACACACCCTCCATCTCACACACACACACTCCATCACAAACACAGACACACACTCCATCACACACACACACACACACACACATCCGGGACATATGACAGTTAAAACTCTCTTGACTATACTCACGCCCGAGTTCTGGACTGAGCATGGCCTTGGACTCAGATCCGACTTCTGGACTCAGGTCCGACTTCTGGACTGAGCGCGACCTCTGGCCTCAGGTCCGACCTCTGGACTGAGCGCGACTTCCGGACTGAGCGCGACCTCTGAACTCAGGTCCGACCTCTGGACTGAGCGCGACTTCTGGACTGAGCGCGACCTCTGGACTGAGTGCTACCTCTGGACTGAGCGCGACTTCCGGACTGAGTGCGACTTCTGGACTGAGTGCGGCGTCTGGACTCAGCCATGGCTTATAGACTCACAGTTCACTCACTAACGGCTTGTAGACTCACAGTTCACTAACCAATGGCTTATAGACTCACAGTTCAGTCACTCACGGCTTGTAGACTCACAGTTCACTCACCAACGGCTTGTAAACTCAAATTCACTCAGCCACGGCTGGTGGACTCACAGTTTTGGACTCAACACTCACACGGCTTCCGGGCTGACTGACTCAAGCCCGATCATTGGAGCTTTATTCTATTCGCCCCCGGAAGGGGCGTTACCTTCATGGTGACTGACAGGCGAGGAGACCAATCTGCCGATCTCACGATTTTTTAAACCTCATAGCTTTTCTAATATTTCTACGATCACAACAAAACTTGGGGTGCTTGGAGCAGAGGAGAACGGTGAGTAAGATGGTGAAAAAATCCTAGCGATATATGGTAGCGTTTTTGCGCAAATTTATTTACAACGCAGACCGGAAATGGTCAAGATGAGAGTTTTAGTTAAAGTACTAAGTGGGACCCATTGGGTCCCAGTCACATGGGAGGCAAACAACATCCACTGACTCTCCTTTGTCTATCCTGCTTGCTACTTCCTCAAAGAATTCCAAGAGATTTGGCAGGCAAGATCTCCCCTTAACAAAACCATGCTAAATTCAGTCTATTTTACAATGTGCTTCCATATACACAAACATTTCATCTTTTGAGTCATAGAGTAATACAGCGTGGAAACAGGCCCTTCGGCCCAACTTCCCCTCACCAGCCACCACGTCCCAGCTACACCACCTGCCCGTGTTTGGTCCATATCCCTCCAAACCTGTCCTATCCATGTACTTGTCTAACTGTGTCTTAAATGTTGTGATAGTCCCAGCCTCAACTACCTCCTCTGGCAGCTTGTTCCATACACCATCACCATTTGTGTGAAAAAGTTACCCCTTTTCTCCTTCACTTTAAATGTATGTCCTCTGGTCCTTGATTCACTTACTCTGGGCAAGAGACTCTGTGCATTTACCCAATCTATTCCTCTCATGATTTAATTCTCCTCTATAAGATCACCCCTCATCTTCCTGCACACCAATGAATAGAGTCCCAGCCTACTCAACCTTTCCCTATAGCTCAGACCCACTCGTCCTGGCAACATCCACGTAAATCTTCTGTACGCTTTCCAGCATAACATCTTTCCTACAACATGGTGCCCAGAAATGAGCACAATACTCTAAATGTGGCCTCACCAATGTCTTATTCAACTGCAACATGACCTCCTAACTTCTATACTCAATACTCTGACTGATGAAATGTGCCAAAAACCTTTTTGACCACCCTATCTACCTGTGACTCCACCTTCAAGGTACCATGCACCTACATTCCTAGATCCCTCTGCTCTACAACACAACCCAGATCCCTACCATTCACAATGTAGGTCCTGCCTATGTTAAACTTCCCAAAATGCAACTCCTCACATTTCTGTGTATTAAATTCCATCAACCATTCCTCAGCCCACCTGACCAATTGATCAAGATCCCACTGCAATTTTTCACAACCATCTTCACTATCTGCAAAACCACCCATTTTTGTATCATCAGCAAACTTGCTAATGTTGTCCATCCAAATCATTGATATAGATGACAAACAGTAACGGGACCAGCACTGAACTCTGAGGCACACCACTAGTCACAGGACTTATCATCCTTAATGATGGACTCTAAAGTCTTACCACCACTGAAGTCAAGCTAACCGCCCTATAATTTCCTTTGTTTGGTCTCACTCTCTTCTTAAACGGTGGAGTTGCATTTGAGTAGGAATGAGTAGGTTAACCTATGATGAGCGTTTGTCGGCATTGGCCCTGTACTTGCTGGAGCATAGAAGAATGAGGAGGACGTACAGAATAGTGAAAGGCTTGGATAGAGTGGATGTGGAGAGGATGTTTACACTATTGGGAGAGTCTAGGACTAGAGGTCATAGCCTCAGAATTAAAGGACGTTCTTTTAGGAAGGAGATGAGGAGAAATGCCTTTAGTCAGAAAGTGGTGAATCTGTGAAATTATTTGTCATGGGAGACTGTGGAGGCAAAGTCAATGGATATTTTCAAGACAGAGAGAGATAGATTCTTGGTTAGTACGGATGTCAGAGGTTATGGGGAGAAGGCAGGAGAATGGGGTTTGGAGGGAGAGATAGATCAGCCATGATTGAATGGCGGAGTAGACTTGATGGGCTTTGTTAAAACCTAAACTAAATGGAAAATTCCAACTCGCATTTCTTGAAAATGGCCTCAAAATTTCTTGGGATGAAAATTGCACAGGTGTACCTGGGATTCCCCGGATAGGGTCTTACACTGCTGACTCCATGTGTAAAATACTTGGTTTGCTGTAAAAATGTTTCAGGGCATCTTGAGAGGCACAATTCAAATGGTTTTCTTATTCAACCTATCTAAACCTGCCATAACTTTACATCTTCAATTAGATCTTACCACAACCAACTATGTTCCATTTAAAACAAACCAGCACACTCCATCCTAATTAAAATGTACCAGTCCTTGTAAATGTCCTTTGCCTATCATGCTATCAAATACCCTATGGACTAACTCATGATTTATACACTTTCAGCATGACTTTCCTGCATGTCTTTCCAAATACATGTGAGGCCAGCTGATCCCATAACAGAAATGTACATGAAGGTTGGAATTCTGCTCCATTTTCAATTTGGAAAGACACATTTTGCTATCAGTATTCAAAAACTACCATTTAGAAATTTAAGCAAATGTACAGGTAGAAATAATTAGGCAATGTATAAAAGGAATTAAGTATAACTATATATTCACTAACCTTATGGCTGCCTTCAATTATTCCCATTAAATTAACCAACTACATTAATTAGCAAGCTACCAAGTTCCAGTAAGAAGTGGTAGGAACTAAGAACTAGTAAGAACTAAGAACTACAGTTAGTTACCAATCAACCAACCCTTGATTAGTAAGGGTGTCAGGGGTTATGGGCAGAAGACAGGAGAATGGGGTTGAGAAGGAAAGATAGATCAGCCATGTTTGAATGGCGGAGTAGACTTGATGGGCCAAATGGCCTAATTCTACTCCTAGAACATATGAACATGAATTTCTCTTGGAATCCTTCTTCATTTATTTCAGAGTGGAAATATTAAACGATCAAATGCAGAAAAGACAAGAAATAAACATTTAAAATAATATCATTATGGTTATTGATTTTAACCATAAATAATAATAATAAAGAAATGCATTATAGTGAATGTGCTTGTGTTGCTGTTGTATGCAAGATTTTTCTGGCACATGTACCTCACCATGCATCTGCATATGACAATAAGCTTGACTCAAATTACTAAAATACAACAGTATGGAAATGAAAGAAAAATATTAAAATTCACCTCCATGTAAAATGAGCAATATGACTATTAGCATTAATTTCATCCCCCCGTGGAGGTCTGTCGTATCAAACTTTTCTCACACCAGGGATCTACCTTACTCATATGAGCAATGACAGTCGTAGGCATGACAGGAAAGAATTCATGAGGAATAGATCTATTCATATGAAAGTCAATTGAAATAAAAAGAAAATATAAGGATATGGTGAGCCGATAAGTTGTGTCCTGCCGTTACTGGAATTAATTGATTTGAGCATCTTCTCATCAGTATTGAGGCTGATTTTGCCTGCTAAGCTGAATTTATCTGTGGAACCACATCCTGACATGTTTGTGATTAATGTCAAGCCAACATTTTGAATAGCTTCTTGTTGTGAGGGAAGATGAAAAATGCAGATTTCCACAAGAGACTAAGAACATTGATTGCAAATATGCCTATCTGCTGCCAAACCAGTGATTGTTAAGATAGTAGATGATTTTACATTACTTTTCTGTTCTTTTTCTTCTACCTTCCATTCTCATTTAACTGAAGGAATCTTGCTAGGTAATGATCACCAGGTACACGAAAGTGCACACATTGTTGTCAATGGGCATGAAATTCGGGGAAAAGCACCTATATCTTTCTGGACTGAACTTGAGACTTTGGAGATACAGCGTGGAAACAGGCCCTTCACCCCACTGAGTCCACACTGACCAGCAATCACTCGTACACTGACACTATCCTACACACTAGGGACAATTTACAGAAGCCAATTAACCTACAAATCTGTACGTCTTTGGAGTGCGGGAGTAAACTGCAGTACCCAAAGAAAACCCATGTAGTCACAGGGAGAACATTCAAACTCTGTACTGACAGCTCCCTTAGTGAGGATCTAACTCGGGTCGTTCCTGTACGTTCTCCCTATGACCACGTGGATTTTCTCTGGGTGCTCTAGTTTGCTCCCTCATTCCAAAGACATGCAGCTTTATAGGTTAATTGGCTTCTGTAAATTGCCCCTAGAGTGTAGGATGCAAAAGTGGGATAACAAAGAACTAGTGTACGGGTGATCGTCAGTCACTTGGACTCGGTGGGCTGAAGGGCCAGTTTCCACATTATATATCTCTAAAACTAAAACTAAATCTAAAAACCAAACTAATTGTAGCCTTTAAAGGTAACAGGTAAAGGCCTGTCTCACGGGTCTGCGGTCTATGGCGGCGAAACGGGAGGAATCTGCCGCCATAGACCGCGCACTCGTGAGAAAGTACAATTCCCGGGCCGTGCGGCGGTGTTCCCAACACCGCGCGGTGCTAAAATAAAATCGACAATGTCCAAAACTAAATACTCACCGCACAACCTCCACCAGTGATGCACGAGTGCGGCACGGCCGCTCGCACGGCCCGCCGCCAGTATGGCTCGAGCGCCGTGCGTCAAACCTCCACTGCCACAGCCTCCGCCAGTGACGCACATGCCGCCGCCAGTGAGGCACGTGTGCTGCACGGCCGCAGGCACAGCCACCGCTACAGCGCCGCGATCAGGATGGCCGCCGCCACAGCCGCCGCTGGTGAGTCACGTGCGGCGGGCCGACGTCATCGCAGTGGGCCCGCCCTTTTTTTACTTACCGCAAACACGTGGGACCCGCCGTGTTTGAATTAACTCGGCCCCCGCGCAGCATCCGTGCGGCGCTCCGGTGGATAGGCTCGACGCTCTCGCCGTTGCCGCGCGGTCCTCGCTACCGGCGACGCCGCGCTTCACCGCCGATGACCGCAAACAGGTAAGACAGAGCCTTTATTGTTTATTAATTTTGCTTTTTTTCTGCATCACCTTTTCTATCTCCTTATCAGATTTTTTTCTGACTATTGACTACCACCCGTGTATTTATAGAAGCCATTTGAATTTTGCCTTTCAAAATATCCCAAAACCTTTCACAGCCAACTATATACTTTACACATGGAGTCAGTAATGGAGGTCACCATCAAGGGAATTCCAGGTATAACTATACCATTTTAATCCCAAGTAATTTCAAGGTCTTTTTTGAAAAGTGTGAGCTGGAAGTTTCCACTTGTCACCATAGTGTCGGCTGAGTGAGATAATCTCATTGGTTTGATATTTTTCAGCAGGTATCCTGAAGCTTATTATTTGCAGTTACTCTCCTACTAAAGAATTCAGTGGGTTAGAAGTGATAGAATAATTTGTAAAATAGATCTTAGAAATGGATCTATTTGATCATTTTCTTAGCTTTTGAGTAATGATTAGATAAACCTGGAAGTTCTTTGGAAATTCTCCTGATTTTCCATCTTTGCCAAGATTTAACAAATCCTCTGAAGGCAAAACCTTCAGCGGCTGGAAGTGATCCTTTCTTCTTTTAATTTGATAATTCTGCAGATGATAAGATGCATTAACAGCTGGGAAAATACCAATAGAATGTCTTTAAAAGGATGAGGGGTGACCTCATTGAAACTTACCAAGACTGAAAGGCCTGGAAAAAGTGAATGTGGAGAGGATGTTTCCACTAGTGCGAGAGCCACTAGAGGGCACTGCCTCAGAATAAAAGGACGTACCTTTAGAAAGATAAGGAGGAATTTCTTTAGTCAGGGAGTGGTGAATCTGTGGAATTCATTGCCACAGACGGCTAGGAGGCCAAGATATTGCATAGTTTTAAAGCAGAGGTGAATAGATTCTTGATTAGTAAGGGTGTCAAAGGTTACAGGGAGAAGGCAGGAGAATGGGGTTGAGAGGGAAAATTAGATCAGCCATGATTGAATGGTGGAGTAGACTCGATGAGCCAAATGGCCTAATTCCGCTACTATGATATGAACTTATGAGAATTATGAGAGTGTTAGTATGGCATCCTTACTGTAGATTGACATATAAACACTGAAGATATGATGGGCTTTTTTTTAACATCTTTAAAATGGTAGAATTCTGTCTGCTAGAATTCCATCTGCTAGAATTTAATAGCACAGGTTCAGAACCATGTAACTTAAGACATGATTACAATTTATTTACATTACTGACCAAATTTTTCTGCAACAATACTAAATACTTCAATACTGGGGTTCTGCTTATGTAAGTTTATTTAAATTTAGGACTTCAACTCATGGAAAATTAGAGGATACATTTGTTTATACAGAGGCATTGTATCTTGTAATGCAGGATGTATTATTGCATTTAGAATGAGTCATTTGTTGCAAAGAAATACTTCTTGAAATTTCCCGGGATGGCGGGACTGTCATATGCTGAGAGAATGAAGCAGCTGGGCTTGTACACTCTGGAGTTTAGAAGGATGAGAGGAGATCTTATTGAAACATATAAGATTGTTAAGGGTTTGGACACGCTGGAGGCAGGAAACATGTTCCCAATGCTGGGGGAGTCCAGAACCAGGGGCCACAGTTTAAGAATACGGGTAAGCCATTTAGAATGGAGACGAGGAAACACTTTTTCTCACAGAGAGTTGTGAGTCTGTGGAATTCTCTGCCTCAGAGGGTGGTGGAGGCAGGTTCTCTGGATGCTTTCAAGAGAGAGCTGGATAGGGCTCTTAAAGATAGCGGAGTCAGGGGATATGGGGAAAACGCAGGAACGGGGTACTGATTGGGGATGATCAGCCATGATCACATTGAAGGGCCGAATGGCCTACTCCTGCACCTATTGTCTATTGTCTATTGTCTATTGTCTATTGTCTATTGAAATGTTACTGACTTTCACTCCAACAGATCCTTACTTCTCTCCGGACAGGCACTTAACTAATGGATACACTGAAAAGCACACTTGTCTTCACCACTTTTTGAATTGAATCTGAGCAAAGGGTCAAGTTCTATGGTTCAGGATTGAAAGGAATAAGTAGATGAGGTGGATGATACAGAATATTTCATATTTGTATTTGAGTTTGGTACATTATTCTCAGCATGGGCTAGTCTGAATTAGTAAGCAATTGTCCAAAACAGTATTGAAGGATAATTAAATAAACTAATTGGAGTATTGAAATCGTGTTGTTACAAATGCAATTAAAAGCATCAGAACAAATATTTCTTGTGCATAGTTGTTTACCTAGAATTTATACAATGCTTTTCAATAGCATTACATGTTTATGTCAATTTGGCAGGTATTTAACATCTTGTTTAACTTCTGGATAAGAAAGGCCATGCATCTTGATCCGCCTGAGATTCCAAATTCATAAAACAAAACAAAAAATCAAAAAATAATGACAGCTACTTAACCAAAAATCTGCAACTGTGCAATCTGACTCCCAAACTTTGACCTATATCAATAAAGCATCCAATATGCAGTGCACCTCAATCCACTGATAAGTGAATTATTAGAAAAAAATTATGTTACAGCATCTCTCATGTTATTTACATTACACAGAACACAAGTTCCTGACATGACTAGTGCCCGCTCCTGCTATGAATGGCTCATACAATCTCATAACAATCGGCTACATTAAAAACATTGGATTAACCCAGCGTCGAGGCACAAGGGTCCCTATTTATCATGTATCTGCTATCATTCTTGAGCAGTGCAAGTTAAGTCTGCAGTTTTAATTGGCAAGCCTCTAACTGCAATGCTGGAATCAGTGACAGAATGATGGATCAGTTTCTCTATATTGGTTTGTTGATCCATAAGGCATGCAGTGGATATTGGCATTTGCCATTCTAACGCTCAGCCCAGTGGAATTATACTGCTGATTAGTCAAATACTTTGGCTCTCGATAATTTATATTTAACAGGAGAGCCCAGCCAAAGGCTCTCAGGGGACGGAGATTTGCAGCAAGATGTGGAACAGGCAACTCAGAACTGGTTTAACAAATAGAATGGCCACATGGGAAATGGAAAGAAATCGAGCTGTTCGTAAGAATGGTTTATCCTCACTATCAATTAATTCTCACATGTTTAATACATTGCTTCAACATTACCCTCTAAGTATGGCAAGATTAGCATTTTCTGTTTATTGACTGAATTCCATTAATTGAACAAGTGTTGCTTTTCTTTTTCTTTTCATCCCTCACTTTATGCACAATCCAATGTTCAATGTTTCAAATTCGACAGGTTGCTGATGTAGCCTATTTCTACAGGGGAATAGTGATTTACTTGATCCCCTTGCCCCTGATTTTGTTTTAAATATGCTGCCTTCAATATTTCTTATAACAATGTACTTCCGATATGAGGGATTGGAAATAGACAAAAGGAGAAACTGAAACTTTCAAAAATTGTTATTACTTGAAGCAAAAGCAGAATTCTGTTCAGGAGTAAAAATATTTTCTGTGATGATGTCTCTCAGGAGTGGATCTATGGTTGACACATCAAGAGACAGCTTCAATTGATATTCAATATACAAATCTGCACAAGAAAGCCTACTTACCATGCTAAAAGCAAGGAACAAACTGCTGGAGGAATTCAACAGGTGAGGCAGAATCAGTGGAGCGAATTGCATAGACAAACAATACTTTGGGTCAGGACCTTTCTTCAAGGCCTTGTTTAAAGGTATGTGAAACCGTCAACATTGCAAGGCTAACACTACACCGATTATGAACCATTTTGGAGCATTCTCAAGTTATGAAGGGGATGTTTTTTATATCTGCAGCGTTTGAAGATTCCCACCTCAAACATTCCCTGTTTTAAAGCTGAGAAATCAGAAAACCAAGGGCCAAAGATTTAAAGTTAATGGTAGAGGATTAGAAAGAAAATGAGAATAAGCTTTTTAACCTGGAGGCTGGAACTCACTGCCTGAAGGGTTGGCAGTGGCAAAAACCTTTGCTACATTTTAAAAGTGCATGGATGTACATTTTTAGAGCTGTGGACTGCAGAGTTATGGATAAAATGCTGAAGGTGGGCTCGGTTATTCATTTCTTCTTTGGCCAGCTATTGCTTTTTTGTTCATCATAGAAACATGGAAAACATAGAAAATAGGTGCAGGAGTAGGCCATTCGGCCCTTCGAGCCTGCACCGCCATTCAATATGATCATGGCTGATCATCCAACTCAGTATCCCATACCTGCCTTCTCTCCATACCCCCTGATCCCTTTAGCCACAAGGGCCACATCTAACTCCCTCTTAAATATAGCCAATGAACTGCCCTGAACTACCCTCTGTGGCAGAGAGTTCCAGAGATTCGCCACTCTTTGGAGTCAAAGCACTTCATGATTGGAAAACTTTTCTTTAATCTCTTAAGGGCCTGTCCCACCAGCATGCGACTGCACGTGGCGAGCGCGACCAAACGTGGTGGCTTGAGGCGTGCGGCCTCGCGGGGCCAGTCCCACTTCCAACCGCGGAGCCGTATGGAGCTGGTCCCGACATCATATTCACCAATCAGCTGGGCAGGAGGCGGGCCGACTGAATTTGGACGTCGCACGGCGTCGGGCGGTTACGTCATCACGCAATGGCACGCCGGGCGGTGCCATCATCGCGCAACGCCACGCGCTAGTCGTACGCCGTCAAGACGCTGCGCTTGGCGTCAAGATGCTACGTACGGGGTCGAGGCGGTGCATCGAGGCAATGCGTACGCCTGTCGAGGCGGTGCGTACGGCCTCAATGCGGCAGCGGGCCGGCAGGCTGTTGTCGCGCGGAATTTTTGGACAGTGTCAGTTTTTCGGAGCCCCACGCGGTGTCGGGACCAGCTCCGCACAACTCCATATGGCTCCGGCGATCGAAGTGGGACCGGCCCCGCGAGGCCGTACGGCTAGCGCGACCACGTTAGGTCGCGCTAGCCGCATGCTGTCGCATGCTCGTGGGACAGGCCCTATAGGCATACAGCAGGGAAGCAAGCTTTTCATCCCATCTAGTCCATGTTGACCATCAAGCGTGTATATTTGATACAACCCAACAAGAATCCCATTTTTCTCTCCTTCCCATAAATTCCCTCCAATTTCTACCACCCACCTACATAATGCTGGTAAGAGATAGACACAAAATGCTGGAGCAACTCAAACAGACAGACAGCATCTCTGGAGAGAAGGAATGGGTGATGTTTCTGGTCGAGACCCTTCTTCAGACAGCAGTTTACAGAGGCCAATTAACCGACCTCTTAATACCTTTGGTATGTAGGAGAAACCTGGAGCACCCAAGGGTCACAGGGAAAACATACAACTCTACACAGATAGCACCGAAGGTCAGGATGAACCCAGGCTGCTGGAGCTGTGAGGCAGCAGCTCTACAAGCTGTGCCATTGTACTCCCTGTAACTTGATGTTCTAATGAAAACAGTTCCGATTTTTGAAGTCACTGACTTGAAAATCTTTATCATCAGTATCAATGGAATGTATCAAAGTTATATGGCTGACACAACAAGCTGAAGAAGCTGGAGTCTTCTCCGGAAGTGGTGGCGCTGCGCTGCAGCTGCGGCTTGCCTGCAGTCCATTTGTCTTTTCTTTTTTTGTTTTCTTTTGTCCTGTTGTTTCAGTTTATTTCAGTTTATTTTAGTTGTGTATGTATGGCGGGGTGGGAGAAACTTGTTTTTAGTCTCTTCCTTCGGGGGGATGCGACCTTTTCTTGCCGTAACCCCCGTCTCCGTCTCCGTCTGTGCTGAGGCCTAATGGCGGAGCTGGCGGCCTCCAACTGGGACCGACCTCAAGGCTCCGGAGGTGAGGCTGGACGATTTCGGTGCTGTGATGGCGTTGGCGACCCGACTTCGGAGCCTCGGAGGCTCGGCCATGGCCCAGTGGACTCGGCCGCGGGCCCAGTGGACGACAACGTCGGGAACTCGCAGGTCCCAGGTTGGTGACCTGTTCTCCGGATCTCCCGCAACAACAGCTTCGTCCGCTGGACTGGAGGGTGGCAGCTTCGTCCACCCCGGGCCGCGGAGTTTGAACCGGTCCGTTCGCGGAGCTCGGATTCAGCCGTGGGACTTACCATCACCCGGCAGAGACACAACATCGTAAGCCTGGATCGCTTCAACGCAGAGGGAGAACAAGGAGGGAAGAGACAAGGAGTTTAAGGACTTTAAGACTTTTGCCTTCCATCACAGTGAGAAGGGCCTGGTAGACTCACTGTGGTGGATGTTAAATCTGTGTTTATTGTGTGTTTTGTTATTTTATTCTATGTTATGACTGCAAGGCACGAAATTCCGTTCAGACTGAAAAGTCTGAATGACAATAAAGGATACTTTACTTCACTTTACTTTAGAACATAAAGTGCTGGAGTAACTCAAAGTGACAGGCAGCATTTGAGAAGGACATGGATTGGTGACGTTTCAAGTCAGGACCCTTTTTCAAACTGGGTCATATGTTCTCTGTGGATATTTATTTGTTAAAGGAGCTCAAACTGCCATAGCAGAGTGCTGATGTTGAGGGGTTAGATTGAGTTTTGTGACCAATTCCATGGGAGATTATAAGAGTTGACAATTTCAACTTCAACACCGATTCATTTAATATAAATATGCTAAACACCTCCATTAAAATAATAGTTGTATAAGTGTAATACTTAGATTGACAGGTGTACTTTATATTTATTTTAAAAAGTTTTCAAGGCCATGCTTGAACACTAATCAACTATCAGAAACTGAAACCTAAATAGTACGATGAAATGACAGTGGTTCCATGTTTATGAGACCTGTCAATATGGAATTATTTTTCAGTTCACAGGATGGCGTGTGCACATAGTGTGGGTTTGATTTGTGGCAAAACATAATAAAGAATTACTGAATGGTGACGAGGCTAGCAATCCGGATAAGCACTGATTGACAATGATTGCTATAAAGTCTGTACAGCTTTCCTGAGAAATCTGTGATTTCCAGCAAATGTGTTCATGATTCATGCATCAACAGAAGCTGAGATCATGTTCCTTTGATAGTCTGCATGATGACTGATTCCTTTTGGCCCTCTTTGAACGGAGAGGCATTAAATATCAATCATTGGTGTAGTAAAAGTATACACTTTTTTTTTTACCATTCCAAGCCAATGTGATATTCAGCTTTCATATTGTATCAGATGCTGTATGCGTCAGATGAAGGTGGAAAGTAACTATTGGCAATTAATCTGAATCCTCAGGGGTGAGGGTTGTAACTCTTAAACCTCTTTGTGTTGCTACTTTATGGAGTCTATCCTTCCACAGGCCAGTTGTTCACTGCACATTAACTTCAAGAAAAATGCAGGAAGTAATATCAGGCACAGAGTGATGAAGAAAGCTTTTGACATATAGGCCTTCATTAGTCAGGGAATTAAGTATAGAAGTTGAGACATTATGTAACAGTTGTACAAGACATTGGTGAGGCTGCATATGGAATATTGTGTTCAGTTTTGGCCATCCTCCTCTAACAAAGATGCCATTAACCTGGAAAGGGTGCAAAGAAGATTTACGAGTATGTTGCCAGGACTCAAGGGCCTAAGCAATAGGGAGAGGTTGGACAGGCTAGGACTCTATCCCTTGGAGCACAGGGGCATGCAGGGTAAGAGTTGTATAACATTATAGAGGTGTATAAAATTATGAGGTGAATAGATAGGGTGAATGCCCAGGATATATTTCCCAGCTTAGTAATATCAATAACTAGAGGGCATGGTTTTAAGCTGAAAGGAGAAAGATTTAATAGGAACTTGAGGGGAAAATGTTTCACTTGGATGCTGGTGGGTATATAGAATGTACTGCTAGTGGAAGTAGTTGAGGCAAGTATAATAAAAACATTGAGAACACATTCGGAAAGATGCATGGACAGCACAGTGGTGCAGTGGTAGAGTTGCCACCTTACAGCACTAAAGACCTGGATTCAATCCTGATTACGGGTGCTGTCTGAATGGAGTTTGTACGTTCTCCCTGTGACCATGTCGGGTTTCTCTGGGTCCTCTGGTTTCCACCCACATACCAAAGAAGTACAGGTTTGTAGGTTAATTGACTTATGTAAATTGTCCCAAGAGTGCAGGATGGACCTGGTATATGGGTGATCGTTGGTCAGCGTAGACTAGGTGTGCTGAAGGGCCTTTTTCCATGCTGTACCCCTATAATAAAAATTATGGATGGGAAAGATTTAGATGGATATAGGCCAAACATGGCTATGTGAACTTAGCTTAGATGGGCATCATGGTTGGTGTAGACAAATTTGGCCAAAGGCTCTGTTTCTGTGATGTATAATTTCATGACTGTGACACAATATATGACCTTTTTTTCACCTCCCTAAAGCCCTTGATTCCATCAGTCATCTCCATTTTACATTTAATCAAAGACAGTAGTAAGACATGACATGACTAATTGGTTCACCGCAGTGCATGTGAAGGTGTGTGAAGAGGAAAAAAATAGTTAAGACCAAAGTTGGACCTTTGAAGACTGAAAAAGGTGAATTTAGTCAAAGTCAAAGTCAAAGTCAAGTTTATTCGTCACATACACATACGAGATGTGCAGTGAAATGAAAAGTGGCAATGCTCACGGATTGTGCAAAAAAAACTACAAAACAGAATGGAACAGAAACACATATTCACATATTGCATATTTATGGGAGGAAAAAAGAACCCCCCCCCCCCCCCAGCAATTTTAAACAGACACAACAGTAAAAAGGTCCAGTAAAGTTAGTCCCTGGAGAGATAGGAGTTTACAGTCCTAATGGCCTCTGGGAAGAAACTCCTTCTCTTCCTCTCCGTTTTCACAGCATGGCAACGGAGGCGTTTGCCTGACTGTAGCAGCTGGAACAGTCCGTTGCTGGGGTTGAAGGGGTCCCCCATGATCTTGTTGGCTCTGGAGTTGCACCTTCTGATGTATAGTTTCTGCAGGGGGGGGGGTGCGAGTGTAGTTCCCATAGTGCGTTCGGCTGAACGCACTACTCTCTGCAGAGCCTTCTTGTCCTGGGCAGAGCAGTTCCCAAACCAAATCGTGATGTTTCTGGACAAGATGCTTTCCACAGCCGCTGAGTAGAAGCACTGGAGGATCCTCAGAGATACTCTGAATTTCCTCAGTTGCCTGAGGTGGTAAAGGCGCTCCTTGCCTTACTCACCAGTGCTGCAGCGTGTATGTCCATGCCAGATCCTCTGAGATGTGGACTCCCAGGTATTTAAAGTAGCTCACCCTATCCACAGTATTCCCATTTATCTTCAATGGTGTGTACGTCCTCGGATGATGTGCCCTCCTAAAGTCCACGATCAGCTCCTTGTTTTTTTTTATATTCAAGAGGAGGCTGTTGTCCTGACACCAGAGTGCCAGATCAGCCACCACTTATTATGGGGAACAAGGAAATGGCAGATGAGTTGAACAGGTACTTTGGATCCATCTTCACTGAGGAGGACACAAACAATCTTCCTGATGCACTAGTAGAGACAAAGACTTTAAGACTTTTGCCTTCCATCACAGTGAGGAGGTGCCTGGTGAACTCACTGTGGTGGATGTTAAATTTGTGTTTATTGTGTGGTTTTGTTATTTTATTATATGTATGACTGCAAGGCACGAAATTTCGTTCAGACCGGAAGGTCTGAATGACAATAAAGGATACTTTACTTTACTTTAGTGGCCAGAGGATCTGGGGTGGTGGAGGAACTGAAGGAAATCCACATTAGGCAGGAAATGGTGTTGGGTAGATGGATGGGACTGAAGGCTGATAAATCCCTAGGGCCTGATGATCTGCCTCCCAGGGTACTTAAGGAAGTGGCTCTAGAAATCATGGACACATTAGTGTTCATTTTCCAATGTTCTATAGATTCAGTATCAGTTCCTGTGGATTGGAGGGTAGCTAATGTTATCCCACTTTTTAAGAAATGCGGGAGAGAGAGAGAGCAGAGAATTATAAACCAGTTAGCCTGACATCGGTGGTGGGGAAGATGCTGGAGTCTATCATAAAAGATGAAATAGCGGCACATTTGGATAGCAGTAACAGGATCGGTCTGAGTCAGCATGGATTTACAAAGGGGAAATCATGCTGGACTGATCTTCTGGAATTTTTTGAGGATGTAACTAGGAAAATGGACAAGGTGGAGCCTGTGGGTGTAGTGTACCTGGACTTTCAGAAAGCATTTGATAAGGTCCCACATAGGAGATTAGTAGGCAAAATTAGGGCACATGGTAATGGGGGTAGAATGCTGACATGGATAGAAAATTGGTTGGCAGACGGGAAACAAACAGTAGGGATTAACGGGTCCCTTTCAGAATAGCTGGCAGTGACTAGTGGGGTACCGCAAGGCTCGGTGCTGGGACCGCAGCTATTTACAATATACATCAATGATTTAGATGAAGGGATTCAAAGTAACATTAGCAAATTTGCAGATGACACAAAGCTGGGTGGCAGTGTGAACTGTGAGGACGATGCTATGAGAATGCAGTGTGACTTGGACAGGTTGGGTGAGTGGGCAATGTGAGGTTATCTACTTTGGTAGCAAAAACAGGAAGGCAGATTATTATCTAAATGGTGTCAAGTTGGGGAAGGTACAACGGGATCTGGGGGTCCTTGTTCATCAGTCAATGAAAGTAAGCATGCAGATACAGCAGGCAGTGAAGAAAGGGAATGGCATGTTGGCCTTCATAACAAGAGGAGTTGAGTATCGGAGCATGGAGTTCCTTCTGCAGTTTTATTGGGCCCTAGTGAGACCACACCTGGAGTATTGTGTGCAGTTTTGGTCCCCTAATTTGAGGAAGGACATTCTTGCTATTGAGAGAGTGCAGCGTAGGTTCACAAGGTTAATTCCCGGGATGGCGGGACTGTCATATGCCGAGAGAATGGAGCGGCTGGACTTGTATACTCTGGAATTTAGAAGGATGAGAGGAGATCTTTTTGAAACATATAAGATTATTAAGGGTTTGTACACGCTAGAGGCAGGAAACATGTTCCCGATGTTGGGGGAGTCCAGAACCAGGTAAAATTAAACGTAACGTCGCAAAAATGTTTCAAAGCAATGCTATACACGTGGTTAATCTGTGCTGGTGATTCTTATTCATGTTAACCTAGGGAACATTTTAATTAGATTGAATTTAATTGTAATTCATAGTAAAGCTGCAGCCAAAATAATAAATGAAAGGAAGTGCTGGCAGTAGACACATACATTGTGTTTTTTCGTTGAATTTTAGTGATAGTTAATTTTCATTTTTCTCACTAGTGGTATGAATTCACGGGTATTTGTATGCAAACTGCCAAAGGATGGCCCTGCAAACCTATTCCTGTGATCCATTAGTATTTTGTAAAAGTCAATACATCATGAGGGCTGTAATGAACGAGTGCCCAAAAGGTAGTAACACTCTTACTTGCAGAAGAAAAAAGATGATCCTTTCCATTTTGCCTGCCTGTTGAAAAATATATTTTATATATATTATAGAAGTTCATCCCTGGTTGGTGGTATTAAATGTGCTGTATTGTGGCGTCAGTGCCTTTTATGTTTTGGCTCTGCAAGTCGATTCTATTGGCTTAATGCAATGATTTTCAGAAGCGGAATATGATACATTGATGCAATTATATGGTATGTTTCGCATTTTTGACTGGGAGGTGAGTTTACTTTACTGGCTTTCAGTGCTACTTTAACCATAATGTGCAAAGCTGCACCAGACAAGATTACCTATCCTTTTGAATTTATTCACTAAAAAATTCTGCCGTTCTTACTTTGCTAAAACCATGCACACACAAATTGGCACCATTAATTTCACACTCACCCAATTTTCCCTCTCCCCCAACCTCTCATCAATTTGAATGGGCATTTGGGCAGCTTTCTGAGAGATTGAGCCAGAGGTATGGAGGCGCAAGGAACTGCAGATGCTGGAATTGTGTGGAGAACACAAGGTGCTGCAAGAATCAGTGGGTCAGGCTGCATTACCAGAGGTCAAAGAGAGGCAATGGTTCAGGTCGGGATCCTTCTTCAAACTGATTGCAGTATGGAGGAGAAAGACAGAAAAGAGGTGGGGGCAGGACAAAGCCTGCTAGGTGATAGATGAGGACATTTAGGGGTGGGGGGTTGATTGTCAGATGAGTCGACAAAGGCCAGAGATGAAAAGTCCACAGAAGGGTGTCAGATAAGGAAAGATGAGATGTGTATTGTAAAGCCAGATGGAGGGATATAGGTGGAAGGAAATGGAGAGGAGGGGGAAAGGGAGGCAGGTGAGTGGGAGAAATGGGAGTGCACCAGGTGGTGGGGGCACAGGAAAGAGAAGGGGAAAAAGGGTGTTGTTACCTCAAAATGGAGAATTCAATGTTCATACCATTGGCTTGTAAACTACCTAAGTGGAATATGAAGTGCTATTTCTCCAGTTTGCATGTGGCCACACTCTGACAATGGAGGAGGCCCAGGACAGAAAAGTCGGTATGGGAATGGGAAGGGGAATTAAAATGGTTAGCAATCAGCAGATCCAGCAAGCCTAGTGCAGGTGTTCGGCAAAATAGTTGGCTGGTCTAACTTGGTCTTGCAGTTGTAAAGGAGGCAACACCAGGAGCACCAGATGCAGTAGATGAGGTTAGAGGAGGTGCATGTGATCTTCTGTCTCACCAGGAAGGATTGCTGGGGTCCTTGGATGGCAGTCAGTGAGGAGGTATAGGGACAGATGTTATATCTCCTGCGGTTGCAGGAAATAGAGTGCCCTCCATAATGTTTGGGACAAAGACCCATCATTTATTTATATGCCTCTGGACTCCACTATTTGAGATTTGTAACAGAAAAAATCACAAGTGGTTAAAGTGCACATTGTCAGATTTTATTAAAAGATATTTCGAGTGCAGTTTCATGCCACTTCAAGCAGGGTGCAAGGCCACCAAATTCAAGTGCAGTTTCATACCACTTCAAGCAGGGTGCAAGGCCACCAAATGTAAGTGCAGTTTCCTACCATTTCAAGCAGGGTGCAATACCACCAAATTCAAATGCAGTTTCATACCATTTCAAGCAGGGTGCAAGGCCACCAAATACAGAGAGTCATGACCTCTCCCTCCCCCATCTTGCAGAGACTGAGCCACGCCCACACTTCCGGGTTTTATAGTCCCTCCCCCCCCCCCTCAATTGGGCAAAAAACACTTTTCCATTTTCCATAGGGCAAAAACCACTTTTCCATTTTCCATAGGGCAAAAACCACTTTTCCATTTTCCATTTTCCATAGGGCAAAAACCACTTTTCCATTTTACATAGGGCAAAAACCACTTTAGTGTTTTCAAAGCAACCAACACTTTAGCATTTTCAAAGCAACCAACACTTTAGCATTTTCAAAGCAACCAACACTTTAGCATTTTCAAAGCAACCAACACTTTGCATTTTCAAAGCAACCAACACTTTAGCATTTTCAAAGCAACCAACACTTTAGCATTTTCAAAGCAAAAACAACTTTTGCATTTTCAAACTTCATTTTCAAACTACATTTTCAAACCACACTAAGGGCACTCACAGTTTAGTAGACATGTGTTCAGTGTTTAAGAAGGAACTGCAGATGCTGGAAAATCAAAGGTACACAAAAATGCTGGAGAAACTCAACGGGTGCAGCAGCATCTATGGAGCGAAGGAAATAGGCAATGTTTCGGGCCGAAACCCTTCTTCAGACTGATAGGGGGTGGGGGGGGGGCGGGGGGGGGGGGGGCTGGGAGAAGAAAGGAAAAAGGAGGAGGAGGATCCTGAGGGCTGAGGGAGAGCTAGGAAGGGGAGGAGACAGCAGGGGCTAAGAAAATTGGGAGAATTCAATGTTAATGCCCCCAGGATGCAGACTCCCCAAGCGGAATATGAGGTGCTGTTCCTCCAATTTCCGGTGTTGCTCGCTCTGCCCTATGAACACTCTGCGGCATGGAGCTCCCGAGTCAGCCTTTTCCTCGGCTTCACGGTGTTAAAGTCCACAAGCCCCGCGGTCAGAGCACTTCCACAGTGATCCTCGGCAATAATCGCAGGCTCCGCGATGGTAAGTCCGCGCCGCACTCAAGGAAAGGCCGCACCAATCCATTTGTTAGGCCGCAGGGAGGGGATGGATACATGACACGGAGAAAGATCACATCTCCGTCACAAAAATCACAAACGGTTTCCCCCTCACCCCCACATAAAATCATACCGAGAAACATTAAAACATACATTATAGACTCACAAAAAATAACAAAAAGGTCGAAATAACACACAGGCTGCTGGCGAGGAAGCCACCCGATGAAGTTGTACAATAGTCTGACATTGAAGCTAGATTTACCCATTCTGGGTGGAGCATAGTCAAATTGAAATTCTCCACAGAGCTTTGATGGATAAAGTTGGATGAACTCAATCTAGTCCAAGGGACAAAATATATAACTTAATCTGATATTTTGCCACTGATTTGACACTCAAGGTCATGAGGGGTAGAAGATATTGTTGTAGTTCAGCTGGGTTGGGTGGTGATGATGGAATTGCTAAAGTAACAACTGATATATGTTGCAGGGAACATGTCAGGAGACTGCAGGGTTGCACTGAACCACAACTGCCGTGAGAATGCCTAATGCTATTATCACGGGTGAATTATTAACAAAATCAGTTCAGATTTTCTGCAGTTATTCTTCACCTTTGTTCATTAATTGCAACAAGCTGGGACAGGCATTAAGTAACATAGTCATGTAACAACGTGCAACAAAGACTATAGATATATGAGCATATTGTACGAACAAAAAAAATGACGAAGAGTCTCTGCTGATTGCCGCAATCACCAAATGCACAAGCAAGGGAAATGATTCCTGTTTTCCATTGTGGCCATCCAACAGCTGAAGGACAAAGCTCAACAATTACTCGGGAATGACTATTAACACATTTCTAACAGCCTGCTCTTGAATTCAATGATGATGCCTTTAACAGAACATTTATTGTGATGTGAATGCACATTAAGTCCACAAGAAATCCTTAACCATTTTCATTAAGCTACATAAACAGCAAAATGTAATAGTCAGGACTGATGTGATATGTGAAAAAGAACCGTTTTAAAAATCTTTTATGTTATTTCATGATTTTCAACAGCCAGCACCTGTTTAATTTGATTGCACTGGGAATGAATGATAATTTGCCTTTCACCGCCAGACGAGAGAATATTTTTCCTTTTCATGCAAACACACCAACAACAGAGCACAGAGGTAATTATTTTACAGCAGGCATGCAAATAACCTTTCCAGAGTCTTTGCCCATCTGTTTCTCCAGCGTTCTTTTCTTATTCATTATACCCATTACACTCATTACAATTAGCAAAAGGCAGCAAAGAAAAGAATTTAACAGCAGGCAATGGCACTAGTTTACAAAGCCAGAATACATGCAAAAAGAAGGCCGTTAACCCTGCTAACAATGCACATTTGGCAGGAAGCCAGTGATTTTATTAATTTTCCCATCTGATTCAATTAATGTATCTGAGCACTGAGCAATCATCTGGTTCCCGACTGAAATGGCACTGAAACATTGAATAACAGCTATTGATTAGTCTCAGAAATCTTTGTTTGCGATGAATTGTTTCACTTTCACTGTTTAGAAATTTACGGAAAGGATTTTCTCCTCAAAAGACAGTCTGCGAAGCTCTCCTTGTTGAATATGTCAGCAGCTGGAAAATAAACTGGCTTTTGGACTGAGCTTTGTCATTGTGCATTTGCCTGGTTCTTCAAGATCCCTCAGTGCATGATATTAATTATATTAATGATATTTCACGAGGGCCAAAAAATAATCTCGCAGCACTTTGCAACAGACCAATGAAGTAATTACAGGTGATGCTGAGAAATAATAAATGGAGCCTGCCACACACATGGGGCAAAGGTAATTCTTATTATACTTCTACAATACAATACAATACAATTTATTTGTCATTTGGACCCTGTTGAGGTCCAAACGAAATGTCGTTTCTGCAGCCATACATTACAAAACGAAGAAGACCCGAGACACAACACAATTTACACATACATCCATCATCCATCACAGCGCTGTGATGGAAGGCAAAAAAAACTTATCTCTCCACTGCACTCCCCCCCCCCCCCCCCCCCCGATGTCAGAGTCAGACTCTAGTTACATGACCATGAGCATTTTAGCTACTTAAATGCATTAGTTTATTAACTGGATAACATCAACATCCATAATACGATCCTCATTGTAATGCTTTAAAAGTGGGGATATGTATCTAAGTGGGAATGTGGATGGGAAGTGCATAGTGATGGTGCAGTTTAAAACTACCTCTGAATGACATTGATAACATTAACCTTGTGTCCGGTTATAATACTTGAGCGTTAAGAAATGTACACACTTTGTCTCTGGTAAATGGTTGATGCCCATGATGCCATGCTGCAAGCCAACAATACAATCCTTCAATACAATCAATAATAATGGTTAATGTTTTGTAGGTCCAGATGCTAAAATAAGTCCAAAGCCAGAAGATCAAAAATGCTAACATACCATATTTATTCCTGGGTTGATCCACAAGCCAATGAAAACACTAGTATAAACAGAGGGAATCATGCGTGATATTTTCAGGGAACTTCATTGGAAATATTGCATAATAACAATCATTCAGAAAGCTCACCAAGTAACCTTCAACTATATCAGCAACAGCCCTTCAAAATATAGGTGCACAGTCTTTTGCCAGAGTAGGGGAATCGAGGACCAGAGGACACAGGTTCAAGGTGAAGGGGAAAAGATTTACTAGGAATCTGAGGGGTAACTTTTTCACACAAAGTGTGGTGGGTGTATGGAACAAGCTGCCAGAGGAGGTAGTTGAGGCTGGGACTATGCCAGTGTTTAAGAAACAGTTAGACTGGTACATGGATAGAACAGGTTTGGAGGGATATGGACAAAGCGCAGGCAGGTGGGATGAGTGTAGCTGGAAATTGTTGGCCGGTGTGGGAAAGTTGGGCCGAAGGGCCTGTTTCCACACTGTATCACTCTATGACTCTAGGGCGGCACGGTGACGCAGCGGTAGAGTTGCTGCCTTACAGCGCCAGAGTCCCGGGTTCAATCCCGACTACTGGTGCTGTCTGTATAGAGTTTGTACGTTCTCCCCATGACACACTCCAAAGACGTACAGGTTTGTAGGTTAATTGGCTTGGTATATGAGTAAATTGTCCATAGTGTGTGGGATAGTGTTAATATGCGGGAATCGCTGGTTGGCGTAGACTCGGTGGGCCGAAGGGCCCGTTTCCACATTGTATGAAAAGACTACACTCTATGACTTTATATTTTCTAATGATAACTTAACAGGACTTCATAGGACTTTATTTAGGCTGAATCTGGAGTATTGCATGCTGTTCTGGTCACACCATTACAGGAAGGACATTGAGGTTCTCGACAGGGTGTGGATAAGGTTTAGCAGAATAATGACTGGATTAGGAGATATTAGCTGCAGGAGAAATTGGACTATTGGATAATTTTTTTCTGGAATGCCGAAGGTTTCAGGGTAACCTGGTAGAAGTATATAAAATGATGAAAGGCTTGAATAGAGATAGTCAGAACCTATTTCCCAGGATGGAAATATTTAATACTAGAGGGAATAGCTTTAAAGTGAGAGGGGCAAAGTTTAAAGGAGATGTGCAGGGCAAGTATTTTACGTGGAGGGTGGTGAGTGTCTGGACTGCACTGGAGGGGGTTGTGGTGAAGGCAAATATGATCGTGGCACTTTTGGATAGACCTATGAATTTGGAGGTAATGTACGGATATGGATTATGCGCAGGCAGATAAAGGTTTGTCTTGGCATCATGTTCAGCATAGCCATTGTATACCGAAGGGCCTGTTCCTGTGGTGTAAATCATGTCTGAGGTCCACTCACGCAAACATGGAAGTCTCAGTTTTCCTTATAGGTTTCAGCTGCTTCAATGTTGGAATCTTTTTTCCAATGGCAGAGTGACACCATTCTTTATTTTCTTTGTGGTTAGGCTAGGAAATCAATGCAGATCTGATCTGATCTGATCTTATCTGGTAGACAAATCTCCAGGGCCTGATCAGATATATCGAAGGACATTGTGGGAAACCAGAGAGAAAATTGCGGGAGCCCTGGTTGAAATTAACGAGTCGTCCATAAATACAGGAGAGATGCCGGAAGAATGGAGGGTAGCAAATGTTGTGCCTCTTTTCAAGAAGGGCTGCAGGGAAAATGCTGGGAACTATAGGCCGGTGAGCTTAACATCTGTAGTTGGAAAGCTACTAGAGCATATTCTGAGGGATAGGATATACAGACATTTGGATGGACAGGGCTAATTAGAGATAGTCAGCGTGGTTTTGTACGTGGGAGGTCGTGACTCACAAACTGATTGAGTTTTTTGATGATGTGACCTAAAATGTCGATGAGGGCAGAGCTGTAGATGTTGTATACATGGATTTCAGTGAGGCATTTGACAAGGTTCCGCATGGTAGGCTGCCCTGGAAGATTAGATTGCATGGGATCCAAAGGGAGATAGCTAAATGGATAGCAAATTGGCTCCATGGAAGGAAGCAGAGGGTGATGGTGGAAGGTTGCTTCTCAGACTGGAAGCCTGTGACTACTGGTGTGCCTCAGGGTTTGGTGCTGGGCCCATTGCTGTTTGTCATCTACATCAATTATTTGGATAAGAACATACAGGGTAGGAATAACAAGTTTGCTGATGATACAAAAGTGGGTGGTTTTGCAGATAGTGAAGATGCTTGTGAAAGATTGCAGCAGGATCTGGATCGATTGGCCAGGTGGGTTGAGGAATGGTTGATGGAATTTAATACAGAGAAGTGTGAGGTGTTGCATTTTGGGACGTCTAACAAGGGCAGGACCTACACAGTAAATGGTAGGCCTCTGGGGAGTGTTGTAGAGCAGAGGGATCTAGGTGTGTAGGTCCAAGGTTCCTTGAAGGTCGAGTCGCAGGTAGATAAGGTGGTCAAAAAGGCTTTTGGCACATTGGCTTTCATCAGTCTGAGTGTAGAGTATAAAAGTTGGGAAGTCATGTTGCAGTTGTATAAGACATTGGTGAGACCGCATTTAGAATATTGTATTCAGTCTGGGCACCATGTTATGGGAGAGATATTGTCAAGCTTGAAAGGGTTCAGAAAAGATTTGCGAGGAAGGTGCCAGGACTAGAGAGTGTGAGCTATAGGGAGAGGTTGAGTAGGCTGGGTCTCTATTTCTTGGTGCGCAGGAGGATGACGGGTGATCGTATAGAGGTTTACAAAATCATGAGAGAAATAGATCGGGGGGATGCACAGAGTCTCTTGTCCAGAGTTAGGGAATTGAGGACCAGAGGACATAGTTTCAAGGTGAAGGGGAAAAGATTTAATTGGAATCTGAGGGGAAACATTTTCACACAAAGGGTGGTGGGTGTATGGAACACGCTGCCAGATGAGGTAGTTGAGGCTGGGACTATGCCAGTGTTTAAGAAACAGTTAGACCGGTACATGGATAAAACAGGTTTGGAGGGATATGGACCAAGTGCAGGCAGGTGGGACTGGCATAGGTGGGACATGTTGGCGGGTGTGGGCAAGTTAGGCTGAAGGGCCTGTTTCCACACTGTATCACTCTATGACTATAACTCTATGACTATGAGGTATTGCATTCATTTCAATGAGTTAGAACAAATGGGTTAGGATATCTAGCTTGACAGGGTCTGGTTATCACTGGAATGATTAGCGTTTATTATCCATCCTCAATTCCCATTGAGAAGATGGTGCAGGACCCAGCATGGGGGGGGGGGGACTGCCATGATGGGGGGGGAGAACAAAGGGGGACCTGGCGCAGATAATTTGTAACTTTGTCAGCGCCCTTTATGTGGTGACTATTTGCATATCTTGGTTATGCAGACAAAGAGTTTCACTGTAACTTGTCGCATGTGACAATAAAGTATTCATTCATCAGCTAACTTCTTGAACTGCTGTGCTCCTGCTGGTAAAGTGGGTGTTCCAAGATTTGGGCCTGCGATGATAAGGGAATGGCAATATATTTCAAAGTCAAGATGATAAGGGTCTTTGTGGGAGAAACTGCAGATTTGCAGTTTTGGCTCAGTAGTGCAAATTCTGAGCTTGGGAGATGCTATTGGAATAATTGTGCTGATTATCTATACGATATACATTGCCGTTTTGGCCAAAATTAATGTTTAGGATGATGGATGTGCCGCTCAACAGATTGCTTTTGAAATGGATTATGCAGAGCTCTTTGAGAATTATTGAAGCTGGGCTGAGCGTGAAAAGTGGAAAGTGTTACATCTCAATCCTGACACACCTTGCAGATAATAGAAATGAATGAATGAATACTTTATTCATTAAGTCACAGTGAAACTCTTTACTTGCAGACCCAAGGTGTGCAAATAATCACCACGTAAGGGCTCTGACAAAGTTACAAAGTACAAACAGTATCCATTCATTCATTAATTTCTACCATCTACAAAGTACGTCAGGATTGAGATGGAACACTCTTCACTTTTCACGCTCAGCCCAGCTTCAATAATTCTCAAAGAGCTCTGCATATCCATTTCAAAACATCACCCATTCCTTCTCGCCAGAGATGCTGCCTGCCTGTCCCGCTGAGTTACTCCAGCTTTTTGTGTCTGTACACAGTATCCGCGCCAGGTCACCTTTTGTTCTTCCACTTCCCCCCCCTCCCTCATGGCGGTCCCCTCACGCTGGGTCCTCCATTGTTCTTTCCCCCTATATAAAGGATATAGTACCAATAGAAGCAGCCCGCAGGATAATGTGATAGTTATCTAACAAGAGCCTAAACAGATTGGATCTATATTCTTTGAAATTTAGACGAGTGGAAGGTGACCAATTGGGACATGTAAGATCCTGAGGAGCTCGCCAAGGTAAATGTTGAGATGTTTTCACTCATGGGAAGGGCTGGTCATTTAAAAGGCAGGTGTGTAGAAATTTATTTTTGCAGATAGTGGTGAAACTCTGCAATTCTGTACTCATGAGAGTTGTGGGGGTGAAATAATTAGAAATCTTTAAGGTGGAAGCAGATACATTATTGAAAGATTGTGGAACTGAGGGCTAGGGGAACTGATACTGAAGAGGAATTGAGGCCATCTTAAGTCAACCATGCTCATATTGAATAGAGGGGCAGTCTTGTGCGGCCTGGTGGCCTATTTTTATTTTCTTGTGTTCTTGTGTGTCAGGAGATGTTATTTGACTTGTTTTAGTCCAACTGTTTATGTGACTGATCCTGCAGAGAATTGTGGATGCAGCTCAGACCATCATAGAAACCAACCTCGCTTCCATGTCTCCATTTACACCTCAAACTGCCTCGGCAAGGATACCAGCATAATCAAGGACGACAAGCAAGAGGAACAAAAGAGTGAAAATGCACACATCCAGAATCAGGGACAGTTTCTTTCCAGCAGTTATTATGCAACTGAACAATTCTACAAACAACCAGAGGGCAGTCCTGAGCTAATATCTATCTCATTGGAGACCCTTGGACTATGTTTGATTGGACTTTACCGGATTTATTTTGCGTTAAACGTCATTCATATTATTCCTTAATCATGTACTTGCATACTGTGGATGGCTCAATTATAACCTGTATTGTTTTTCCACTGACTGGTTTGCACGCGACAAAGCGTTTCACTGTACATCGTTACATGTGACAATAAACTAAACAAACGTAAACTAAACTAAAGCTAAACTGTTGAGTTTATGATCATTGGTGACCCCCCCAGAATATTGGTGATGGGAGATTTAGCAATGGAAATAATATTGAATGTCAAAACTTGGTGGCCCTCTTGATGGAAATGGTTTTGCTTGATATATGTATGGCTCATATGTAAATTGTACCTTTTCAAACTAGGCCTGGATATTATCATGCACACGCAGAATAACATGAAAGAATGAATTAATACTTTATTGTCACATGTGACAAGTCGCAGTGAAATTCTTTGCTTGCATAACCGAGGTATGCAAATAGTCACCCATAAAGGGCGATTACAAAGTTACAAAGTATCCTGCACCAGGTCCCCCTTTGTTCTTCTCCCCTCCCCCTCCCTCACGGCGTTCCCACCATGCTGGGTCCCCATTATTCTTCCCCCTCCCTCACGGCGGCCCCCCCCACGCTGGGTCCTCCTTTGTTCCTTCCCCCGGCAGTGGCATCCTCACATTCACATGGTCTGTCCTCGTCTGTCCGTTGGCCCCATCATCAACCGCTGCACCAACCTCTCCACTATCGCTGCCGGGGTCCTCTCTGAATGCTTCTGTGGCCATAACTCATTTACGGAAGAGTTGTGAATTGAATTAAACATTGTGCAGTCATCAGTGCCTATTCCCACTTCTCACACTGTGTAGAAAGAGGATCATTTATGAAGATGATTGGGCCTAGGATGCTGAGTTGAAGAACCTCGACAGTGATGTTCTCGAGATTAAATGATTGACCTCTGATAACGACACCTGTTATACTTTGAATGAGGAAGAGGAGCCTACAGGTGGTGTAATCAGCAGCCAAAAAAGGAGAGCATCTGGAGGAAAATAATTTGTGGAGGGAAATGGACAATCGATATTTCTGGTTGAGATCGACCTAGTTTAGATAAAGGGTCTAGACCCAAATATTGTCCAAGAAGGAACTGCAGATGCTGGTTTAAACCAAAGATAGGCACAAAAAGCTGGAGTAACTCTGCGGGACAGGCAGTATCTCTGGAGAGAAGGAATGAGTGACGTTTCGGGTCGAGACCCTTCTTCAGACAGATGTGCGTATCCCAAATATTGTCTGTCTATTTTCCTCCACTGATGCTGCCTGTCCCATTGAATTGCTACAGCTCCTTTTCTTTTTACTCTTTGTATGTGGTTTGACTCCAGGCATTAGAAATTTCTTGATGCCACATTCATTCAATTAATTCCTTAGCGGGCACGACCTCCCATGGCCAACCTGGAAGACCCTCAACAGATTACGAGTGGAGCAGGGGAGGTGTAAAGCACTTATGAAAGCATGGAACTACCAGGCAGAAGACACATGCAGCTGTGGAGCAGTACAGACAATGTCCCACCTACTGGAGTGTGACGACGCCCCCCAGTGCAGCCCCCAGGACCTGGCTGAACCGACTCGACCAGCTGTGACCTGCGCCAGATACGGCAGAACGACATCTGAGATTGCAACGGACTCGAAGAAGAAGAAGAATTCCTTATGCCAAGTACATATGGAATTGTTTGATTGAATGTGACACTGGGAGCAACATGTTTCAAGTAAATGTAATTTTTAGAGCTAATTGAATTGTTAAATGTATTTAGATACTTTATTTTTAAATGTTTTATGTATTTAAAATATATATTTTTAATATTGTTTAGTATTTCTAATTTAATCAAATGATCTAATAATATGATCAATATGCAATTTTCTGAAATATTTGTAAATATTTCCAAAGCTGATGAATGTCAAGGGTACTCACTGACTTTCAAAGTCTTTTGACAATTTTAACAGCTGGTGAGCCTGATGGTGTGACTTTGGCTGTTGTCAGTGCATTTTTGGGCATGGGTCATGCAGACTCAGTTAGACTCCTCTGTATAAGGTCTCATCAGTCAGGTATGGGCTTGGGAGCTGAGTTGCCACTACAGTTGAGTGTGTGGAGGAGAGTGGCAAGCCTGGGTGAATCACCACTCACCTGGGGCAAGCCAGATAAAACCATCCCTCAGACCAGATGTGAGCCATGATCTCAATGCTGTTCATTTATATGCAGAAATGTAATCACAGTCCAGACCTAGTCAACCCAGGAATCAGCTGCATTGCCACAACGTGAGTCTTTCACCTCTAGCTGGCAACTCCTGAAGAGGAGTCCTCATCAATTCTTATTTCTTTGCAGCTAAAGGGAAAAATACGCTACTTGATAATGATAGTCATAAGCTTCATGAGGGCCTGACCTTCTTTTCCACTAAGAATAGAAACAAAAAGCGCTGTAAATTCTCGCCACTTTAGGCACATCTGTGAGAAGAGAAACAAAGCCACAATGTTTACAAAGAATTTCTGACAAAGAATCTCTGATCTGAAACATTGATTTTGTTTCTCTTCCCATGGATGTGGTCTGACCTGCTGAGTATTTCCAGAATTTTCTGTTTTTGTTTCAGATTTTCATTAACAGCAAATATTTTTTGATTTTCTCATTCTTTTACATTTTATTTGTGACCTGTATCAATTTGGTGCCAGGCCAGAGGGGAGGATATCTTGCCCAGTAAATTGCTAATTCCTCACCTTTAGATATTAACCACACACAAAAATCTATTAACAGCAAAGGGATGTTGAATGTTCTGCACTTCCCTGTCAATATACAGTATGAACCCTTTCCCACCTTCTCTGGATATCAATCTGTGTCTGACTTATTACTGTGGCCTTGACACTATGGTCACATTGCTTGCTTTCATCAAAGGCCAACAATTTCTATTTGTTTTATTCAGTTAATAAAAGTTTAGTACTTGCACAAATACAATTCCCTGTCAATGCACATTCTTCTGCCTCTTTCAGATAAAGCAAAAAATGTAAACTTTACTAAATCATTATCAATGAAATATTGTGCTAACCTTTCCCATTGTTATACAGAAAGCTAACGATATTTCAATTTGGATCATCTGCATATGCCACATAATATATTGCTTGCAGATACTTGAATATTAATTAATACAAGACCAAGTGGGACCCGTTTGGGTCCTGTCCCCTCAACGCACGGTTGCGAGGGGAGGGGGCAGCCTGCGGCGTCACACACACACTAACCAACCTCTCACATACACACACACACACACACACACACACACACACACACACACACTAACCACTCCCCACAGACACACACTAACCACCACAATTGATATTATATTAATATTATTCATTCACTCCTTTTACCCCATGCCCGGCCCTATCCACTCACGCATAGCCCCCAACTCACAGGCGCGGCTAGAGAGGTAGGGGGGAGAGAGAGAGGGACACAGAGGCACAGAGAAGGACACATAGGCACAGAGAAGGACACAGAGGCACAGAGAGGGACACAGAGGCACAGAGAGGGACACAGAGGCACAGAGATGGACACAGAGGCACAGAGAGGGACACAGCGGCACAGAGGGACATGGAGGCACACACAGAGAGACACAGAAGCAAAGAGATGGACACAGAGGCATAGAGAGGGAGACAGAGGCACAGAGAGGGAGACAGAGGCACAGAGAGGGAGACGGAGGCACAGAGAGGGACACAGAGGCACAGAGAGGGGCGGAGGCACAGAGAGGGGCACAGACAGGGACACGGAGGCACAGAGAGGGACATGGAGGCACAGAGATGGACACAGAGAGGGACATGGAGGCATAGAGAGGGACACAGTGGCACAGAGAGGGACACAGAGGCACAGAGAGTGACAGAGCCACTGAGAGGGACACAGGCACAGAGAGTGACAGAGCCACAGAGAGGGACACAGGCACAGAGAGGGACACAGAGGCACA